>RYFJ01000501.1:0-466478 GCA_003991445.1 Oryza meyeriana var. granulata | reverse complement strand
TAGTCGGGGTTTTCTTTTTACTCCTGCGACGGCGCTGCTGTTCTTATTCGTGATGTCGTGCCGGCCGCCGTGTTGTGCGTAGGGCGCACCCATCATCTTTCCCGTCTGACACTTGAGGTGCGATCGGTCGGGGTGGCGTGCTATCTCTGGGTGGGAGGCAGGGTGGGATCGGGGTGCGGCCGGCCGTCGAGGTGGCATTGTTCCAATCTGCGTGGGCGCGTGGTGAGGGGGACGAGGTTGCGTTTGCGCCGGCGGTTGGGGCGGCGCGCGTCGCCCGGTTGCGGTCGGCCGCGGGGGCGCGAGCCTTGTTGTTCATCCGCGGGGCATGGCGCATAGGGCGGTCCGGTGTGCCCGCAGCCGCCAAGGCTAGCTCTCGGCTGCCGCTTGGCCTTTCTGGGGCATGTTCCTCCTGTTCGCTGCTTCAGCCGTAGCGCGCGCAGAAACGTGGTGAGGAGCTGGTCCGTCCCTCGTCCAGGGCTCGTGTCGGGCGGTGGCGCACGGTTCTGTCCCGCGGGGCTGGTAGCCCGCGTCTAGGACCCCTGCCGGTGGTCGTCGAGGCAATGATGTCCTCCGGTCGCCATGGGACGCTTGTCGATTGTTGGGGAGGCGCCCGGGCGGTAACACGTGAAAGGAGGAAACTCCCCACGTGGGTCGCGCAGGGCGTGGTCGGAGGATGAAACCTCGAACGGCGGGAGTCGGGCTTGGAGACCTTTTGTGAGATTCGGTGGTTGTTGCAGGAGGAGTAGTTCTCTGGGTGTGTCGGTTTGTCGGGGTCATGGTGTTGAGAAGGGTTTAAGTGTGGGGGGTTGTGAGCCGGGGGTTGCCGATTCTGGGTGTTTTAACGTTGGGTTGGTGAGGTAGGTCAGGGGCGATATTTTGTACTGTAGAAGAGCACGGGCTGTTCTGGTGCTAGCGTTTCTCCTGTGGTATGCGCGGGTTCGGACGTCCGATTGGTTACTGGGTTGTGGTAAGAGGAGTTGGGTCGGCCCGTGGCTGATTTGCGTGCGTTCGTGCCATGTTTTGTATTGCTAGTCGTAGTCTAAGTCGCATGTTCAGGTTTGTCTTGGGGGAGCAGACAGTGAGAGGGCAGTTTCGAGGCTGGCACAGTAGGCTAAGACGGGAGGATTATACAGGTTCGGGCCGCCCTGTGTAGCGTAAAACCTGCCTTGTTTTGGTCGTTGGTGGTGCTACTGATGAGACGTTGCGTGTTGCGGTGTATTTTATGCATTTATTGAATGTGGCCTCGTCCTATCTTGCGGCTGTTTTTCGCTGGATGAGGCTCCGGAGATAGAAGATACAGTGTGGTTAGAGAGTGAGTCGGTGCGGGTCCGCTAGATTGAACGCTTCTAGAGTTATGAGGTTCCCGGGGTTAATGCTTCTCCCTTTCTGCTTTCTTCTTCCGCGTTCTGGTTTCTGCTTCATTTGGCTCTGTTTTTGCGCTGTGGTCTGTCGGCTTCTGGTTTATTAGAGCACCGTGGTGAGGTCGCGTGCGGTCCCAGTGTCAAGATATTTCTGGTCCTTTGATGTGTTTGTAGCGTTAGATTATGAGTTTGCAATATTATTATTCTTGAGAGAGCAGATTCCGTATGGTTTTTTGTTTTTCTTTATTCTGCTTTGTATCTTTCTTTGTCTGTGTTGTTTCGGGACGTGAGCCGCGTCGGTTCCGCTAGTCGTCTTGTGTTGTCTGCTGCCTTGGGTCTTTGCTGGTACGAGTCCGCGGTCGGACCCATGGCGTGTCGGCTTTTTTTTGGGAAGGGTTTGGGGTCCCTATTGGTTTTTCTTCGGGCTGGCGGCTGCGCCGGGTGTGATGTCTGTTCGATGGAAGGAGGTTGCGGGATGTGACTGTGGATGCATCACTGCGGTGAAGGTTGGAACTCATTTGGCTGACTGTCTCTGCTTCGGCGCCGCCTGCCACCAGTCAAAGGCCTCTGACAGCAGTCAAGGTGTCCACAGGGGGGTCGTCCTGAGACACTTACGGCGTGGCGGACGCGGACGACAGGGGCAACGTGCCGTCGCTCATGCATTAATGCTGATATTTGGACGCAGCATGACGTACATGATCCTGCCGGAGACCAGACATGTGGGCCCGGGCAGGCGAGTGAGACGATGGCGCCCGGAGGCAGGTAGGGCCCGAGGCAACGATGGCCTCGGGGCCGAAACCGGTTGGGAGACGGGCCGGGGACGAGCCCCGGGGCGATAGGGTCAGCGCCCGGGGACGTGCCCGGCCAGAGGCGAGGCGCCGCCCGGGGTGTGCCGGGGCCGATGGGCGGCGCCCCGGGGTCTCCCCGGGGCCGATGGCCGCGGCGCCCCGGACGTTGCGGGGCCGATAGGGTCAGCGCCCGGGACTGAAGGCGAGATGGCCACTCGGAGACTGACTTGGCCGATGACCCCCGCGTCCCCAGGGGTATATGGGACCCTATCATTTCGCCGACGAACGTTGCAGAACTTAGCCATTCTACTCGGCCATCGATCCTCAATAGGATGCTAGCGTGCCATTTGTAGGCTCTCAGGGAGAAATATATCAACATCCTTACAAATATGTGCGGCTACTTGGGTAGGTCCATCGGTTTCGCTTGTAACGAGGCAACAGCTTACGAAGGTGTAACCTAGCATGCATATATTTTCCAAAACAACATTAGTTTGCATATATGGGAAACAATATGGATCAAAGTAGGCTTGTTGTTCCATCAGGAAGAGTGTGTGTCTTCCTTCGGCGAAGGGCGGCGGGGATATCGCCATCGGGTACGCTCGTGTAGCATATGCGAATGCACTAAATGAACAGGCCTTGATAAGAGTGGGTTTTAAAGAGGTGGTTGTTAGGAGGTCGGGTGTTTGCAGAAGGTGATGGCAGTTCGGCTGAACGTAGGCTTGGGTGAACTGTTGGCGTTAGGCTAGGGTGCTCCAAGCTTAAGAGGAGAATGAGAACGTTTAAGCAGAGCTAGAGCCTGGGCTGGTTGCACACACAAGGAAGAAGGAGCATGGATGGCTCAAGTATATAGCCACGTGCAAGGGGAGGCACCGGTAGAGTTGGGCAACGGATAGGGAGAAAAAAGTCAAGGTGAACTGACAAAGGATTTTTTGAAGATGTTCACGCAGGGCTTGACTTGGGAGTCTGACGTGGTCAGGGAGTTGGCAGGCACTGTAGCTGCGATGAGACATTAAGGTCAAGGCTAGGACAGGTTGGAGATGTCTCCACTGACAGGGCTTCGGACTGACCACCTGTCGCAAGCGATGGCAGCGGGTTATTGTCCATCGGTTCCAGCGGTGCTGCGGGCCAGGTGAAAACTGTCTCTCTACTTCGGTAGTCGGCGTCAAAGGGCGGGCGAAATCGGGGGGGACAAGAAAACAACAGTCTCAAACCAGGTAGTCGGTCACTTCACAGTGCTTACTCGGCAGCATGAAGGAGGGTCCGAGTAAAACAAAGAAAAAGACAGGATACAAGGACTTGAGTAGCAATCTACCTCGGCTCAAGGGAGAAGGTAGTCGGCTGGCCAGGGAGAAAAACTGGGGCACAGCTGACAGGATAGGAAGGGAGCTCGGGAAAACGAAAACTAGCGGAAAAGGAAAAACGGGTCGTTACAAAAATACGATCTGCTTTCGCCATTGCCTCACAGGTTTTTGTCTCAACTTTCATGTGGTTGAAAGGCTACGTGAGCTTGATTGATGAACTAAACTCTTGCTACCATTACTAGGAAAAATCTTGTGTACTACTCTATATTACTGCAGTGATGGGGTTGATGGCCAACTAGAATCAAATAATGCAAACTACCGGACCTGTATTTGTCGCATTCATCCTAGGGTCTTGAGATACGGATGCGCGCCTTACCGGATTGCACACGGTACACCGGTAGCTAAAAGGTGTTTAGTTTTCATTTTCCAACTAAAGGTTTTGACTGAAACATCATAGGTTTGTGTTTAGTTCTTCTATGAATAGGAAATTTATCGTGTGTTTTGGACAGGATTGGATCCCTCTTATTATGATTACCAATAGAAATATATATGGACCGAGTGATAAATAATTATTCTGATCTTTTCAAATCAAGTCCTACTTGTAATTGATATTGAATATTGTACAGTAAAGTGAACGAGAATAGGAATAGTATCCTTACTTTCTATACAAGGCATACCCACTATCTGTAATTATTGCTATAAAGCGGCTCCAGGAGCGAGCCACGTCATCAGATACACAAAGCCGTTCGATTTTCATCCACGTCAATTTGAGTGGTTAGATTCCATTTAATCTGATCTCGATGAACCATATTTCGACTTACTAGGCCTAACCATGTAGTTTCCAAGCCCAATCATTACCACAACCCTCTCTACTCAAGTAGGTCCGTCCACATGTGCTATCAAGTTAGGGCGACGGCTCCTCCCTCAACCCACGCTCCTGATTTCACAAGGAGTTGGAGGGTTGTCTTGTGAAAGGTGAGAATACAGCGCGGCACATCGTCGCGTGACGGACATCCCATATTCACATTCTTGGCACCTCATTCCGCTCCTGCTTAATAACCTGATCCCCCTTCGCTCCGGTGCGCCATAGCTGTTTTTCTTTCTTGCATCGTCTCTGCTATTATGCGAAGCTGCCAGTTCCTCTCCTTATTGGGCTTCCATCATCTGTATCGAATGTTGCTACTTAACTTCCTTTCTCTATTGAGTGTTGCAATTTAACTTCCTTCCCAGGGCCTTCTTGGATTCCCAGTAATTTACTGAATTCAAGGCATATTCCCATATATGTATTTGTTCATAGTTCACACCAAGCGTGGCGAGCCAAGTAGCAGCTCAAGGAGGCCACGGCCTGGAGCCATCGAAATCTGCAGGAACCGCCAGCTCCGAGGGTGTCCACAGATTTCATTAACATGATCTGATAATGCAATTCATCACTGCCCTTAACTATTCTGATTTATCATGCTATTGTGAGATTCTCAGTCTTGCTCTGTGTCTTCTGCACATTTAGTTGGATGAATTCCAATTGTCTTGGGTAATCCTTCTTGTTTGTTGGTCTTTCTTTATCTTCAGCCAGTTTACAATATCAATTGATTTGCCTTCGTTTTTTTAAGAACATAGGAACTTGAACTGAACAGTATGATTCATTAGTTTTCATCAATTGCATTACGTGCTCCCATATATGCCGGTTCATTTTTTGAACCACGTAACTAATGGAACTGTTTCTTTTTTTTTTCATTTGAACTGACATCTTTTTTGCTAGCAGAATATGTATTTTTTTTTTGGTTAAACTACTGATATTATAGATCATTCTCTTACCTGCCATGTTTTTTTTGCCAGTTCGAAAGTTTCAGCGCCATATCTGAAATGGTTAATTAGATGTTTAATTTGCTCAATTTTACTGAATCTTGCAAAAGTTGTTGTTGTTAGAATTTAATCTTTCTTTAAGCATACAACTTTGTTACTCATTCTTTTACGAGGATATTTTTTTACTATATTTGCTGACTTGGTTATCTCATTTACAAATCCATCTACATTGTAATCCACTGTGTTACGAGGGATAGAACAGTCACCCCTATTGCACAACAAGCCCATTTATTCTTACGATCTTTGAGGTAAGTGCATGCGTGTACAGATTTTTGAAATCATGTGTGTGCCATAGTAAAATTCCTAAATGCACTGCCACTGCAATTTCTCAGGTCGCAAGCAAACCATTGCTTTAGCACTCTAGGCACAACTGCCACTGCTTCCAATGCACAAGTCCAGTTGTGCCATTTTTACACCAATCTCTTAATACGAATGACAGCCGTTTGCCCGGCCTGGGAATCATGCCACGTGGCACCGCCAGATATGAGCGTTTTGGTCGCGTCTGAGCCATCCGATCTAGGTTATGAGAAAGCAGCAACGGCCTGATTTGATCCGCTGGAATAGCCCGGAAGCGCTCCACCCTCGAATCACCGCGAAGAGTCTCGAATCGGATAGAAGCACGCGTCATACATCACGCCCTTGGTTCGTGAGGGTTTGCTTGGGGTTTTGAGATGGAGGATCTGACGTCTTCGGTCACTAGGGAGATCTTGTGTTCCTCTTCCTTGGAGAAGAGAAGGCGGATCATGGGGTTGGTGCGTTGCTGTTTGGAACCATGGTTTTGTGCTAGGTTGATTGGATTAGATGAAACGATGCTTAGATTCGGGTGTTCTATATGACTATGCCTTTTTTTTTTTGGTGGCGAGACAGAGATTTGGATTTCTGAGATTCTGTCTCTGCATGAACACCAAAGGAATTCAATCCACATGCATGCTTACATCTAGCTTGGTGATTCGTATTTTCGATCTCTCTCAACTAGATCATGAAATAGGATGCTCAATCTATCAAGTGATGAATTAGTGGGGGGAAAATTAGAAAGAAACCGATTGTTCTGTGTCCATGGAGCTTCGAGTGAAGGGTGGGGAGCGCATGCAATGCCTGCCTTTCTCATACTGCTCCAGAGAGTAATTGCGGCCTTCTCATGGAGGAATGGATGGCCCTTGTCACCCTATTTCCGTCCATTTATTGGTAGAAAATAAAAACATTATACATGCATGCATTTGTACTTAATATATTCTTTGGCAGTGTATTCAGCTAGCTATTTTTTGTACTTAGTTGTTCACATGATTGGTTTCTGATAGCTGTCATTGATTTCGTTGATACAGAAAAGGCTTAAGGAGAAAATCTAACTAACAGAAGAGGACAGAGACAAAAAAGGGGATAAAAAAAAGGTAAATGCACTCCAGAATCCTTGTATGTATATATTGATATACTTGTACAAAATCCAAATATTTACTAATAACCAATAATTATATTGTGGGGGGTGTGTTGTGTCTTCTCATAGGTATCAGTTATTCGGATTTGCTTTGTCGATGTGCCCCGGACAGTGCTCCAATCAACTGGAATAACATATGCATCCTTTATAGAAGAGTATTGTGAGAATGGGAATCGATTAATAGGATTAGAAATTGAAATGCCAGCACCATACAGCAGCCATTGCGGAAAATCAATGTTTTTACGGAGAACTGTCTCTACTAACATTAATGAAGATATAGAACTACTAGCAATAGAAGCAGTTCAGAAGCTTCAAAGTATTTTTAGATTTACCATTGTCGATTTTAATTTCTACAAAGTTGTGTTGTACCAAAAAATCAGCAAATCCATTCTCTCTGTTGCAACTGACGCATTAAATTTCAGTAGAAAACAAATTAGAAATGATAATCAATCAGAATTGCAGAAGTATCATATTTATCAGAATTTGCAAATTTTTCTCGGTGGTTGTAATCATTTATGTACTGTACTCATGTATTACATATTATGTAAAATTGTAATAATAATAATTATTATTATTATATTACTGATTATTCTGTTTTTATATATATATATATATATATATATATATATATATATATATATATATATATATATATATATATATATATATATATATATATATATATATATATATAACATCGCAATCTTCATATGTTCGTTTCTTTTAGTAAATCTTCATGTATATTACTGTTTTATTATCTAAAATTTATGCACTATTATTTGGTGACAAGTTTTACTAACATAACATATACCATTGATAGAATAAGCCAACAAAAAGAAAAACAACTGCTACAAATATAACAGAATATAATAAATCAGAGTGTAAAAGGAGAAGACAAATTAGACTAAGACATAATTAGACAAAAAAGAAAAATGAAAGAAGATAATAATAACATTATTATAGATAGTTGTAACAAAAAATATAAAGTAGACAACCAACATGCACTACAAGATAAAATAGAAAAGAATGTTTACAAACTAACTATAAATATTCATACCTATCATCTAGCTATGGTATGGTTTCTTTTACCCCAGAATACATTCAATACCTAAAACAATCATATGAAAATAGATCCTACATAGGTATTCTAGAATATAAATGTAAATATTGCAATGCCATGTTTTGGTTTCTAGAGAGAAATAAAAAAGAAACACGAATAAGAACAAATGAAACAATATATTCAAATTGTTGCAAAAAGGCAAAATTAAAATACCTCCATTCAAAAAGCCTCCAATAGTACTTGATAAACTTCTTAATACAAAAGATTTCAAACAATTTGCTTTTACTTCCATGGGCGGAATAATAGATAAAAATATAAATAATGGTAATGGTCCATATGTATTCCGTGTAAATAGACAGATACATCATCGTATTGGATCTCTAATACCTAAGCCTGACAAAATCCCTAAATTCGGTGAATTATATATTTTGATACTAAAAATGAAATTGAAAACAGAATATGAGCATTAAATAAAGAAGAAATGGAAAATAAACATGCTTGACGAATATAATCCATTAGTCAAAACATTTCGTTACGCATGTAATCTTTTGCGCGAGTATTTCAAAGCAAGAGGACAACTGTCTACAAGGATATACCAAGGCTACTTGCATATAAATTTTTGTTGTCATAAAAATGGTTTGTTTTCATTTATATATCTGTTAATTTATAAGGTGTACCATGATTCTAAAAGATGGGAACATATCTTGTGTGCACAAGTTTTGGTTGCACACACCATACATATCAACTAACAAACATCACCAAAATTTCTAGAAAAATATGTAGATGTACTTTTAATAATAGGGAAAAAATCCAAATATCCCCATATAAGTGTTATTGTTTCTACTTCCCCCTACAACTTAATTTCGCACACAAAACTCTTGCAAGTCATCTTTCTTTCAATTTCCTATGTCCCATAGGCCAGCGTGGCAGGACTCCTTGCAAGTTAATTTCACTTCTAACTTTCTCCCAACATCCCGTTTTCATCTATTTGTCCTCTTTCTTTTAATTTCCCGTGTCTCATAGACTAGCGTGGCAGGACAATAGGAACTCATGTCACCTCGGTAGATTGGGATCATAGAAATTGTCGCTAATGGATAACTCAGCAAGTTGTGCCATTGTGCTTTGCAATTATCATCTTGCTCGCGTGGGATTTGGGAAAGGCAGGAGCTGGAAGCGAGCAAGTAGGTTTCCAAAGTCCCGCCACACTGGAGGCACACGGGGAACGGAAAATTGAAACGAGAAATTAAAACAATGAGGAGAAATCGATGAAAAAGGGATGTGGGGGGAAGTTAGAAGAGAAATTAACTTATAGATGGTTTTAGTATGAAATTAAGTTGTAGAGGGAAGTAGAAATATAAGTGACTTGTAGGATGGTATTTGGATTTTCCCTGTAATAATATTATACCTATTTGTAAAATCTCATGTTTAAATTTATCATACATAGAGAGCAACAAAAAAAATATAATTTTGACAGATTTATACTCTTAAACTGTCATATTTTTTTATTGTATCAATAATATAATGAATTTGAAGAGAAGACTTTACACATAGGTGTAATACTATTGAAAGTACATTTATAAATTTTTCTAAAAATTTTTGGTGACATTTGTTATAGTTGATATGCACTGTGTGTACATGAAATTTATCTATATAGGATACGTTCTCCTAAGAGATCACACTTCATAGGTTTTGAACAATAATTTGTTAAATTAAAGGTATGTTTAATGTGAAAATTATATTAATGGACTCATATTTTAAAGTGCGTGGTTTATCATAATGTTGTTTACATAGCTAAGTAAGGATATACTTACAAGAAATCAATGGTCAGTTCAATCTCAAAGATTCTTTAAATAAAATATGACATACAGAAATCAAATAAGTGGTACTTCATGAGCATATATACTCCATCTGTTTTATAATAGTGGGATCTTTTTATTTTATGAGAAAATTAAGATTAGAGTAAAGAGTGGTTGTGATTGTTGAGATGAGGAGATAAGTAAAAATTAATGAAAGAATGATTCTGATTAGCTGAGAAGTGAAGAAGTACTAATATTTTAGAATAAATTTAAATATAATAGTATTATGAGACAGAAGGAGTAAAAATATAGCCTTAAATAAAAGGAAAAGTCATGCATGTACCGTCCGTTGACCTGGCAGCCCAGTACCAACTGCCAAGTGCGAGTACTCTTTTGTAGTTGTTCCCAACCGATCACTTCATGAAAGAGAGTGACATCTGGCTCAATGATGTGTTTGCTTGAAACTTAGGAGGCCACATGAGGCTAGCGAATGGTTGGTGCGCCACGTTTTCTTGCCCATCTTTATTGCCTTATTGGTTTATACACATTTTTTTGCCTTCAAAACATGATGCGGTTACGCCACATATTTATCTGTGATACAGCATTCGATCAACTGCACTCGATCGTTTCTGTAAATTCCACAGCTTTCTTAACCAAATTATGTTAAGTTTAGAGGTTGTTCAGATATCTGATTTTACCAAAACTTTATTTTAAAGCAGATCTTTAGAGCCTAACAACCTAACATAGGCCCTTATTTTGTCTATTTCTATTTCCAATTTACGTTTTTCCCAATTGACATTAGAAGAAGGAACATAAATGAAACCTCTAATTCTCCGAATTTTTTTCATTTTTATATTTATTTAATAAAATATTTATAAAACTATATTTTCATTTTAAACATTTACAAAAATATACCCCCGCCGCTCTCTGGGAGGGCGATTTTTAAAAATCGCCCTTCCAGAGGGCGATTTAATGACGTGGCTGACGGCCGTTGGCTGCCCGGCAATTTGCAGGCAGCCCCTGGGGCACCTAAAAACCGCCCCCTGAGAGGGCGGCAAGGGGGCCGCTTGCAACAATCCGGCCGGGCGCCGGCGGGGGCAGGTGCGGGGGCGGGCGCGGGCGCGGGCACGGGCGAGGGCGAGGGCGAGGGCGCGGGCGCGGGCAAGGGGGCCGCCTGTAAAATGGTCGGCCCCGGCCGGATTTTTGCAGGCGGCCCCCTTGCCGCCCTCTCCGAGGACGGTTTTTTAGGTAGCCCGGGGGCCGCCTGCAAATTGGCTGACGGCCGTTGCCGGGCGGCGAACGGCCGTCAGCCACGCCATTAAATCGCCCTCTGGAAGGGCGATTTTTAAAAATCGTCCTCTAGAGGGCGGCGGGGATATATTTTTGTAAATGTTTGAAATGAAAATATAGTTTTGTAAATATTTTATTAAATAAATATAAAATAAAAAAAATTCCTAATTCTCAACTTCCAGTAAGCCAGGCAAAGGCAAGCCCATATGGCTGAAGCAGGCCAGGCCTCACAATCCTCCGAAAACATTGAGCCGAAACCCACATAGGTCTCTAAGCCCATCATTGATGCACCGATCCTACAGCACAGTGATAAGCTGGACGCACGGAGCAACGGTAAACGAGGCAGCAACACGCAATTTTGTGATAAGAGAACAGTACAGGTTTGTATAGGAACTGCACGTTAAGCAGTCACAAGGCCTCAACACCGTTGGATCGAGCAAATCAACGGAAAGGATGTAAGCTACAGCGGTTTCGTACAACAACCGCTACAGTACCATCCAGGTGCCACGGTTGCTACAGTAGCAATCAACTGTAACTGGTTTCATTGTAGCAATCGTTTCTCTATCCTTATTTTATTTGTGATATGTTGTGAATCTACATATATACCAACTATCTAACGATTGGTACTGATAAACACAGAAGGTTATTGATTTCTAAAATCGGAGACAGACACAGATTTGGACTGTCGCTTTTTGATCCAGCAGGCACGGTAGGACTGCTGCTAAAGTTGCAGTCACTACATGATCCTGATTCGTCATTTTGATATCTATCCTCAAATCTTCTGCAGTGCTAGTAGTTAAATTTTAGTACAATCAATTATGTTGCTAGTATATTTAGTTTGCAATCAGTTTGATGCTAAATTCATATAGGATAAAAATGGGTTGGGATTGCTACTCAGTTGAACTAAGGCATAGTCAATGGTTTGACCCTAATTCAAACATATATAATTATTATTTAAGCTACTAATTGTTTGGTAGAAATATAGCACATTTTGGAATCAAATTAAAATGGCCCTATATTATTAGTAATGACTCCAGTAGTAGTGGATAAGAGGGTAGTGGCAGATTAATTTTTATACAATCAATGGTGAACGCTATATTCCAACAGCAGTATAAAAAATTCAGCCTTTTTAAGTTTTTTTTCTCTTGGTGACTATGAGTTCGAAAAATTGGACATACAATGCATTAATGTGTGCATGAAATGTGATGTTAATTGGTATGATACTTGAGATTTCAATCTTAATTCTTGTGTGAAAAATATTTAAGCAAGTATGGTCAACAAATAGCCTATACAACAACACAAGTTCAAGCTACCAAATTTAATGCCACTATTAGGACAGTAGTACTTTGATAAAAAAAATCCTATTATAGCCATAGTTTTTCGACCCATAAAACAAAACCGCTATTACAGTTACACTAACTTTAACTAAACCATTATTACGGCCACAGTTTTTTGACATACAAAACCGCTATTATGATCACAGTATTTTATTGTCTTACGCCGCAAGTGCTACCGCTATTGTGGCCCTTACCACCGTTATTTAGTACTACCAAAAGAGTGTGAGACGGTTTCCCCTTGCTCGTCCCGTTTCCCCCACACCATTCTCGCCCCCCGCCGGTGCCGGTGCTCTCTCTCCCCGGCGACGGATCGGGAGGGGACCGGGATGGCCTCCCCCCATTACGACCCGCCGGACGGCGGCGGCGGCGCTCCCCCAGGTGCGCACCTTCCTCCCTTCTCCCTCTCGCCATCTCTCTCCATTCTTCGGTTCGCTTCCGGTCGCTCTGCTCGTGGTGTAGATCGCGGCGGCGGGGGTTTTGGATGCTTGGTTGGTCGGTTGCGATCCAGTCGCCGGCGCGCGGTGGGGCGCCCCGGTGCTCGTCTGGTTGGAGCGGGGCGGGAGCTTCGCGGCCGTGCTTTTGCTCGTCTCGCCGCAGGGGGGTCATGGGTGGCGGGAGGGAGGCGCTGGCTGCTTCGGAGTTTGGTTGGGGTTTCTAGGAGTTAGCTTGGTTGCTGTGTTTGGGCGTGTTAGCTCGTTCACCCTCAGCGCCCTCCTCTTCGTGTGCTCCCGCCTCGTGGTTTAATCTTTAGGGTTTAGCCTTTTAGGGGCGGGGGATGTTAGAGGTAGCTGGCTCCGGCTTTTGATCGCGCAATCCTGCTTTCTCGTGTGGGGTGGTGTATGAACCTGGATTTAGCTTTGATTGCTCAAGGATTCCAAGGAATCTGTTCCGGTCGGTGGCTTATTTTCTGTACCGTACTGTTCCGGTTGTTCCTGTTGGTGCACAAGTTGTTATGCATGTATGGTTGTGCTCTTGATCAACTGTTTGTTACTTGTGACCGTACTCTTGTATCGATGCAACATTTCTGCAAAAGTACTTCGTTAGGATTTAAGACTACTCTGGTGACCCCTGTAGTTTACTGGCATATCATGATCCTTATATTATTAGTCACTACATCTAGCTTGCTATTTGCTGCTCAGTGTCATTTGCCTTATGCAAAATGTCTATTGTGGTCAGAACTCCTTGTATTTTAAGAAATTTCAGTCCCTGGTTTGGCCATGTGACATCAAAGGTCTAAATTTTCAACATTTGCCGCTTTTTTTAGCTTCCGTCCACCATGTAAACTGATGCCTGTCATCTTCTAGCTTAAAATTAACCATTTTCTAGCATGTCCTGTGCTAAGCGGAGACTTTTGACTCGTGCTGAAATTTATTTTAGTTCTATGTCCTCTTATTCTATGTTTCTTTTGATTAACATGTACCAAAGAAGTGAAACTAGCTTGCCTACCTTGTCCTAACTGTGTGGGTTGTCTGCTGGTAATAACTCAGAGCTGCTATCCCTGCCTGTGCGGGTTATTACTGAACCTGGTCAACTCCCAGTTGAGTTTCTTGAACCCTCTGCTGCCCAGAAACTGGTGATTGGATTTGATTGTGAAGGTGTAGACCTTTGCCGCCATGGTGCTCTCTGTATCATGCAGGTGAGTTCAACTGAAGCTTATGAAGCATGAAATATCTTTATGCAATCTTATGTTTCATGATAGTGGTCCTTTCAAACTGTTATGTATCGACCTTCTCCTAGTAGTGGTTCTTTCATACTGTTAAGCATCAGCTATGCCCTGCATAAGGCAGTTCATTATCGCCTATTTGCCTTTTGATTTCTTTTTCATATCTGCCAAACTAGAATAAACTATTTCAATGATAATTGCTTGCTGTCCTGCATTGTCACCTTTGAGTACCATGTATTGATACACACCTTTTAGATGTAACCACTACCTCCTGGTATTTCTGTCTATTGTGTACGCATAGATTCCTATTGAGTTTATTTTCATTTTCAATTTATTATCTGGTGTTCACTGGTATGATGATGACGCAAAATCTTTTTGTTGGTTCATTTGAATTGTTTTTCAGCTTGCATTTCCTGATGCTGTTTACTTAGTTGATGCTATTGAGGGCGGGAAAGAACTCATTCAAGCTTGCAAACCAGCACTTGAATCAGAATATGTCACCAAAGTTATTCATGACTGCAAAAGGGACAGTGAGGTGCCTAACCACTAGCCTGAAGTTATTGTAGTGTGTTAATTTTTTTGTTCAAAAAAATTGACCCTCATGACTAAAGGTTGAGAGTTACGATATTGCAGGCTCTGTATTTCCAGTTTGGCATAAAATTGCATAATGTGATGGATACACAGGTAATCAGCATGTGCATATGGTATGCACTATAGTCATATAGTGGCATGCTTACTGACTAAATTTATTGCCACTCAGTAATTTTTCTGTTGTTTACATGTAAATTGTTATCTGATGCTTTCTTGTTCAGTAAAACTCAACCATTGTCAAATTTTCATGAGCTTAGGACCATTAACCCTGTACAGAGCTGAAATAGTTGGATGATCACTCACCATTCTAGATATATATGTGTATTAGCAGCTATTTATATGGTATTTTTTATAAGGAGAACCTTCAATTATAACCTGTGTGCAGATCGCTTATTCTCTGTTAGAAGAGCAGGAAGGGAAAAAGAGAGGATACGATGATTACATATCTTTTGTCGGCCTACTTGCTGATCCCCGATATTGTGGTACTTACTACACTGAATTACTTTTAATCGTTGAGTTTCTTTGAAAGTTTGAATCGGAAACTACTGTGTATGTTTTGTTCTTTCTTATCTGTTCTCTCATAGCATATTCCATGTATCTTATATTAGCTCCCCTTGGTTGTAGTTTACCTTGTGCTGGCATGCAAGCTCTTTCTTTTCCTTATGCATATTATCTGTTCCTATGTTTTACATTTGTATATTCTTAACCGTTGTTGCCAACATTCCAGTGTTGCCTCATTAAATTTTTAATTCATGCAATCCACTTTATTGTGATTTGTGGATCGTAGTCCTCGAGATAGAGGTTCTCATTTTCAACTATAAGTTAATTTAATATAACACACTCTACTTAGTTTTACTACTAGTGCTTTAACTTTGACATATATGCCTCACATATCCAAGCTGTTGCAAGTATTGTTTCAACATGGACATTGTGCCTTATTAAATGTTCATGTAATGTGAGTTCGATTAGGCCTTAGGCTGCAACCCATCAGTTCACCCATGAATGTAAAACGCCTGGGATGATTGCTTCCTCTCTCTTATACAGTTTGCTATTATTCTGTAATTCATAAATACGTTGCAAACATGTTGAAAGCCTATCAGTATTTTGGTAGGATGTGCTCTGAAATTAAAGATGTACTGTGGTTTCATCACATTTCTTGTTAGCAGTTTGCTGCTTCTGTCAAACATTTTTATTAATTAATCGTTATGCTCTTTAAGCTACCTAGATGTTGACAGAGTGTATGAAGGATCACGGTGCATTTTCTTGTGTTTTGTGTTTGATTGATCATATGGTGTGGTACTGCTTTGTGTAGGAATGCCATATCCTGAAAAGGAAGAAGTCCGTACCCTTCTAAGGCAGGTTAGCAATATGTGACGGAAGTTGTAAAACTCTTGTTTAGAAAGTTATTGTGCTGAGGATCTGAACTCTTGTGTTACTTTCTATTCTATGATAATGCTTGGCCATCCGATATTTCGTTGTGCTGATATCTTCTTGAAAACTGACAAGCGACTTTGGTGAGTTTTCAGGACCCTAACTTTTGGACAAATAGGCCCTTGTCTGAAATGATGATTCGAGCAGCCACAGATGATGTCCGCTTCCTTCTCAATATACATGAGAAAATGATGGAGAAGTTAAGCAAAATATCCTTATGGCGTCTGTCAGTTCGCAGTAAGCTATACTGCAGGTGCTTTTGCATAAATGACAACCTGTATGCGGATTGGCCACCTCTTCCAGCTGTCCCTGGTCAGTGCATCTAAATGTGTTTTTCTCCCATTTGTTAAAAATTAGGAAGCATATCATATGGCAAATCCGTTTAGCTATCATATGCTAAAAAGTCCATTTTACCCGTAGTTTCTTCGGATACTTTTGAAATGTAACGGTCAGAATGACAATTTTGAAATGCAAGCCAGGATTGCTTTATGGGTTGGCATTTTTAGGTGCAGTGTTACAGAGTAACTTGGACCTTGGTAATCCAGTGCAGTCTCAAATATAAGCAACACTAACACATCATGAATGTCTTTCAATTTCATTCTTTAATTCCTCGAGCAAAGATTTTATATTCAACTTTGTAAACCAAATTGATGGAATATTGTTGGCACTGTAGAACAATTGTGCTAAACTGCTGATTGATTTGTGTCATACAGATGAAATTGAATCTGATGTTTATGTTCCTGAGGCTGATATCCTGTCAGTCTTAGATGTGCCTCCTGGCAAAATGGGGCGTGTTATTGGCAGAAAAGGATCATCAATAATGGCTGTGAAAGAATCTTGCAAGTAAACATACTAAGTCTAATTTTATAGATATCCTGTAAATCTATATTGTTCTGTGAGGCTTTATTTGATCCTTTTCATTTCCACTCCTATCTGTAGTGTTGAAATCCATATCGGTGGTGCAAAGGGACCTCCAGACAGGGTAAGTTTCTCAGGCCTTGTTTGTTGTAATTATTATATTCAGTTGGTTACTGGTTAGTTAACAGTCGTGCTTCACTGAATTACTGATTCAACCTCTCAGACTTGAATCAATTAATAGCAACACCTAAAGTTCTTATAATTCAACTGATAGAAATGGACTATCAAAAAGGTCATTATTTAGTAATACATACGTTTAAAAAAATTATTTTGAAGTACCAGGCTCAGCACATTGTGGTCCTAACAAAGTTATTAAGTAAAATTCTATCTGATTTATATATTTTTGCATAAGCCTTGCTGTTCTTTTTTTCTCTTTGCCCTATGAGGTGCCATCCCTGTCTTTACAGCCTGTAATATTTTAAGCAGACTTATCTCAAGGTGAAACAACTGATCACTACTGGACAGATATATCTATCTTCTGGCTAAGGTGATCAATACCACAGTAGGCTTGCGTGGGCTAGGGCTGGATGCATATGAAACTTGTCTGTGCAGCTATATATGTCACAATCAGTACCCTAGCTGGACAGATCCGTGAGGCAACACGTAGTAGGAAAGCAATTGCTGCCAATAAATGAATAGTGAGATTGTATTAGGTGGTCCTTCACCCTAACACATGAAAAGATGCTGGGAGAAAGGCGATACGTTGAATAGTCTTCTACTCTCTTTTTGCAATAAGCTTCAAAGTTTTTGCAGCCAAACCAATTGAGCATATATTTAATTTTCTAACTTCCACTGATCCTCATTCCATCTCTCTTAATTCAGGTATTCATCATTGGACCAGTGAAGGAAGTCAGGAAGGCCGAGGCTATCCTCAGAGGCCGCATGCTGGAGTATTAGAGCAACCATCTCTTGTGATACAGGCTTCAACTGCTCCTATATCTGTCAATCTTGTGTGCACAAAGGGGATATACAGAAATGCATGTGGTACCGGGTGCCTCCAGGATCTCTGATCCTAGACAAAATAAAACAAAATAAAAGAATTGAAGTTTACCTCCATCTGTGTCAATGCTCCTAGAGCTCATAAATCATTACTTCATCCTGCTGATGTTTCTAACCTTGCAGCACTCCACTTAGCAGATCAAGATCTGGAGACTTTTGCTTGATCTCACAATCATCAAACTGTACCTGTTCATTGAACATTGCGATTGCGTTCATCTGGGCGCATTCATCGTCGCCTGGACCAGCGTGCGACCAACAGGAGGAGAACTGGGTGGTGTCCTACCACCACCGTTAGGTCCGTTGCTGGAGATTGAGTTGGGAGATTTTGCTTTGAATGCTGATGGCAACCCGGTGCCTGGGAACAAAACTCGCTAGCTATGCTTTACCTGGAGATCCGGCTAAACGTCATTGAAGACGGGATGGAGGCTCGCCCACAGGTGGTGATCATATCAACCATCGGCCCAAATTTTCAGACTTAGCAACCAACCGGATGGGGAACCGACACGGCGATGGGTACGTCGGTGTTAGGACCACCACCTCCCCTCAGTTACTGTTCCCCGTGCGATATTGTTACACATCGCTTATTATCACTGCTCATCCCGTGCGTCCTATCGCAGCCGAGCCTCTTGATTTGACCACCTTTTCCTATGTGCGTTTTTCACACTAGGATTTTAGGGCATGACTTCAACTCTCAGAACCTTACCAAATTTCGGAAATCCTTTATTTTAAAACATCAAAAGTTAGTAAGTCTTCAAAGCAAAACACCACCTCCTCCTTTACCGGGTTGGAAAAAGGCTGAAAGCTTATAGCCTGATTCGAACTCTTAAGTCTTAACAGGCCAAGCCGAGCTATATTTTTTAGCTCACTGGCTTATTGAGAGCGAGCTCTTAAGCCGAGCTATGCTTACCCTAATTTTTATAATACCCGGATTATAAGACGTTTTGATTTTTTTCTAAACCAAAAATTTTAAAGTTCAACCAATTTTATAGAAAAATATAGCAATATTTTCAACACAAAACAGAGATACTATCAAAATATATTCAATCATAGATTTAATGAAACTAATTTGGTGTTTTAGATTGGTTAGATTTTTCTATAAATTTAATAGTCAAACTTAAAAGAAGTTTGTCTAAAAAAGTTAAAATGTCTTACAATTTGAAATAAGAAAGTATTTAGCTTTTTAAATTTCTTCCAAACTATACATATGTAGTCATTACCTTACTAGTTAATGTTTATTATTACATATTAAATGAGATAGTATTGTTAACGAGCTTAACGAGTCCACTCGAGAGCTGAGCTCAGCCTCATTACCCACCCCTATTCTTTAGCTATCCAATTCGGTATAGTTTATTGATATCCACATTCTTATAGCTCCACACGGCATACAAGAATTTTATACAATCTTCACAGTAACTTTGGAGGAAACAATTCAAGTTAGACTAAATTTTACAAAACTATATATACTTCGACCAAACTATCACAGAACTACAGATTTAAGGAAATGTATCACAAAACTACATATATAGCATCAAATTTATTGCAAACCTACAGATTTAAGATGGAGTATTGCAAAACTATAGATTTTTATGAAGTTAACACAAAACTACATTCTTAGTAATGAAGTTATCATAAAGCTATATATTTTGGACTTTAGATCCCTAACACTACTATTCTATTGGAGTTATAAGCATTGAAGTTTATGATTAAGTTGATGCTAAATCTGTTTATGATATTTTGTCTTAAATCTGTAAGTTTGTGGTAAAGGAAATGCTAAATCTGTAGTTTTGTGGCACATCAAGTTAAATCTGTAGTTTTACGATAATTTGGTCGAACTATCCGTAGTTTTGTGAAATTTATTCTTTAAATTATTATAGGAACGTTGGAGAGAACAATTCAATTCCCATAGGAACAGGGAATTTTCCTAGTATTCCTGGGGTAAAAAGAAGCTATATATATTTTGCTTTCTGAAAGAAAACAAGTCGCAATTAATCTGTTTGTTTGTATCACAGATTACCTAGATCCCATCCTTATCCGGATTATTCTCCCCCTTGTTACAACTGGCAAACATTGCTCTTTCACATTTACAACTGTTTGGTCCGATCCTCACTGTCTGGTAAAGAATGATAGAAGCTGTCGGAATATTTGCCTCCAGAATCCATGCCCTGCGGCTGTGCTTCTCCTGCACCTGAAGTGGTGAAGTGGGGGAATTTCTCCCGGGAGATTTTGCCAGTTCTATCCTAGGATGAAAATTCGGCGCGGCGCCGGCGAGCTGTGGCTGAGGTGTGTTAGGCGATCGGGGTCGGCGGCCAGCGCGCGCGGCCCACCGGACGGCGACGGCGCGGCGTTTGGACGCACGCAGGGAGACGACGGCGACCAAAAGCGACCGCCGGAGGTGGCGCCTAGCGGCGGCGCGGATCGGGATTGGCCGCGACCCGTGTGTCCCGAGCGTGCGTGTGGGCCGCGCCCCGCATGCATCTGCACAGTGCACGCTTGCGTGTAACTAGCGTGCGGCCGAAGCGGCACGACGGCGACGGCGCCGGACGGGGAGGCCAGTGGCCGGCGGTCCTGCTGGGGAAAACGACGGCGGCGCGGCCCGTTTTGATCGCCAATAAGGAGAGATGGATGGATCCGTGGCCATGATGGTCGTCACTGTGCGTTGATATATATATATATATATAGCTTGATTAAATAATGCTATATATATATTTTATATAGTCCATCCATACCACAATATATGACGTACAGCTACTAATACAGAGATCAAGAAATAATTATAATTATCTTCTCATTTAGATCGTTCTGGTGGTGACGTATACAAGTAATGAGATTAGGGGCCTTCTCGAGGATTTAAAACAAACTGAATCTAGGGTGGGAAAGATGCTAGTTTATATATATATATATATATATATATATATATATATATATATATATATATATATATGCATACGCACCTTGTATTAAGAGGTGTAAAAAAACAGTTCCGTCTTATATTTTAGCATGCAAGAAGTATTCTTGATTTGACCCGGTCTGATCACGATGGTATGTATGTATGCTGCAATCATTGTGCTATACGTACATACACTACTTATGAAATACTAGATTTTATTTTTTTCGATTACACAGAAGACACGCATACATTACGATTTACGCACACCACACTCACTCTTCACACCAATGCACCTTATAACATACTCATTAGCTAATGAGATGGAGGCAATCAACAAATTTCTATTGATGACGGAATCCTGTGTGCGCCCATCTCTAAAATTAATACAAATACTTGTAATGTCTGGAGGAATATACTATATAGATACGTACCGTACGGCCTGAAGTTTGGTCCGTACACATGTACACATTTGTCCAGAAAATTAAGGGCGAACAAGTCTCGGATCAAAAGCTGAGCTTCGGAATTAATGGACACGTCAATTTGACCGGCCTTATATATATATTTTGACGTTAAGTTCTGACTTATATATACACTCCCGGCCCTCCAGTAAAAAATTATACAGTTCGAATTTTTCTCAGTCTATATGTGCGACTTTAACCATAGTTTTTTTATTAGAAGAAATTTATGAAAATCTAATAGTTTATGAAAGTACTCTCTCTGTTTTAAAATATAGTTACATTTAAGTTTAAATTTTATTCTAAATATAGTTGTCTATACGATATATAAAATATGACTTTTATCTCATTACTCCCATGCTATCTCTAATGAACTCTATCATCGCACTAACTCTTGAGACCGTCTCAAAAACGATATTTTCCTGGTTTCTAATTCGTGAGAGGTTTTTTATGAGGGTGGACTGTCACGAACCATTTTTCGTGACGATATTCTTATATTCGTGATGATATTTTAACCCTCACGAAATCTCGGTTTTTTTAGTATACATTTCACTCATACTATTTTAATTCTCATCATCCTACCATCTATTAATAAGTGTATTTTAGACCTTTTATCATAATCCTTAATTCTCTAAAATACTCCTAGGCAGCTATATTTTAGGACGGAAGGAGTACTTCTCGAGACAAATTTACACATACTTTTTTTTAAATGTTTTGGAACAACTTATTTTAAAATTTATTAGTTTCCAAGTTACCTACGGAGTAATATACTTTCTTGGTTTTTAATATTTAACGTCGTTAACTTTTAGACATAGGTTTGTCTATTCGTCTTATTAAAAAACGATGTAGGTTATAGTTTATTTTTTAGATTAAAAGTACTTTTAAACATGACTTATATTCTTATGTATTGTACAACATTTTTAAATAAAGAAATAATTAAACTTATATTTAAAAATCAATGACATCAAATATTAAAAACCGAACAATATGGTGTATATTCCGCATACGTACGGACGGCATCGTCGTCCTATCCGGCAAGCTCTCGCAAGTTCCGGATGTATGCATGCTCTGGAAATATTATACCTGAGATATATATATGCACTCAAGTAATTTGCTGGTCCTTTTTGTAACTCCATTTATTTATATGTACAGATTATATATATTTATGTAGCATTCGTACTTGGGTCCGATCGATGAGATCGGTCCGGGACCGCTTCCCGTGCAAGTTGGACATACATTGCTGGTCCAAGATGGGAAGAGGCGTGGCGAGTTAGCTTATGCAATAACACATTTTTTTAAAAAAAGAGCTTCTCCAGAAATTCACTCTAGCGAGCTGATTAAAAAAGAGCTATAATTTACTAGCGCATAACATACTTGGAATTTCATGCCACATTCCAAAAATTCAAAAAAGACTCTGAATTTTAGTAGCCATCGAGAAATATAATTTCTTTCGTAATAGATGACCCATGCCATTTTTAGATAATAAAAGTAGTACGTTATGATTTTATTATGTACAACTATAAGTATGCATACAACTATGGATGAAAACGGATTGGATACGAACGGATATCGCTGATATCATATTTGTTTTCATATTTTTGTTCGGATTCGGATTCGAACACGGATAGCATCCGGATACATATACGAATACGGATTGTCTCGGTTACGGATACGAATAATGAGTATCGAATATGGTATGAATTGGATTCGGAGAATGTCAGATACAAATATCTATTTGGATATTGAGTAAAAGCAACATATATATAATATCATAGGTGCGCAAACTATTACACCACTCTATGAGTCCATAATCCATCTAGATTAAGTCCAAAGAGTAAAGACTTAAAGAGTAAAGCAACAAAAAAAAAGATACAGATACATCATACATCGTATAAGCACCGATCTTCATGACACGAGTAGAAGTAGCCAGGCTCATTGCCACATGGTCATGGGTCATTTGCATTGAGAACTTCACCCATATCAGCATTTGCATTGGTGGCACCTTCGCCGATTTGAGGATCCTGGAATTGGCCTAGCTCATGGTTGTAGTGGTGCCTCCTTCTCAAGTGGTGCCAAAAATGCGAAGTTCCACGCCAAGGTTCAGCACGAGCCTTATAATTGCACCTATTGCATTTTGCCTAACGTTATTCCTCAATGACACCGTCTTTTTCGTGTCTCTCCATATACATAGAATAGTGTTCCCAAAGCCTTGACATTTGAAAAGCTATTCAAATCCACAAAGGTGAAAAAACAAATAACTTTTCGAGATCTACAACTTTTATTTTGGTCATTTCTCCATCCGAGGTCGTTTGAGATAATTCGAATTTTAGTGCTTAATTTTTACTATTCGGCGTCTATTTGTAGGGGCAGATGAACAACAATCGTGAGCCTGACATTATTTCATAAGCGTCTATTTATTTTGGTCAAAGCTTTAGGGTGTGTTTGGTTCCAGAGATGAGATGGGTTGGGACAGAGCCAACCCATTTTTCAGGGTGTTTGGTATGAGGTTAGGTGGGTTGGGTTGATCCCTGGAGAGGAATATTTCTCTCAGATTCGGGACGGCGCGATCCGGGAAAAACGGCCGGACCGCGCCGACCCACTTCACGGGCGAGTCGATGCGCAGCGACAGCGCAGGCCAGGCGCGAGCGGCGACGGCGCAGGCCACTAGGGGGGAGGGGCGACGGCGCAGGCCACCAGGGGGAGGCGGCGACGGCGGGAGCGGCAACGGCGCAGCGAGGGGCGACGGGCGAGGTCCCGGGCAAGGGCCCGGGCGCGGGCGCGGGAGCAGGTCCCGGGTACAGGCCCCGGGCGCGGACGCCGAGTCCCGAGCGCGGACACGGGGGCGCGGACGAGGGCCCGGGTGCGGTCCCGGGCGCCGACATGAGGGCACGGACGAGGGCCCGGGCACGGGCGCAGGCGCGGCCTTCGGTGTGGTGCTCACAGATCGGACCGTCCGTATATGGATCGGACCATTGCCCCCACCGGGATCGGACCGTCCGACTACCCGGCGACGACGAAGGCGCAGGGCGCCTACGCAGGGAGCGGGGCGGCGGGAAACGCGGACGGCGCAGGCCTTGGCGACGGCAACGGCGCAGGGAGCGGGCGGCGGGAAACGTGGACGGCAGTGATGGTGCAGGCCCCGGCGACGGCGACGGCACAGGGAGCTCCGGCGACGACGACGGCGCAGGGAGGCGGCGCCGCAGCGGTGGGGATCGGGCGTTCTGGACTGCGCACCCCTGTCCATCCTAGCACCAGGCAGCGAGCGCAATGCTTTGTTGGCTGGCTATATTCGGATAATATCCGTTATATGCAGGTCGGATATATCCGATACTTTACCGGATTATCCGATATCTGGCGGATATCGATGATATTACATTCGTATTTGATATCTGCATAATATATCCGTTTTATTATCCGTATCCAAAAAATTATACGGATATCCGAGTAACTATCCAGATTAGTGTTCACATTTGTTCGGTCGAACGGACGGTCGGATAAATATCCGTACCATTTTCATCCATACATACAACCATATACTTGCGAACGTCGAAATTTGAACACATGAATGAATTGAAATTATAGATATGGTTGACCACAACACCCCTGATGCTTCCACATCATATCTATTCTAGCTAGGGTGGAAAAAAATGTTCCTGTTTTATTTGCAACTAATTAACTGCCCCTGCACCCAGTTCTAATTGGCTCTTTGCCTGGCGCGTGCCCACCCTCTGCCTCCTCCACCGGCCGCGCATGCACATTTTTAGAGAGGTAAAAATACTCCAACTTTGATATCATCCAAAAAAAAAACAAAATAGCTGCCGAGATTAACACAGTTGCTAGAAATCTCACTCTTGTGTCTTTCTCCTTGTTGGTTTAGTGCTAGCTAGCACCTGCTACTACCTTGATGAGAAAATGACACTCGCTAGTAGCTAGCTACGGCCCAGTAGTTAGGTGTCTTGTAATGTACTTACCACTGTTCAATAAGACATTCTAGAGAGCAAAAACAAAAACCTTTCTTCTCCGTTGTTGCCCTATTATCTCATTCAGCCATGGGAACAGACATGATACATAAAAGCTTATTGTCCTCTAGCTCCTGATTGTTCACCGTGTTTTTTTTTTTTGGAAAGTAACAGGCCTGCAGCTTGTTTAATTACTCCAGTGTTCATATATACTGTTCATTCTATTAGATGTATTTATTATTAGACAGAACTCTGATACTCCATATAATTATTAAGCTCAGGATGATTGATCTACAGTAGAAACTCATGCAACGAAATGACATCATGCGACAAGCTGGGAAGTAAACCACTCACGGTTTCTCTACAGTAGATACACGTACATGTCAATGTCACCCTGACATTTACACGATGCTGACGTACACAACGCGATCTATATGACGATACTCATAAATCGATCAATGTCGCCAACCCTATAGCAAGCTAACAGGAGTAAGGTATTCATCATCCTGCACTGATGTTCATAATTATTCTGACCAAGTACGAATGTTTAGCTGCCGCAGCTGCTTCTGTACAGTGTCCAGCTAGCTTGGCTACTGTGTATATGTATCACATCTGAAACCTGCAGAACGTACATATACATTTATACTGACCAAGTACATGCAGTAGCGAGCTATAGGTAGCAGAGGAGTAAGTTTGTAGCATGAAAGTGCCCAAAGCTAAAGCTGCAAGTGAAAGCGTAAACCTTTTGGTGTTAACTCTGACGAAGCAGTGCAACAGCTGCAAGCCCATTAACTACTGTAGCTAGGGGGAGCAGTAATACGGCATGCGCCGTGCACTGCAAACAGCTAGGAGGAGTATTTATTTTTCAGTCGACAAGAGGCAGTGGTGGTCATGAGCTCATGCAAGCTTAATGAGCTACTAGTAGCTAGCTAGCCCTGTCCCAGGCTCAGACAGTACTCTTTTGATCTCCTCTCTTTCGATCCATCGATCACACTTAATCATAATCAAATCATGACACCCAGATGCACCCTAAATTAATTAATGCCAGTCTTTTTCTCCTTGTGCGCTATACTTTTTATTCGTTCTCAATTAAAGTAGTCCAAAGAAAACTCTCATCTTGCTGACAAGATTGATGGCTCACATATACTTGTAAGTTGTAACAGTACTACTGCTCCCTCTAGCTAGAGTGATTGATTTCTCTATATTTCTACAGGAATTGATATCTGAAAACCCTACACTTGTTTCAGCTTCGGTTTACCACAGGTAATTTGGAATTTGGAACTTAATTTAATAATTATTTAGTTCTTTTACTTTTGTCACTTTGCTATGACTTTAAGACAGTAAGAGCAAGAGCATACAAATTTTACCCTAAATTAAAATTAATTCAGTCATGTATTTCTAACTTATAAACCATAGACTAAAAAAATACCTTCCAGGCAGGCATGTCTTCGCAAATATCTATAGTTGCTTGATTAAATAAGAAGACAATTTTTCTCATAAAATACAACCGTGATGTCTTAACTTAACAATATTAATTACATTAATACCTTTGCTGTCTAAATTAACTATTTTTCTGGACAGTGTGTCAATGTCTAAATTAAACTTATCCGTGCAGTGAAGAAAGTATATTATATACGCTAAGGACCCGTTCAAAACAGCTTATTGCTTGGGCTTCTTTTTCGTTTTTTTAGCATGCTTTCTAAATGGCTAAATAGTGTAATTTTTACCAAAAAATTTATATATATAAGTTTCTTTAAAAAATTAAATAAATCTATTTGTAAAGTTTATAATAATTATACTTAATTAATCATGTGCTAATGATCTACCCTATTTCATGTGTGGACAACAAGATCCAGCTACAAGCCCAAAAGAACGGGGTCTAAATGATAAATGATAGTTGGCATGCAGGCTCTCTCTCTCTCGCTCTAGTTATAGGCAGAGTAGTACTCCTACCTATAGGCTAGACCCAGCTAGATGAATAGCTCATCTTTCATAACCCAATTCAAGAGTTGGATTTTTAACGGTTTGGCCCTTTAAACATATTTTATAAATAAATCCTACATAAAACTTATTTCAAAAATAGATCCAAAACTCGGTGCCAACGACCTAGGAGCCGACATTCAACGTCTCAGCACCGTTGTCGTTGTCACCAAACCTGACGCCCGTGGCATTGAATCCAGCATGGCCGATGACATGGATAGGGTTAGCACCAACGTCATTGGCTCTAAGGGTCGGTACTAGTGTCATTGGCATTGTAATGCAAACAAATCCTAGGTGATGAAAAAAAAGTATATTCCTTGGTCAATTTCATAGTGAATCCGGTGACGAATTAACCTGATTTGATGGGAGGGGTGGAGTACGGAGTTCTCAAGGTAGGGTTTTGAACCGATCCCAAATACCATCCAATAGAATGGAAACAAATCATAGGGGATAAAAATAAATTATATTGCTTGGTCAATTTCATACCAAATCCTAGCACCAACCAGCCATATCGGTGTCCCGTGGCTTCAAGCCACGAGCATTGGGGTGTCGCCACCAAGATCTTTGATGCTGATCGAAACATTCAACTTTGGCGCCAAGGTCCTTAGTGCTAGACTTATTAGGGGTCTGTTTATAAAATAAATTTTTTAAAAGGACTAGATTGTAAAAAATCTAGAATTAAAGAGCCTAACTAGTATGTACACCCCAAAGTGAGTGATAATAATAGAGAGTAGCTGTGCTGAGGCTATAGATATGTGCATCACTGCAACAAAGTGATCAGTGTGTGTGAGGACCATCTCTACTACTCCTACCTAGCAACTGTATACTCTACCCCTCCTACTCATTCATACATGCCATCTATCCATCATGTAGAGGGAGGAGTACTTCTATGGTTTGGCCTCTTTATAAGAGCCTGCTTTCCCCTCCCTTGCAGCCTTTTGCTAGAGCACACTACACACACTACCCAGAGTCTCTCTAGAGAGAAAAACAGTTTGCTTCCAAAATAAAAAAGAGAAGAATCTCTAGAGAGAGAGAGAGAGAGAGAGAGAGAGAGAAGAGAGCATAAATTCCTCATAGGAATCCAAAAGTGGAGTCCCTGCTACATAGCTAGCTGCAGGCAGGCAGGCAGGCATCTTGTCTTATTGCTTTTCTGCTCGCTACCTCTCGCCTTTTGCACCATTACCACTACTGCAGGTCCTCCTCCTCTTGCTGCTGCTGCCTCGAGCGTTTATTGCTTGAATGCTCTTTCTGTTGCTGCAATTCATAGCCCCATATGTTGATCTCTCTGCCAAGCTTGCTGAAACTCCCACAGTATCAGCAGCTAGCCACATGTTAGATCAACAGTTGCAGTGAGCCAGTAGTAGTGAGAGTTGAGCTAGATAGCTACTGCTACGTGCCACTCTCATAAGCTAGATCGATCGATCGATCGACTGAACGAAAGGTACGCTCCATTTGATCTTGTAATTTCATTGCATGGCCGGATCGATCAGTTGTCGTCAGATCAGCCTCAGCTTAGATCAGGCTAGAGCTTTGCTACATCCATCGCCAACGTTTCTTCTGTTCTTGGTAGGTTCTAGCTACGACGACGACGACGGCTGCAAGATGGATCGTGGCTTCAACGAAATGATCTTAAGCGGGAGCGTGTGGAATGGCGGCGGCGGTGGAGATGGAGATGATAGTGGGGTGGTGGTGCTGCCGCCGGAGGTGGGTGGTGTCAATGCGGCTGTGGTCGACGGGAGCGGCATGACGGTGCTGGAGAGGCTGGTGCTGGACGAGGCGCTGGCGGCGGCGATACTTGAGCTACAGGGCATCCAGGCGCCGGGGTGCGGCGGCGGTGGTGGTGGCAAGGTGGTGTCGCCGCCGACGGCCGGTGACGGCTGCGTCGAGGCGGCGGTCGCCTTCGCGGCGATGGCGACGGCGACGCCTGCCTACGAAGACGTTGACGCGGATGTCCTGCAGCGACAGCAGCAGCATCACCATCGCCACCAGGGCGCGATGGTGATGGCTGCCGAGTACGACGTCGCACCAGCAACACCGGCTGTCACATTGAGCGCTGTACCAGTACCACCACCTGCGTTCGCGACCGCAGCCGCCTCCATTGACGGCGGCATCGTGGACGCGGCGGTCTTCTCCGGCATGGGCAACGACGATGTCGACGCGCCCAGCGCCACCGTGGCAACCGCAGTGCCGATGACAGCGACGACGAGCCAGTGCGAACAAGTCAGAGGAGGCAGCGACGGCGGGTGTGGACGAAAGCAACGCCGGCCGGGAAGAAAGCGGAAGGCGGCCGCCGACCCAACCGCCGTGGCGGCGGATATGCCGTCTCAGGAGAACCCTCTCTGCAGTCTCCTGGCGTCTAACACCGCCGGCGACGGTGGCATTCAGATCGCGTTCAGCACGAGCGCTCCGGCCTCCAAGCGGGCGAAGCCGTCGCTGAGCAGCAGCTCGTCGAGCATCAGCTTCGACGGCAGGGGCCCCGGCGGCAACGGCGGCGACGACCCCCTTTACGAGCCCGACACCGAGGCACTGGCGCAGGTGAAGGAGATGATCTACCGCGCGGCGGCGATGCGCCCCGTCACCCTCGGAGCCGAGGACGCCGGTGAGCTGCCGCGCCGCCGCAACGTGCGCATCTCCTCCGACCCGCAGACTGTGGCGGCGCGGCAGAGGCGGGAGCGCATCAGCGAGCGCCTGCGCGTGCTTCAGAAGCTCGTCCCCGGCGGCGCCAAGATGGACACGGCGTCCATGCTCGACGAGGCCGCCAACTACCTCCGCTTCCTCAAGTCCCAGATCAGGGAGCTGCAAACCCTAGACCGACGGAACTACCCGAACGCCACCATGAACACCGCCGCCACCACCATGGCGACAGCAGTGGCATCCGGTTCACCGATCTACAACAACAACGGCAACGCCGCCATGCCCTTCGCCTTCCCGGAAACCCTAGGGTGCGGAGGAGGAGGAGTTGAGCAGCTGATCTAATCCATTAGCTAGATAGATTGGAGACGACGACGAGGACGACACATGAAGGCTCATGGCGGCATGCATGCAAGCAACTGTTGTTATGTTTTGTCCAATGTGAGACCATCATATGATAGATTCATCATTGTTAGCATGGTGATTAATTAGCAACGATCATATAGATGGAATCATCATGTCAAGGACCCTAGTTAGCTTTCTTTTCTTATCCTTGTCATAATTAGTTCTGATCAGTTTGATGATCATGTATGCATTGCATGTCCAGCCTACGTACTTTAATTCGAGCTAGAAATCGATTAATTATCAATGCTTTCGCCAAGCACAAGGAAAAGGGTTTGCAAAAAGTTTACACCTTTTAGTTAACCAATCTCTCTTTCATCACCTTAGTCTCCTTCGTCTTCCTCATCGGCACCGTCGTCGTAGTCTCCATCTTTTCATGTGCGTGCATGTAGGCGTGAAAAGCTAGCGAAGCTTTTCTCCCTTTTTCCATGGCGTGCCCTGTGCCTAAGCTTTCTAACTCCCGATCCAAATGGCAATCACTACACAATGGAAGAGGAAGAGAGGGCAGAGGCAGCCATCGTACGACTATCACCTTGAAACATCATCATGGCGACTTTCTAACACGCATAATTAACCCTGCAGTCCCCTTTAGAAGGGCCTTTCTCCTTTCTCCGTGCGTGGAAAACCCTAGCAAAAGCGATCGATCAAAACCGAGGAGAAAGGGAAAAGATCACCAATGGCTAAATTAATCATATGGTTCATCATTGCTAGCTTTCCCTGCAGCTGGTCGTCGTCGACACAAAGCAACGCATGGTAAGACTAAATCTAATCCATTTCTATTGCGAGATCGAGGAGAGGTCGTTCATGGCGACAGCGATGGTGGTGGCCATGGCCATGGAGAGAGATAGGGTCAGGGAGTTTGAGCCCACTACGACGACGACGGCGACTCTATCTTGCGCGTGTCAATGAGTAAGCTGGGGTGAGCTTTTGAGAGCGGGAGAGGAGCATGCATACTCAGTCGCTGGGGCGAGCTGCATGAAAAGGGATGCACTACTGCATCTAAAAGGAATCATTCCCTTTCCCTTTTGCCTCAGATACCCCTTTTTCGAAAAGGGAAAAATTTTCAAAACACGCCTTCTGGTGATCCTCGGGGTTCGTGTGGAAATATGCTCGATGAGATGCTGTCATCGCCTTTGAATCTTGATGAGATTTGTACTTGCTGTTTTAAAAAAAAGCTTAATTTGATGGTGTTTCGAGAACCACAAAAATACTCCAATATAAGGTGAAGATGGGATAATATAGTATATCCGTGAGTATTGAATTGCATGTACCGATCAATTCAAACTAAAAATATTATCTGATGATAAAAGACGGTTAATTCATTTATACTCCAACACTCTCCCTCACGCAAGACCCCCTAAGCTTCAAGCATGGAACAGAGGTGGCTGCAATTCTAGAGGGCCAAAAGCCTAAAGCGTGGAATAGAGGTGGTCTGTAATTTTAGAGGCCCCCACAAGTCTCAAACCTGGAATAGAAGCATGTTGCAATTTTTTATTTATTTACACACCAACTATGAGTAGAACCTAAGAACTCTCTGATACTATATTGAGTTGCATGTACCGTCTAGTTTAACCTAAACCCATAAGCCAATGAGAAAAGGCTACTCCAATAGTGAGCATTTGTCACTCCGATCAGATAAAATGAGTTTCACGAAATATTTGCCACCGTAAAACTAACTCTAGACTCATAAAGCAATAGTTATGTAACGCCTCAATTTTTTGGGCTGTTAAAAACTATTTTATAAAAACCCTAATTCCGAAAATTCGATGTTCCTGTGTGTGCCTAAGGACTGAGTGCCAAGATCTCAATTAATCCTCCCCTTGAAAACCCAAAATTCCCCAACCAAAATTCCGATCCAAAAAATTTCGAATTCGAATTTTGTAATTCGAATTTCCTTCTCCAAAGTCCTCCCCTAAAATTTTCTGTAGTGGATCCTCCCAAGAAAAATCAAATCTCCATCTCTTTTCAAAATCCAGAGCCCAATTTCAAATTTTGAAAATTAAAACCCTCCTTTGAAGTCCCTCTCTACTCTCTTCCTTGAATTTAAAAAATTCAAAAACTCCTAATCAAATATATATATAGAATCTCTCAAGTCTAGAAGCCCTAGTTTTGAATCCCTGGAATTTTGAAAGCTCAAATATCAAATTTTGGAGATTAAAAACCCTCCAAAATCCCCAAAAACCCTCTCTGAAAAATCCTAGAAAAAATAATAAACTCCACTGTGCACTGTGGGCTGCCAGCCTCCCTTCGCAGCCCATGGCCCCGCGGCCTCTCCCCTCACCTGCGCCCGACTGCCTCCCGGGCCTACTCGTCAGTGAGATTTGCCCTGCGCCGCACCCGCTGCCAACGGGACCTGCTCGCTAGCAGACGCCGCGTCCCCGACACGCAGGCCCCACGTGTCGGAGCCGTCTTCCCCACGGCTCTCCTTCTCATTCTCGCCTGACAGGCGTTTGACAGAATGCCCACGTGGGCTCGCAGCGCCGCCTTCGTCGTGTCGTGTCACTGCCACCACCGCCCCCGACGCCCTCGGCCTCCCTGCCATTCCCCACCGCCCAAGCCTCACCAAACCTCACTCCCCGCGCCACCGCATCGCTCCTCGCGCCACCGCCATTGCTGCCGCACTCAGAGCTCGAGCCACCGCCTCTCTCCCTCGTCCGTTAGTGCCGCCACTCCCTATAAAACCCGGCCTCCCTCCCTGTTCCCCCTCGTCCTTGTCCCGGCCACGCTGCCTTGCCCATCTAAGCTCGGCCTGAGCTCGAGCCGAGCCCTATACTGCCGCCACCGCCATTTCTTTTTCCCCGGTGAGCACCTACCTCGTTCCCTCCTTCCCTTCTCGAAGTCCCGAGCCACCACACCCCAAAGACTGCTTCCAATCCAGTTTCTTCCCCTCGAGCCCCGCTGTCGGCGCTCCGCCGCTGTCGCATGCTCTCTTCTCTCCCCACCACCTTTGGACATCGCCGCCGGCCACTGTCGTGCACTATCCCGCCTATCCAAGCCGCTCATCACCCTCCCCATTCCCTCCGCGCTCTGGTGCCGCATCCTTTTCCCTCCGGCGAGCCACCGTTCGCTGGGATGCCCTCGGCCGCCGTCGGCCGTCGATCTCCGGCCGAACCAGCCTTGCCTCCCTTCTATCTCTGCCGTGCCGGCCCGCCCAGTTAGGGTTGCCGACATGTAGCCCCCACCTCTCTCATCTCTCTTCCAGTGGCCCTTCACCATCTCTCTCATAGTGCCTGACATGTGGGCCTTCCCTTTCATGGACCGACCCCACTGACATGTGGGTCCGACACCATTGAAAACTAATTAATCCCTATTACCAGAAAGTGGGCCACTTACATGTGAGTCCCACTGACATGTGGGTCTTCCTTGTCATTCCCTCTCTCTCTTCCTCACTGACAGGTGGACCTAGCCCCCTAGACTCTCACTTACATGTGGAACCCTTGTCATTCCTCTCTCTGTGTCACTGCCATGTGGGCCCTATACCTCAGTTTTTCTCTCTCTCTTTGACCATGGGCCCCACCTGTCAGCCAAGGGAATATTCCCTTGGCATATTCCTTTTCTAACTAATTAATCCTTTTTAATTCCAGAAAATTCTTTTAAACTTTAAAAATTCATATCTTTTCAACCGTAACTCCGATTGACCCCGTTCAAGTCTCTAAATTTTTCCAAAATTGAGATCTACCTCATGGTACTATTAGTTATTAATAATAGTATTTTATTTCTAGGGTTTTTGCATGATTTTCTCTCGTTACGCATAGTCGACAACGACGAAAATTATTTCGGACACGGATTCTCGAAGATTTTGAAGACGAAGATAGAGGCAAGTCACTTCTTGAAGATATTGCTCCCAGTTTATAAAATATTTTTGTTTGCCAAACTGCATTTTAGTACGCACGCTAAATCTGTTTCGGCCTCGGTTTGCGTGACAAACCAACCAACCTACCTAGTAGTTGAAATAACCTCTAGGCTTGAAAAACCCTATTCCTTGTCGTTCCACCTCAGTGTTACCTCGGCATCCGTGCTCTATGAGCATGGGTATCGATGGTTCCACTCAAATCACCTGTGTCGTCGAAATGGGGAAAACCTGGGTTTATAAAACCTTTTCGATTCGACACGCGGTGTCGGTAAATTTGTGAAAGAAGAAATGTTTTATGAAAACTTACGATGCAAAGTGATCGCCTGATAGGGATGCTTTGTATTCGCATATAATGACCGATTCCTTGGGGAATTGCACTGATCATAATACAGTGCAACCACACGGGCGGTATGGGACGCCCCTGGCTGAGTATTCAGCCGGAACAGGGTTACCTCGCATGCCAGTAGATGTCACGCCCCAAACTTGACCTTCCGAGAAGGACGAGTTTGAGTTGTAGAATAAACCTGCATATCTGTACCAGTCCCAGGAATATAGTGCTAGCACAAAAGACGATGGAACTGTCATGGCACAACTTGTCTTTATTAATAGACATAGTCTTATATCCATGTTGGAACTGCGGATATACCCCGAGTTTACAACGATACATTAGCAAAAGAGCGGAAACAGAAACTAGCCCAAAGCCACAAGCATGACTCGGGAACTAAGCCGAAACCCTAAAACTCCTCTAAGCCAGCTTGCTCCTAGAAGAACTCCTCGTCAGTTGGATCCATCTCGTCTTCCAGCACTAGGGGGGTAGATATATATAGAGCAAGGATGAGTATTAGCGTACTCAACAGGCCATGGGAACTTAAGTGGTTAATGCAACCTTCAATGAATAGCTGGTCGTTTTATAATCCATTTTGTTTTGAATTTCCTTTCGAAAAAGTCTAAGTGTGTGCTTCTCAACAATCTGAGCGAGGTGGAGTCTCGCTCGGATTGAAGTAAGTTGTATCAATCTTTGATTCAGCGCAACTCCCAAGAGTTGGCTTCGGGGATCCAGCTCCACCAGCTGATCCATCACATTGGGCCCACAGCCCTACTGTCCTCGACAGCTTCACAACATTTCTGAAAATAGATTCCCATCCACAGCATCCTTTCACAAGCAACAATCAAACAAAACTATGCTAAGAAATCACCTCACATATGCCCATGACCTCGGGCACAGTTGTTCAAACAGTTTAGACCTTTGCAGAGGGGGTACACTTTACCCAAATGACACAACTTACCCTATCACCCAGCTCGCAAAAGAATGGACACGACTGGTGACTAGGGGTTTTCGCGACAAGGCATTTCCGGAGTTGACACCAAGTTACCCCATGCCAACTCAAGGGGTCCATGACCAATCACAGGGTAGGTCCTTGACCATGCTGTACCAGGAACCCAGGAGGCATCCCCGACGCCATCCCGCACAATCCACAGTCCAATGGCACACAAGGCGTCCCTAGGCGACTCTTTACTCAGCTAGGAGCTGTCCTATATCACCCATGTGGTTGTACTATTGTGTGTTTGGATGAAATTCCAAAAGAATCGGTCCTTAGCTGCAATGCGGGAGACTCGTCCTTCTGGCACGATCCCGCCACCGCGGTTTTCGTAAAATCATTTTATTTTCAAGGCACCGATCGAGGTGTCGGGTTTTCCAAGGTTTTATAAACCCAAGTTTTACCCATCGTAGTCATTTTAATTTAATAGACGATCACCGGTACCATGCCTGTCGGCACAGGTACCGGGATCTATCAAGGGAGGTGACAAGGATGTTAAGGGGATCACAATCAATCAAGGAGACAATGCAGCAAATGGGTTGGCAGCCCGTCAGTCGTCTCGTGACCGCGGCCGGAAATCACTTCAATGTAACCTAACAAATGCAATTTGGTAATTAAAGTACTTAGTTCCGCATTTATGGGATCAAGATGATCAAAGGTAACTTGCCTTGCTCAAGGCCTGCAGCTTCGTCTTCGAGATCCGCGTCCTGAGGCTCCTCCGACTCTGACGCTACACGCGAAATGGAAAGACTCAATGAAAATACTATTATAATAGTCCTATTAGAGACTTCTAAGGGTGTCAACAGAAAGATCTCATTTTTAGAAGAATTCTGGAAGTGGAATGGAGTCAAATGGATGAACGGTTGCGAAGATATTGATTTTTGAAGATTTCTATAATTTTTGGAGTGTTGGAAAAGATTTAGAAAAATATTTCTCCATTTTAATCCCCCGCCTAGGCCACTGACAGTGGGGCCCAGGAGTCAGGGAGATCAGCGGTGGGCGCGCGGCCCATGTGGCTGGGAGGTCTGGCGGACTGGGCCGTGTGGCCTCACAGCCCAACCGGGTAGAGTGGCGTGGGCAGGGTCTAATAGGCGGTTCCCGACCGACGTGCGGGGTCCATTGTCAGCCCCTAGGTTCATGGGGAGACAAGTCCACAGAGGGGGGCGCGTACTGGAGGATGGTGGATGGGGCGTTCCGGGGGTTCACAGTGCACTAGGTTTGGCGGGCCCACATCTAGCCACACGGCTCCGGTAAGCTACGCGTGCGCGTGACGGGGGAAAACACCCATGGCTCTCAACCGCGCGAGGGGAGGAAGATGAAGAACAGTGGCTCGATCGAATGGCCTATGGCGGCACGGCTCACCGGAGCGTCTTCTCGGGGAGAGGAACGACGGCGAGGGCATTGGAGCGAAGCGGAGGGCAAGGGGAACTGTGCTAACGGCTCGGATTCACCGGAACGTGGCTGGAGACGGGGTATTGCAGCACCATCCCGGGGCAGCAGAGATTTGGGGATTCCCAGTACGATGGACCGGGGTCCGATTCCGTGTGTCTGGGGGTACCTCAGCGGACCTAAATTCGGTCCCCAGGGAGAAGATGGACGACGGATGGAGCTACGCGACGGGCGGCAACGGACAGAGAAGTGGCGGACGGTGGTCACGGCGTGACATCTACAATGGGCGGTTGAGCCCCTAGGAGGGTGATGGCGGCTACCACACAAACTAGGAAGGGAGATAGAGAGGAGGCATGGGATAAAAAGCTACCGAGGCGGCGGGGCACTGTGACGAGCGGCCGGCGGCACGAACGTGATCGTTCGTGCCTCTGCGCGAATGGGTGGAGGAGATGGAGACCGACAGCGGCGGCGGTCTCAAGTGCAGCATGGGCTTGGTGCATCGCAGAGCTTTTGAGGCGGTTCGGGAAAGGAAGATTTTTGGAAGAGGAGCTCCGAGGTGGAGGCGGGGATTTTATAGGCGGCTTGTGAGGTCGGTTGTGCGAGGCGGCATGGGGATTTCCCGTGGCGGCAGTGAGTTGGCATGGTCTTCGCGAGGACGGCGGGCCGGCAGCGGTGGTGTCATTGGCCGGCGCTCCACTGTGGGTTGAGACGTGGAGTGGAGGGGCTAGCTCTGTTCGAGGGAGAAAAATGGTGAGGGGCGAGCTGCACCGGGGGGCAAAAGCGAGGCGGGGAGGGGCAAAAGCGAAAGCTTTTGGGAGTGGAACGGTAGGCTACCTTGCGGGTGAGGGCGTCCAAGGCTTGGCCGCTAGCGACGGGCCACCGTGAAGCGAGGCAGTGACGGTGTAAAGCGGATGGGCGGTTTGGTGGCGAGCGGGAACACGGCAGTCACCAGTGTAGTGGTGGTGACGGCGGCGTCCTCTAGGTCATCCTCCGTGGGGTGCGCAGCGGGAACGGCGAGAGGAATCTGAGGCGTGGCGAGCGTTTTTGAAAACTGGCATCAGTGGGCGGATTGGAGAGCGAGAGAGAGATTGGCAAGGAGCAGAGAGAGAAACCGAGAGTGTTTTCTCTCTCGCGGCCACGGCACGTGCGCGGTACGTGCCCGCGCGGGGAGAAAGCAGCCAGGTGGGCCGGGCGGAGGGAGTGCACGGGGATGGGCAAAGGGAATGGCGAGGCCCATAGGGCACAGGAGACCTTTATGATTTTCAGGGGGTTTAGATGAATTGATTTTTTTTTCTTTGATGTGCTTGGAGAGATTCAAGGGATAAAGAATAGATCTCGGGATTAAGTTCTTGGGGATGGGGGAGTTGACCACAAGGGTTTTGGGAACTGATCCAGAGAGAGAGAGGAATTGAGATCTCGGCACACAAGCACGGCAACAATTAAAACCAGATTTTGCAATTAGGGTTTTTATTTAAATAAGTTTTACGCCTAATGCTAGGGCGTTACATTAGATGTGGGATGCCAAGATAAGATGTTTGGGGATATCTCAGGTTTCTGAGTAGAGCAAGGAAGGGAAGCTTGCCCAGTACTTGGTCAAGGAGTTTGGAGTATTTGATTAAAGCGTGATGCTTGATTGAGTTTGGCCCATCTATCGGGCATGAGATACCCTGGGATGGCTCCTAAAAGGCTTTGTCGTGAACCTCCCCTGCTTGGCTAGTAAGGAAGTAAGCTCGCGTCATGTGGGGAAAGCGTACACCTTTGCAGAGATATGACTGTTCGAACAGCCGTGCCTATGGTTATGAGCGATGTAAAGTGATTCCTCTAGCGTAGCTTTATTTTTATAAAATATTTGCGAAACATGTTTTTGGTTGGGAACCGTTACCAGAATCGGCCAGATGACCAGTACATGGTCTTAAACGGTCCTGTATGGATCGGGATGTCAGATAGCATCATAGTTAGGCTTTCCGAATGGAAGCAGTGTGTGAGTGATATGATGGCTCTGGAAGCCGAAGTTGAGATGACGAGATGGATGATATCCTGGTAAGGATGAAAGTGAAAGGAAAATAATAGAAGAGATATGAGATAAGGTTTAGTCCTGAGAAGAACGAAAGTTAAAATAAACTAATAGATGATATATACTGAACCGCTGTCGTGGTCCGACAAGCGGTAGACTTGACTAGAAACTTAAATCAGATAAAATATGTTCGTCCGCTTAAGTTGTTGCAAAGCAATTCACGGACAGGATCGAGACAAGAGCCTCTTTCCAGTGACACCGAGGCAACCCACACCTAGAGTTTTGGAAAAGGATTTAAAATAAAATATTTGCGAAATAAATCCCAGCCTTCCTTGATGGCCTGTATATTCACACTTTTTTTCGTGACATGTTGAGTACGTAAGTACTCAATCCATTATCTTTTTCTCTCTTTTGGAATAGTGAAGTTGAAGTGAAAATTATGATTTCTTTCATAATCCCAAGCCTTTGCTTGTGGATTGGGTTCTCGCTGCGCTGTCGTTCCTCTGCTGCTGTTCTGTTTAAAGGTTACTGCTCAGAGCTTGCCTGAAGTTACAACTTGTAAAGGTATAATATATATATATATATATATATATATATATATACATATTTTATTTAGTTGTTATGGTACATATCGGTTGACCGCGGGTATTAGCAAGGTTTTCTGGGACTGGTACAGGCAACGCAGTTCTGTGGAAGTTGGTTCACGCCAATCTCCTGTGGCACTTCCTTTCTGGTGTTACTGTAGGTGATGTCAGGGCGGAGATGTTACAAGTTACCTAGCAATTTTTTTGCTGCAATTTTATATGGAGCTAGATTTTAAAAATAAACTTTGTCTAGTCACAAACAAGATAATTTAACCACTTAATTCTTTTATATAAGTTCATAAATGCTTGCTTGAGTGCAATATTATGAAAGGCTTTGTGTAATAAATTTGGCTATGTTATTTTTATATTCCTATAACCTATATTCTAACTTAATAATTATGGTCAAGGTTGGCTGCATGGATTCTAAAATGACATTTATTTATGACGGAAGGGATCACATACTTAGATTTGATATACGACTCTTATTTCTTTTCTATGACTAATACGAATATATTTTGTGTACAAATATTGCTTCTGTTTTTATAAATATAATTTATGTTGTATATATATAACAATGTCGATCAATCCAACTTATAATACCTAGATCCACCTTGATCTAATAGCGAAAATATTTCTATTTCTCTTTGATCAATTTAGTAATTTCTATGTCGGCTTCAGAGCAAACCCGATGTGTGACGAAATGGGTTCTTTAACCTCCATTAATAAAATATCTACGTACAGATTAATTAACCTGTTACATATTTTACACCGTTGGTTTAGGTTGCAGCAAAGCTCAGTGCTGGCTCTCCTGAGCTCAATAATGGATATGTCATATGTGACCAAATAATCTACGTTATCTAATTTTAAAGATTTTTCATAAATATTTAGCCTGCATTTAATAAATTAAGGTACGTGCCCTTGAATGTTTAAAATATATAATTTTCCGTTGTTTGACCCAGTAGGTTGGTGGTGGTACCTTAACCACGTCTTTTCATGACGAGTCTTTCCCTTTTCACTGTGCTATGCTACGACAATGTGATCCATTGCCCATGGAATGTCTAAACAAACACCATGCCCTTCTTCAGTCCGGCAGTCGGAAGTGCCACTGTTTCTTAGGATATGAGCAATGGGGACTACTGTCTCAAATGCCCCCTAGGATGAAACCATTTTTGGAGATACTATCTCCACAATAAAGGTTATTTTTGATAGGACCGAAAAATATTTTGTAGCCCTTCATATTTTTATACTAGACCTTGTTTTATTCTAATTTATAATTATGTCTAGAGTTATCTATTCTACCCCTAAAACATAAAACATAATTACATAGTACCCCTCACTCTCCATGGTCCCACCCCAATCACTTTCCTCACCCCATGGCTCACTCCATCTCTTCGACACAGCCGACGACGACGCCTCCTCGCGCCTCCTCTCTAGTCACAGTGCTACTTCTCCCTCCTCGCACCTCCTCTCCGGCCACCTCTCTCCCTTCTCGGACTGCCTCTCACCTTCCTCAGCCCCCTCCCATCCCTGCCCCCTCGCCTCCTACGTCTATCTGGTGGGGCTGAAGATCGATACGGCGAGGTCGCGTGATCCATTGGGCCTGGAGTTTGATTTCGACGGTGGTAGCCTGATCTGCTTCCCGACCACCCGATTTGCTTGTCGGAGTCCTCCACCGGCCCGATCTGCTCCAAGTCTCCAGGTTTCACTCACTTTCTCTCCTTCTTCTTCGCCCTTTCCCCTTCTGGACCACCGAAGCCACTGCCTACTTTGCAAGGTACGCGTGCCTTTTGTTGGGCACGCACGTCCCTGCAAAGCCATTCTCTCGGTCGAGTTGGCTGGAATATTTTGACGTGGCAGGATGAGGCCACTCGCCAGTCGCCACGTCCCCGCATTGAGCATGGCCTTAGCCTCTTAACCAATTTTTTTCCTTAGTTAGCTTTTATTAAATAAATAAATAAGAATGGGTTTTTTATTAGTCAAAATCTGTTCAATAGTCAGATTCAATAATTAATTGCAGGAAATCTACTACGCATGCGCGCGCGGGGAGAGCAAGTAGCGCTCGTGCCCTTCTCTGAATCAGCCCAGGGGGAGTCGGACTAGGCATGCACATGCATTTCCCCTATTCCTCTCAATGTCACATGCTTCAATTCATAGTCTGAAACTTTAAGAGCATCTCCAGCAGGGACCTCAAACCCAGCCCCCAAACAGGTTTTGAGCGGTGAGACAAAAATTCCAGGTCCAGCAGGGACCCTAATAGAGCCCCCAAAATGAGGAGGCCCCCAAATCCAGCCTCCAGGCCCCCAGTCCTAGGGGCTCTACGCCACAGCCCCTATCGACGTTTTTTTTGGCGCCTTCGACAATTCCTGCCCGCCGCCCCTGCCTCCTGCGCCGCGTCGTGCCGGCCCGCCGCCCCCTGCTCCTACGCCGGCCGCCGCCCCCTACGCCGGCCGCCGCCCCTGCCTCCTGCGCCGGCCGCCGCCCCTGCTCCCGGCCCGTCGCCGCCCCTTGCTCCTGCGCCGCCCGCCGTCCCTGCCTCTCGGCCCGTCGCCGCCCCTTGCTCCTGCGCCGCCCGCCGTCCCTGCCTCTCCGCCCGCCGCCCCCTGCGCCGGCCGCCGCCCCTGCCTCCCGGCCCGCCGCCGCCCCTTGCTCCTGCGCCAGCCGCCGCCCCCTGCGCCGGCCGCCGCCCTTGCCTCCGCCTCCTGCGTCGGCTGCCACCCCTAGCTCCATATTTCTTTTATATATTTGTATGAGTACTAGCTGATGTAATATTTATATTTTAGTTATAGTGTCAAACTAGCCATATACATATAGTTTACAGTAAAATATAATAGAAAAAGAAATGGGGGCTGAGAAATAGGAGCTGTTGCTAGAGTTCGGAGCATTTTTGGGGTCCAAAGGAAATGGGGGCAGCCCCCATTTAATCTTTGGAGGCTCTAAAATAGGGGCTATTGCTGGAGATGCTCTAAAATAGAACCTCAAACTTTCTACTTGTGGTAAAAAATCTCCAGTCCGATTTGCAAAACTTTCAATTTATAATCTGAAACTTTCAACGCAATTTGCAAAACTTTCATTCCATAATCTGAAACTTTTAACTTGATTTGTGAAACTTCCAATTCATAGTCCAAAACTTTCAACTATAAACTCAGAAACTTTACTCCAAAATCTCTAAAAATTTCAACTCGTAACCTCAAGCTTTTAACTCACATAAGAAACTTCCAATTTCAAAAATCTCAAATTTTCAACTGATAGCGGCTAACATGTATCCCCGTCTGGCAGCTCTCCCGCAACATTGATGTCTCGTTGGGACAAGGAAGAAGGTGAACCAAGGCTCGTCGAGGAAGAAGAAGAGGCATCTGGTGAGCTAGATGCTGGGAGGAGGAGGAAGGGAATGGCGACGACCCGACCCCCGACATCTAGGGCAACAACGGTTCACCTGCTGTGTCACCGTGGATAGGGAAGATGGGGAACTAGGGATCTCTAAGGAGGAGCAAGAGGGGTAGGCCGAGGGAAGGGGGAACTGGGGAGGACGAAGAAAGCGAGCTTGTTGCCATCCACTTTGCTCAGTGTTGACGGGGAGCAAGACATGAGGTTGGGGAGAAACCAACCGAACTGGGTTAGGGGATAAGTGGATAAGGTGTTCGCCACTTCGCTTGCTAGCGCGCGCGAAATAGGCTGACCCAGTCAATTGTGTTGCAATAAAAGTAAGAGTATACGTGAAGGTGTGGCCCCACCATTGTATTGGTTTTTTAGCGAGAAAAGGACGCAGACATTCCCATTGGCCCAAGGCCCACACACGATAGGGGAAGAACGTGCCACTGTCTCGGTCGGTCCACCCCTAGTGGGCCACGTGACCACAGTCACCCACCACTCTATGAGCTAATGCTGAGTTATGCATGCACCACTCAGCTTTGATTTCGACGACCAACAGTCAACTGGACAAACATAAAATGATTTACAGTGATATGCTTGCTATTTTTTTTCTTTTGGGAATATAGTTATATATATGTAAGTAGTAGAAATACCCGATGTTGCTGGGGGCCTACGGGCTGCAATAGAAACAAGTGAGATCACGGATTAGCCACTAGCGTCCTCTCTTTAAGCACATATTGAGAGAGCATTTGTGAGTGTATGTATATAGTGTGCATACGTAGTAGTGTGTGCGTGTGCATCTTCTATGTAATGGAGAAAGATATGCTACTAATCAGGTAATATTAGTGAGCTCCCTAATTAACTACAAGACTTCACCATTGATTAGGTAGATCATACTATCATAACCTTGTATCATAATAAGGCCCTGTTTAACAAGCCGAAGATTCTAGGAAGCATTCATGGATTGTCTAGCCAATGAAGCAAGGTTACTAGTTCTAGCTCATTTCTAGATTCTACATCTACTTTACTAATACTCAGAATCAAGAGTGAGAATTTGTTTTGGAGGGCTAAAGATTATAGCAGTAGCTGTAGATGCCAGAAGCTTCCCTAAACAAACCTGAAAGTGCATCTAGGCCCCTATGTAGGTTTTGGTGAGTTGATGACAAAAGGATTAAAGCGTTAATGCGTTTGATGAGTTATGAGTAGGCAATAGATCCTTTGATGATGAAAAATGAGAAATGGGAAGTTTCAAAGCAAAATAGTTGGCAATCTAGGCAAAGTATAAGATGAAGAAGATCACGCTACCCTGAGAACGAATGGACTAGACAGTTTGGTGCGGTACTGGACAGTCCGGTATGTGCTGAGTTAGACAATCCCATATTGACTGAACAACCTTCCTAGTACAACTTGGCGTATAGGACAATTGTTTGTCCAAGTCATTTCGTATAGGCCGGAAAGTCCGGGATCAGTCGGACAATCTGGGCAAAGGTTGATTATCCACAAGTTAAAAAGAACCCTATTGTCCAGGAGCAGTTGGACAGTTCGGTGCGGTACAGGACAATTTGGCTAAGACTTGGAGCAGCCAGACAATCACTCAATCGGACGAAGGAGATGGATGGATCGGACATTACAGTGTCGGTATCGGACAGTTCAAGTGTTGCTCTATCAGACAGTCTAACAGTGATCAGACTGTCTGGCTCTTTATAGCCCAACAGCTAGTTTTTTCAGTGACCGTTGAAAGAGTGTAAAGAGTCGGACTGTTCGTGCGGTACTGGATTGTTCGACCCTATTTAAGTTTTGGCAGACTTAAGCAACGACTAGCTGGCGGAGTTGGGGCTATACATGGGTGTTTCCTTGAACACATTTTGTTGATGTTTTCTATCAGTAATAATAAATACGGGGCTATGAGTTGGACCTCAAGCTGGATGGATTTGAAAGACAAAGAGATTTAGACAGGTTCAGGCCCTCGGCGAGAGGTAATACCCTACTCCTGTTTGTGGTAGATTGCTTTCGCTTATATATGCGTTGTTCCCTGAGGATGCTCCCTGCCACCTTATATAGGTCGAGAGGTAAGGGTTACAAGGTAGGAAACCTAACTAGATACGGCCTAGGGTTTTCTTATCTGTACATAGAATATTCGGCTAGTACTATATCCCTTTCCTTGTCGTATAAGGTAACATGAATCTGAGTTCTACTCTATTTCTAATTACATGGCCGGCCCACCTCCTATCTGAGTGGCAGTGTTTGCCTCCTGTAAGTGTACCCGGGACCCATGTTCTCCACAGTAGCCTCTAAGATCTTCATAGTCGAGTCACAGCCTGCTGCCGAGTGCTCTTTCTCCACGGTGAAGAAATTTCGGAGTGCTTCCTTCCCGAGTACTCGTCTTCCGAGTGCCTTTCTTCTCGAGTCCTGCTTCTGTTAGCCGGCAACGGGGTTATGAAGAGCTTCATAAAAATATTAAATAGTGTGCATCAAGTAGGTGCACCTATTAGGTATAGCCCTCAACTCTATGCTTAGTTGTGAAGCAACTAAACGTAGAGTCAAAAACTTTAACCTTTAAGTCATTCTCGAATGATAATCACCTAGAGAATTAATTCTTCAGTCAATTACGACTGAAAATTTGCTCATGGCAATTAGGCTGAATTTATAAGCCTTTAATCACTTTGGACCCAACCCCAATTCGTGATGAGGTGTACTTTAGTGATATCTACATCCCAATTTTATTGGGGACCAGATGTTGATCCTTGCAAGGATATATTCTCAACACCGTAAAATAATCAAGATACCCAAGTGCACTAAACCCGACAATCGGCTTAACATGAAGCATATCTGATTATTTAATCAAAATCTTAAAAAACAATACCTGCATCACGATTTTATCGTGACCAGCAGGCGGTCCAACAAGACGTTCTATTTAAGAAACCCTTTTATTACGTGGCCTGTTACTAAGTTTGCCTAAGTGGTATCTGCATCCCGTCATGCGGTGACTAGCTACCGGCTCGTATAGAGCATACCCTAGCAACCGAGTTTGAAATTATATTGTACGGTACTTAACCACGACTAGTGCGGTGGCCAACTTTTATCCCATCGTGAGGCGCACCATGTTTTGGCCAAATAGGTACCTGAACCCTACGTCAGAGCAAGATTCAGCTGGCCGCCTTATGGGGCATACCCAAATTGACAAAGTTGTGGCTAAATAAGGTACCCAAACCTCGCATTAGCATAGGATTCGGTTAGCGACCCTCATGGGGTGTACCCTACCTAGCAAAATTGTGGTCAAATAATGTACCCGAACCTCGCATTAGCATAAGATTCGGCTCGTAACCCTCATGGGGTGTATCCCACCCAACAGAATTATGGCCAAATAAGGTACCCGAATCTCGCAATAGCATAGAGTTCGGCTAGCGATCCTCATGGGACATAACCTACCCAGCAAAGTGGTACTTGAGCCCCAACTGGTGCCGGTGGGTGGCTATCGGCCCTCATGGAGTGTACTGAAGTAAAGGTGGTATCCGAGTCCCGACTAGCATGAGTACTTAGCTGGCGGCCCTCATGTGGCATACCGAAGTACATGAAGTATCTGAGTCCTATCTGGCGCGAGTACTCAGCTGGCGGCCCTCATGGGGCTGAAGTAGAGGAGGTATCTGAGTCCCGATTGGCATAAGTACTCAGCTGGTGGCCCTCATGGGGCATACCGAAGTAGAGGAGGTATCTGAGCACCGACTAGCATGAGTACTTAGCTGGCGGCCCTCATGGGTCATACCGAGTGGTCTTTTTGATCTCTGACTGGTGTCGATTTGAACGGTTAAGGTCCTTTCATTGAGTACCTTGGCCGACTGGTCTAGTTATGCGTATCTAGATCTGGGTTCCTATTACGTGTGTCCAGATCTGGGTCCTGCATTATAAACATGTAGGATGAGTAGCACCTCATGTAAAATACAATCACTCTAGAAAAATCTAAGTATTTTGCAATGTATGTAAAGATGTGTTCCTCCTCTTATTGATTTAATTTCCCCGAATAGTTGACTCCTTACGTTTAAAAACTCTGCCCGAGTAGTCATAGCCTCTAAGCGTCGGGAGTCGGCTCATGGCTCTTTCCCAAGAACATGTCTTGGGTGACTCGAGTTTGTCTTTCATGGAGCATAGTTTCATGGATAAGAATTTGTACTACTTGGGAACGAAATAAACCACTCGGATGAGAACATCCTATAAAGGAGAAATATTTATTAGAACACGACTTAACTGTTCGGTATTCCACGAGTTAGGAATGGAGGGTGCCATTGTAGTTGAGCTTTTGAGCCCCTGGGCATGTCACTTGTCCTTCTGGTAATCTTCGGTTCTGGAGGTCGAGGATGGCCGCTCTCGACTGTGACGACAAGATCCTCAAGCTTTAGTTTGGGTCCCTTACTCGTGATGGTCCAGCATCGTCCGACTCCCATCGGTCTCTCTACCGGGGCTTCTCATCTTGCAACTCGACGACAGCTTTAGCCGAGGTGGCATACTTGTTGGCCATCTTGAAAAGGGTTTTGACAGTAGTTGGCGCCTTACGAGTGAATTTAGCGATGAAAGGGGTATCCTTGGCTCGCTTGCAGAAGGCGGCAATGACCGTCTCGTCCTTGATTTTGGGAATCGTGTTCCTTTTCTCGAAGAACCGTTTGATGAAGTCCCTGAGCAACTCGTTCTTCTTCTAATGGATCTCATACAAGTCAAACTCGGTTTTTGGCCTTTCATAGGTGCCCTGTAAGTTGGCCATGAACCGGCCACGGAGTTCTCCCCAGGAATCAATTGACCCTCTCGGAAGCCTCGTTAGCCAGGTCCGTGGCGGCTTTGCCAAGGCAACTGAAAGATAGTTGGCTATTGCCTTGTGGTCACCTCTGGCAGCTCGGATTGCCAAGGTGTAGATTGTGAGTCAGGACTCGGATCCGTCTTGCCGTCGTATTTCTCAATTCCGGTCAGCTTGAAATCAGTTGGCCAGTTGACTCGGGATAACTTGGGTGTGAATGCTGAAATTCGATCATTTGAGTGGCTTCTGTGATCGGGATATCATCGGGGCGGGCTCCGGCTTCCACGGCTAAAACGGTCATGGTGGAGGCCGAACTGGCCACCTTGTCCTCTAGTCGGCGTTGTTCGTCGTCTTAGCGTTCATGACGACGAGCTTGAATATCATGGTGGAGATCACGACGTGGTCGGTCCGTGACATCCCTGTCACATTGGCTGTAGTCGTCGTGGTGCGGCCATTGGTCATCATCGCGATTGAATTGTGATCCATGTGGCTGCTCAGACAGTCTCCGACTGGATGTGGCCATCGAACGCTTGCTTGCAGACCTTAAGCTGACGGTGTCGGACCTCGACTTGCTTGATGAGAGAACCAGGTTCCTGAAATCCTCTTGGTTGTGTTTCACAGCTGCTGCTGCTACCATCGCCTTGATCTTTGCAATCGTTGGCGTTGCCACGTGGTAAGGTCCCAGCTGCAGCGCGTTGAGTAGAGTTGTTGTGGCCACGACGTTCTGTGAGGAGTAGCGAACACATCGTGGTCGCCCATCCTAGTCTGGACGATGTCTTTTTGCGCTTGCCGCCTAGCTTCACACAACTGACAGTTGCGCGCGTCCTATTCAACTTGTCGATGTCTGTCTTCTCCTTTTGCTCATGCAGTCGGCAAGCTTTCTGACCTAGGCTCGGATTTCCTTTTGATGACATAAACACCTCTCAGGGAGGTGAAAAGCTTCCGATACTGCCCTCCGACTGATCATCGGAGTCGGAAAAGTGGAGAGAAGTGATGATGACCCCAACCTCCCTAGATTCGGGCCCGACTGGCATAGGGTCATATCCAAGTTGGTCTCTAGGGGATAGGATTGCCTCCAGGTTGCTGAATCAATGATGCCTGGATTGCTTTGTATGAGTTATCCCCCGAGGGGCTTCCTACCCGCCTTATATAGGTTGAGGGACAAGGGTTACAAGGTAGGAAACCCAGGCGGATACGGTCTAAGGTTCCCTTATCTCTACATAGAATATTCGGCTAGGACTCTATCTCTTTTCTTGTTGTAAAGGTAATATGAAGCCGAGTTCTATTTTATCTCTAATTACATGGGCCGGCCCACCTTCTATTCGGGTGGCCGTGTTTGCCTCCTATAAGGGTACCCAGGATCCATGTCCTCCATATATTTCGACACTTTTTGGGACCATTCTTCAACCAGAGCAACCTAAGCGAGTGTCCAAGAGTTTGAGGAGCAAATTGAAGATCTTTTTGAGCTAGTGTTTTAGCCTTAAGTGTGTTGTTAATCAAGTTTAGAAGGCAAAACTCTTTGTATTCTAAAGCTTGTGAGCTGTGAGTGAGTTGAGTTGAGAGTGCTTTAGAGGTCGAGAATTGTAATCTTGCGAGCAACCAAGTTATGTGGTTTACTCGAGAACAATTGTGAAGATTCTACCTCATCTCCGGAAGAGAAGAGGTAAATTGAGTGGAAGCCAAGCTTTATTTTGGTTGAGATTTGGTAGTGCAAGCTTCACTGGAGGCGATTACTCGTTGTTCAAGCTTGGACCTTAGTGGTCGCTTAGAGATGGAGCTTTGCCTTGGTGGTTGCTTGGAGACCCAAGCTTCATTGGAGGTTGTTGCTTAGAGAGGAAAATGGTCGAGGGAGACCTGGCCTTTTGAGGCCCCTCAATGGAGATGTAGGTTTGGTTGCATCCAAACTTCGGTAAACAAATCAGTGTCTCCTTTCCTCTCTATTACATTGCATTTACCGTTCCATACTTGAGCTATTAGTGATCTTTGCCTGGCGGTTTTCTCGTTCTATCACTAGCTAGTTCTCGTAGAATTTGTGATGTGCTACCCCCTCTAAGTTTACATCTTGTTATCCTGCATAGTTTCTTAACTTGTGTTAACCGGACTGTCCTACCTCAGTCGTAATGCCAAGTCTCATATTATTTATGCTACTCCCTATGTTGACCGTACTGTCCGTATATAGTTGGACTTTTTGACTAGCACTATAGTTGGACTGTCCAGTGCGGTGTTGGACTGTCTGATTAGTTCTGATTTCCTATGTCAGTTTTTGTAATTTTCAAAAAACACCTATTCACCCCCCTCTAGACGATATCAAGATCCTAAAGGCCCTTTCAAGACCTAATAATTATTTGTGCTAAATAAAATATGAAACTGAAAGTCCCCTTGGTCTATTTATTTTTTTAAAATTTTCTTCTAAAAGTGAGACTCCAAAATGAGTACTACTCAATACTTGTTAATTCCAAATTTCAAAATTATTAAACTAGAAATACTACATTGAGACTATAACACTAGAACAAATAGATACTCCAATTCATAGGAGTAACCAATTTTGAAATTTAGAATTATTGAACCATGGGATATTATAAAAAAATACAGCTCGATATTTATTATATAAAATTCGAAATTATTATATTATGGAAAAGCTAGAATTAAAACTTCAAACTAAGTACAAATCATTATTTATTAAATTACAAATTTATAAAATCATGATAAATATAACTAGGGCCCAAAACCGGGTACTTACTAATCTAATCTCGAATTTCATAATTATTGAATGAAGGAAAAGCTATGAGACTATAAGCATAGTAAAACTTGATTTTATTGATTAAGAATTTTAGAATAATTAAATCATGATAAATCTGTAATTGAAACACCAGGCTGCATAACTAGGTATGTATTAATCCCAAACTTTAAAATTATTAAACCAAGAAAACAAAAGGTAATAGAAGAAATATTAGGACAGTTTTCATGTGCAACTTTGTAATTAGTAATATCCATTTTTGGAAATATAAACAAAATGGCCCTTTTCATTAGAACTTTGAAACAAAGGTTACGTACAACTTTCAACAAAATTTAGTATTGAATGTGTTCATAATCTGATTAAAAATTTACTATTTATAGTAAAGCAAATTTTGATTTGGGCTCTCTCTTCTTACCAAAGTTTTACATTAGATCTCTTTAGTCTGTATCTTCACTTTAGGTCCCTTTTCTTAACTTTTTTCCACTTAACTTTGGACTTTTTTTAATGACACTGTTGCCATCACCAGATAAATTTCTTGGAACAAGCACAAACGCTGCTGAAATAATGGGCTGGTTTGCCATTCGAGTAAGCATAAATCTTTAGATAATAACATAGTCTCAGCCTTCTTATCAATTTTTAAGGATCATGATTTAGAAAAAGCCAAAAATATGAAGCTGTCACTCTCTGTTTCCTAGAAGCTTTTAGGGCTTAAAATCAATTTCCATAAAAGCGAACTCTTTTGTTTTGGCCAAGCTAGAGTGTCAATCAGGAACTTTTCCTTTTAAATACCTCGGCATTCAATTGCATTTTAGGAAGCATAGTAATAAGGATTGGAAATCAATTGAGGAAAGAACAGAAAAGAAGTTAAGTAGCTAGAAAGGCAAACAGATGTCTGTGGGAGGGAGATGGGTTTCAATTAATTCTGTATTGACAAGTCTAGCTATATTTATGATTTCATTTTTCGAAATTCCTAGAGGAACTCTTGAAAAGAAATTGATTATTATAGATCTAGATTTTTTTTTTGTGCTTGTGATAGCCATAAGAAGAAATATAGGCTAACTAGATGGAATATTATTTGCTAACCAAAGGAACAAGGTGAACCTAGTGTCCATAACATAGATATTCAGAACCAATATCTCCAACGTAAATTGCTTTTCAAGCTGATAAACGAGGATGTTGTTTGGCAGAATTTACTTAGAAGAAAATATCTAAAGAATCAATCAATTACACGTTGTAAAAAATACTAGGTGATTCTCATTTTTGTTGGGACTTATGAAAGTTAAAAACAAGTTTTTAGGTTTGCAGACTTTTTTATTAATGATGGAAAACAAGTCAGATTTTGGGAGGATAGATGGATTGGTAATTCTTCTTTTAAGGGGCAATTTCTTTTTTTATATAACATTGTTCGTAGGAAAAGTACATTGGTTGCAACTATTTTGAGTACTATTCCAGTCAATATATCTTTTTGAAGGGTTTTAGTGGGTCAAAATCTTGTTTTATGGCATAATTTGGTTGCTAAGATTGTTTGTGTTAATCTAAATTATGATAAAGATATGCTTAGATGGAATCTTTCATCAAAATGGTTAGTTTTTAGTCTGTTCTATGTATTTAGCCTTGATCAACAATAGTTATATAGAGAAGAATAAGGTACTATGAAAATTGAGAATGCCTCTTAAAATAAAGATATTTATGTGGTATTTGTTTAAAGGGATTATGTTAATCAAGGATGATTTAGCACGAAGAAACTGAAATGGTAGTAAAAAATGTTGCTTTTGTATGCACAATGAAACTATCTGACATCTGTTCTTTGATTGTCACTTTGCTAAATTTCTTTAATGGGTCATCCATATTTCTTTTCGTTTTAAGCCACTGAATAATGCCTCACATTGGTGTGGGGGTTGGCTTGTTGGTATTGATTAAAAAACCAAAAAATATATTTTAGTAGGAGCATCTGCTTTATGTTGGACTCTTTTGCTTATTAGGAATGATATGTTTTTTATAAAGCTCCAACTAAATCTTATATGCAAGCGCTTTTTAGGGCAACACATTGACTTGGGTTTTGGGCCCAGCTAAAAATATGTGATGAGTATAAAGAACTCATACATTTTGCATGCCAGAGTTTGGAGACAACTGTCGTAGAGATCTTCGCCAACTTTGGATAGAGATTTAGTAATAGGATGCTTCCTAAATAAGAAGTACTACTTTTGTTTGGTTGATGTGGTCTAAGAATGTTTTCTCGTCATTATTTAGTACGCATATTTGTTTTTGGTTCGGTCAACAACTTTGTAATAAGTGGCTATAGCTTCTATTGAAATAAAAACTAGATTATCCATTTTCTAAAAAACAAAAACCTACTGGTAGTGTCACACTCACTCAGTGTCCTTGTATGGGTTCCCTGAGGATTGAGGAGACCAGGAGGGATTCGATCGGTATGTCATTTCATGCATGTCAGTGCGTTGTACCGGAAATTCTGCCGCGCGAACGTGCACACAGTGTCTGCGCATCGCTTCCTAATCCGGCTACATGGGCCTACTCTTTAATTGGGCAAGTTTATGTCCAACATAGAAGAGCATAGTGCATTTTTCTTTTTGAACTTGTTTTTTGAATTCGTTTCAAATTCATTTGCACAAAGTTTTTATATCAAAAATTTATATGTAGAAAGTTAATATACCTGAAGTTTCTATGCAGAAAGTTTCCATGTAGAAAGTCAGGCTTAATCATGTAAAGTTTGTATATATTTTTTAAGTGAAAATATCTAAACAAAATCTAAAGATAGCCCGAATATATATAGATATGAAAGTAGGCTGAGGACATGCACACGTAGGCTGGTGACGCTGGACCGGACTAATCTGTACAACTGGGCTGAAATGCACGTACTTTGGCTGGACACGCCCGTGGGCTAACAGAAAGGCATTAGCGCGCCCCCACATGCTCAGAGCTTCGTTCATTAGCAGCGACTTTTAATGGATGAACGCCTATGCGGGCGTCTATCGCACGAATCAGCCTCTTTCCATTGTAGGCCCAAGTCCCTTCCCTTTTTGGTAATAGTACAGCACGCTTTCGGACTTCTCCCGTTCTTAGAGGTGGTGCATGGGCCAGGCATAATGGTCACATGCTTTTTTGCGGGGTGGAGCTCAGTGGCCTCCCTAGCGAGTAGCAAAGCGAGCTATGATTTTGTTTTGAGAATTGGCAAGCCCAATTAACAATGTAGCTATCAGCTCGGCTACACGATCGAATGGGCTCTATGTTTGCATCTATATCTTGTTTTTTAATCTTAGGTTGTAGTGATTTTATTATTTACTCTGTAATCATAAAATGTAGGATGATAAAACCTAACCAACCGCAATATTTATATCTTAATATTTTTTTAATTTTGAGTGTAAGGTTATTTAAGTCTTGTATAAAGTTTCTAAAGCAGAGAGTTTCATATTTTCTGCATAATGTTTATGAGTATAAAGTTTATTATTTACGGATAAAATTTCTGAATAGAAAGTTTGTTATTTATAGATAAAGTTTTTGGCCATAAAATTTGTTATTTTTCAATAAAGATTTATGATATTTAGTTAAAAGTCTATGGTGTTTTGGTTAGAAATGAAAAACTAACCAAAAATTTCTAGGCATAAAGTATTTTTAGTAGTACCTTACATACAAACCATGTGAAGTGCTAATAATTTTTTTTATAAACGAAAGCGCTAATACTTGGATACACTAATTATGTCTTAGTGGAAACATACATACATTAAGCCGGTGTGGCTAGCACGTGCGTGAGTTGACTATCCCACGCGCGCGGCAGCCACACAGTAGTAATCCTCTCCGTTAAGCCTAATCACCTCCTAATTACCATCATTAGTGTTTAATAATTTTTAATTATAAAATAATACATAAATAAGCAGAGTTAAAATTTTTTAGGTTTTAGTTAACTTTCAAAAATCTAATTAAAATTTTTAAATTTTAGGTTTAAAATTTCAAAATTTCTGTAGATTTTTTAAATTCTTAGTGAAAAGTTTTTAAATTTGAGTTGAAAATTTCAAATTTTGAATTGAAAGTTTAAAATTGGATATTAAAGTTTCAAATTAATGCTATAAAGTTTACTCATTTTTTAATATTTTATTTTTTTATAAATATTTTTATTTAAATTTATTAAAATTCACTGTAGCTGCACGTCACTCCCCACTACGTGCGTGCTGGTAACTCGCGCGCGTAGCAGAAAACCGGACGTTAAGCAGTACTCCTATACGACAAACTACGAATCAGCAGCGGTCCGCACAGATTCGCGTGACGACACAGCACGCGAATATTCGCGCGTTAGGGTTGCCCGGGTGTATCCCCCGATAAACGTCAAAGTAAACAGATAAGAGTAAGCAGCCGAGCAGTGGTGCGGCAATAATCATTCGACCGTACGCAGGCATGGCGGCCTCCCTGCTGATTCCCACGCTACGCACTGCTCCTGCACTATCTCCCCCTCGTTGCGGCAGCAGGGAGATCACCCATCCACGCAACGAGGCGTCGACGGCCCGCCGCGCGCGTTCCCGTCCGTGCCGCGTGAGGGCGACAACCACGCTGCAAGCGGAGGATGCTGCAGGAGACAACGGCGCCACGAAGCAGCTGTCTGCCTTTACCAGCGTCCGCCAAGAACGCTGGCAGGGCGACCTGGCCGTCGACGGACGCCTCCCTCTCTGGCTGGTACGTATAGGTACATGCGTGCTTCGATCTCTCTGTGTGTGTAACTGCATGCGTACGTTTGGTGCAGAATGGCACGTACATTAGGAACGGGCCAGGGATGTGGGACGTGGGGGAGGAGCACGCGTTCCACCACCTGTTCGACGGCTACGCGACGCTCGTGCGCATCTCCTTCCGCCGCGGCCGCGCCACCGGGGCGCACCGGCAGATCGAGTCGGAGGCGTACAAGGCCGCCAGGGCCCGCGGCCGGCCGCTCCTGCGCGAGTTCTCGCACTGCCCCGCGCCGGCGAACCTGCTCGATCGCCTCGGCAACCTCGTCGGGCTCGTCACCGGCGCCGCGCTCACCGACAACCCCAACAGCGCCGTGCTGCCGCTCGGCGACGGCCGGGTGATGTGCCTCACCGAGACCACCAAGAGCTCCGTCCTCATCGACCCGGACACGCTCGAAACACTCGAGAGGTTTCGCTACACGGACAGGTTAGGTGGCATGGTGCAGTCGGCGCACCCGATAGTGACGGAGTCGGAGTTCTTGACGCTGCTGCCGGACCTTGCGCGGCCGGGCCACCTCGTCGTGAGGATGGAGGCCGGGAGCAACGAGAGGAAGGCGATCGGGAGAGTGGACTGCCGCGGCGGGCCGTCGCCGGGGTGGCTGCACTCGTTCGCCGTCACGGAGAAGTACGTCGTCGTTCCGGAGATGCCGCTCCGGTACTCGTCCGCCAGCCTTCTCAAGTCCGAGCTCGCCGAGTTCTACGCCTTCGAGTGGCTCCCGGCGTCCGGCAGCTACATGCACGTCATGTGCAAGTCCACCGGGAAGACCGTACGTATTTAATTAAGCTGCAAACATCTTGATTTCTTGGCCACACTAGCTATTTGATATTTATGTATGATGTTTTGTTCTCGATTTTTTGTTAACAAACTAAGGTTGCGAGCGTGGAGGTGCCTCCTTTCATGGCAATCCACTTCATCAACGCATACGAGGAGGAAGCCGACGACGTCCCCGGCGGCCGGCCCGCCGCCGTCGTTGTCGACTGCTGCGAGCACTACGGTGACCCTGCCATCATCGAGGCACTCGTTCTCAATAGACTGAGATCCTTCAGGGACAAGGACGTTTTACCTAACGCCAGGTAGTACATGCTGCACCTGTCGTTTGTGATTTGAGTAAGACTAGAGAACGGTATACCGTTCCAATGGTATAGATCTCATATCTAAATATCAGATCTGATATCTACGTGTATCAGACCTAATACTTAGGTATTATGCCTATACCGTTCTGACGATACACCTTTTTCAGTATTTTTGTTATGACTTTACCCAACACATATCACAAACGGTAGCTCTTGTCGGCGGCAGGGTGGGGCGGTTCAGGATCCCGTTGGACGGTAGCCCATTCGGCGAGCTGGAGACGGCACTGGACCCGGAGGAGCACGGCCGGGGGATGGACATGTGCAGCATCAACCCGGTGTGGCTCGGAAGGAGATACCGCTACGTCTATGCCTGCGGTGCGTGCCGCCCGTGCAACTTCCCCAACATGCTCACCAAGGTCGACCTGGTGGAGAAGAAGGCCACCAACTGGCACGAGAAGGGCTCTGTGCCATCCGAGCCCTTCTTCGTGGCGAGGCCAGGAGCAACGGATGAAGACGACGGTCAGCTTAATCTGTGTTTGAACTTTTTGGCTAAATTGATGTGTGTTGCTGGTTGTAATTAACAAGACATATCATGTGTGCGGCTTGATTTGTACATGCAGGAGTGGTGATATCTATTGTAAGCTCTGACAATGGTGAAGGGTACGCACTAGTGCTGGACGCGACGACGTTTGAGGAGATTGGGCGGGTCAGGTTCCCCTACGGATTGCCCTATGGCTTCCACGGATGCTGGATCCCAGTGAAGGACTAAGAAGTATGTAGTGGAAACCTGGAAACCATCATTGGATACAAAATATACATACGATATTTGTCCATGTTGCACAGGTTGAAATTTCCAGAAAGCACCCCACCTCATCCAAACATTTAACATTTCAGCTCCTTCACTACCTAGAAGAACACATACCCTGATTCAAATCCATCCCCAACTAGTCTGCTCCAGTGATGTTGGCCGGGGGGTAGTCCTGGTGGGCTCAGTACTACCCTCGATTTTGGCCCATAGACACCCCTCCCCCTAAAAAATTTAGGCCCAACAAAGTGACAAACATACCCAAGAAGAAGGAAGAAGATGGATAGGGCAGTAGGGCACAGCACAGCAGGGGAGTGGCTCGGCTAGGCGGCAAGCACTCCTCCTCTTCCCCCGATGCGCCGCGCCTCCCCCTCCCGAGCCGCGACGTGTCGCCGCGGCACTGTCCGACGGCTGACACACCACCGCCTGCCCACCTCTCAACACGTCGCCCGGCCACCACCTGCCTGCCTCCTAAGTCTTGACGCGCCGCCTGGCCGTTGGCCCGCCGTCTCCCAAAGCGCTGCTGCCCGATGCGCGTCCGGTCTCCGCCTCCCACCTCTCAACACGCCGCCACCTCCAGCCAACCACCAGCCTCCTGCAGTCCTGCTCCTGGAGACCGGAGTCCCCAGCCAGCGGCGACTCGGCTAGGGGCCCAAGGCGGTAGGGCTAGCCACTCAACCAGAGTGCCAAACGAGTACCGCCCGGCCCGCCTGTCGGCCTGTGCGGCTGACCGGCTGTGCCTTGCGTGGCTCATTGGCTGCATCGACATTGGAGACTACGATGACGATGAGGAGCTGAGTTGAGGTAGTAACCAGTGAGGCTCAAGGCCGAGTGACTGAGTAAGTGAGTGGCTGACAGCTCTGATGATTTATTTCTATTTTGTGATTTGTGAATCTTCCGCTGACTTGCTGCTATTGTACTTTGTAGAATTTGTAAAACATGAAGAGGAATGGGGATATTGCATCGCTCTTCTGGAGCCATGAAGCTAAAGCAAAGAAGATTGCAGCCTCCTCTTCGGATCTGGTCGTTGATGAAGTTTCTATTACTAAAAATAAACCAACAATTCCGAGCGTTGATAAAGCTTCTACTGAAGAACAAGATGCACCTCCTCCTCCTGTTTATGATGTTAACCATCTTGAAAGTGATCTAGGCTTAAGGCTTCCTATTTCAAGCTATCCTTCCAATGATCAAGATGATGTTCGGAGAGCATATATTATCAAGGGTCCATAGCAGCGCTACTCATATGAATTCCCAGCCAGAGATATATATGGTAAGCAACGCCACTTCAGCTTTCTTTGGTTTCACAAGGATAGTTGGCTTAAATATAGTATGACAAAGGATACTGGATTTTGCTTGGTATGTTATTTGTTTGGCAATGGGAGTAGTAATTTTATTAAGGTGGTTGGAGAAATTGGAACAAAGCCGATGCACTTGATAAACATGTGGGTACCATAACAAGTGCACACAATAAAGCTCAAGAGAAATATAACTTATTTTTGAGAGGTGGTTCAATTGATAATGTCATTATGAAGGTTTCAGATGAGAATAAAATGCGTTATAAGGCTAGGTTGACTTATTCACTTAGATGCCTAAGATTTCTCTTAAATCAAGGATTGGCATTCTGTGGGCATGATGAAAGTGATGAATCTAGCAATAGAGGGAATTTTCTTGAGTTTTTGAAATGGCTTGTAGAAAATAATGAGGAGGTTGATAAGGTGGTTTTGAAAAATGCACCAGGAAATTGCATCTTGACTTCAGCTACCATACAAAGGCAAATTATTGAATGATATGCGGATGTAACTACTAGACACATAATTGAAGAACTTGGTGATGACTAATATGCAATTCTTGCTGATGAATGTAGTGATGTATCACATAAAGGACAACTAACTCTTTGCTTGTCTTATGTTGACAAACTTGAAAGGGTATGTGAGCAGTTTATTGGAGTAGTTCATATATCTAGTACTACTTCTTTGTCCCTTAAGACAACAATTGAGTCTTTACTTAGCAATCACCACCTTACTCTTACTCAAATTCGTGGCCAAGGATATGATGAGGCTAGTAACATGAAAGGAGAGATTAATGGACTGAAAACATTGATCATGAAAAAGTCTTCTTCTGCCTATTACATCCATTGCTTTGCACATCAACTCTAATTGGTTCTTGTTTCTGTTGCTAAGGAAAATAATGATTGTGTATGGTTTTTTCTCAAGATTCTCACTTATTGAATATTATTGGATCTTCTTGTAAGCGCCATAACATACTTAGAGATGTTAGAGCTCTAAAAGTAATGGAAGCACTTGAATTAGGTGAAATAGAAAGTGGGAGCGGCTTGAATCAAGAGATGGGGTTAGCTAGGCCTAGTGATACTCGATATGGTTCTCATTTTAAAACTATATTACATATTTGTATTCTACAATTCATGAGGTACTCATAACTTTTGGAGAAGATTCCACACAAAGGAATGATTGGCCGAGGATACATCCTATAGTTGGAGTTTTTGAATCATTTGACTTTGTTTTTAGTGCTCACTTGATGCTTGTCATTCTTGGATATACAAATGAGCTGTCTCAGTCTTTACAAAAGAGAGACCATGATATTGTTAATGCAATGTCACTTATAAGTTTAGCAAAGGAAATAATGTAGAAAATAAGATCTAATGGGTAGGAAGACTTCTATCAAGAAAAAGTCGTTTCATTTTGCACCGAACATAGCATTAAAGTTCCAAGCAAGGATGATAAACATGTGTCTCATGGAAGATCTTCATGGTTTTATTCCGACCAAATAAATGATGATCATTTTAGAAGAGAAGTATATCTTAGTGTCATCAATAAAATTAGTCAAGAACTTGATAGTAGGTTTGATGAGGTTAATATGGAGCTGCTTGTTTGTATGTCAGTTTTGAATCCCTCTAATTTATTTGCTTCCTAGGATGCACACAAAGTACTTCAACTTATCAAGTTTTATCCTAAGAACTTTTCAAGCATGGACCTGAGAAGGCTTGAATTCCAAATTAATACTTTTATTGATGATATGAGAAAAGATGACATATTTGAAGGCCTAAAAACACTTAGTGAGCTATCTATTAAACTTGTTGAAATAAACAAACATGTTCTTTATGATCTGGTGTATTTGCTTCTTTAGTTGGTATTGATCTTACCGGTTGCAACTGCAAGTGTTGAGAGAATATTTTCTACATTGAGCATAGCGAAGACCAAGTTGAGAAACAATATATGTGATGGTTTATTGAATCATTGCTTACTCACATATATTGAATGAGATATTTTCTCTCAAGTTTGTGAGGAAGATATAATAAATATGTTCATGGCTAAGACCAAGCGAAGATTATGGTAGTGGCATTGTAATCTTCTATGTATGTTTAACATCTTTGCACATTTTTAACTATCTATGTTGTAATGTTTGCATATTTTAAACTATCTATGTTGTAATGTTTGCATATTTTGAATTTGCTAGTTACAATAGTCGATTATTGATGTCATAATATATTGTTTGCATATTTGTATCGTCTTTTAACAAAATTTATACTTACATGTGGGATTTATGGTGTTAGAAAATTTTGATATATGATGTGAACTTGTGAGCTAGGATTCCTAGCTACGCCACTGTTGGGGTGTCGGCTGGTGGCAGGCGGCCACCTCGATTCGCCTATTGCTCCTCAGGCCTCTACCGGCATCAGGGGGGAAGCAGTTGCCTAATCGTGCCCGCACATCTCAGATTGGACGGTCCATAGCATAGACTTCCAGGTTTCCACGCACCTGTAGGTTTCCACTACATATTTTTTTCCATAAGTAAAACCCTTTTGAACATATAGCCAAGAAGATAAGGAGGGTGTATGAGCATCCTTGTTACGCTATATTGATAAGTACTTGTCATTTTGGAGGTTATCTTTTTAAGTGGTCAACAATCTGTGCTTATGCATGGCCCAGAATCGTGTAATGAGCTAGCGTCCTAGAACACGTGGTGGTGTACGTGTGCATATTTATTCTCCATGTAATTGGAAAAATAGAGCAGGACCTAAGGAATTGTTATGAATGCCGTGTAACATAATGTTTTTTTAGAATTTACTCATTCTACTTTGAAACTTAAGCCGCCTATTTTCAAGATACTTTTAAGGGGAAAAGAAAGGTTCCCCCCTATAGCTACTTCCTCTAAAGTTCGGTGCAGATTCACTCACGCAGTTATGTTGCAAACTTGCAATATAGAAAGGCGTGATTTTGCATGAATAAGAACCCGTGTTGGTATGGGGTGTTGATTTTGGGACTATCTATACATCACTTGACATGTTTTCCCTCTTGCCAAGATTCGTGCAACTATAGTGCTCCTCCACCTTATCTTCTCCTCCCTCTCTCTTGTTCCGTCGCTTTCTCCACCGACGCCCAACCCTTGCGTCGCCACCTCCCTGCCCCAACGAGCCGTCTCCACCCTTCCTCGGCTCACTGGCATTGGAAGCCACCAACGGTTCCCCCCTCCTCCCTCCGAGCTATGGCAAGGTGCCTCTTCCTCACCTTCTTCCCCGTCTCCGCTGCTAGGGATGCCACCGCTGCCCTGCCTCCTACCACTCCATCGACGAGCTTCCCCGCTGCTAACACAGGTTCTCCTCTTTTGCGACCGAGGCGGCGGTGCCGCCTTGTTACCCTGCTACAACCACTGGCCCACCACCGGGTTGCCGTCATCCTAGCCATCCTCTAAGCTAGGAAACACCTCCCACTTCCCCGCCTTCGATCCCTCCCCCTTCCCCCCCAAACCCCGAAACCCTAACCAATTGGGAGCTCGTTGGAGTTCGCTAGAGACGAAGAGGAAGCACGAATCTCAGAGCAAATCATAATGTCAAAAAATTATGTGATTGTGTCTCCAAAATGTGTCGAGTAATGTACTCCCCCCATCGAAAAATAAGTGATCATTTATGATTCAAAATTTGCCTCCAAAAGATGTCTTATTGTACCACTTGTCACATCAATTACCTTTTATTTAATTTTTTTTATATTTTATCCCCAACCGTGCTTGCACTCCCAACTGTCTCTCATCTAGTAAGGGCATTTAGATCATTTTTCTCCTCTCATAGTTTGGCTTATAAACGGTAGAATAAGATTTTATTTTAGGACGAAGGGAATATAACAAAACCATTGGTTCATTGATTTTTTTTTTATTTAGCGAGAAGAGGCCGCAGACATTCCCACTGGGCCGAGGCCCACATACGGCAGGGGCGGGGCTTGGGCACTGGCCTGTTACCAGTCACCACTCACCAACACCAGCATGCTAATTGATCGGCTTGTTACGCTTACGCTGTTCCGCATGCATCCGTTAGCTTTGACTGCGACGACCAACCGTCAACTGGACAAATATATGCGGATAATTTTTCTTTTTTGGGAGGGGGGAATACGCAGATATTTCTGATACACTCATACACATACACTCCACATATATTTAAATTTATACTACTACTCTCTTCGGTTTTTTAAATAAATGACACTATTGACTTTTGACACGATATTTGATTATTTATTTTATTTAAAAAATTTAAACAAGTATGATTTATTTTATTGTGACCTAGTTTATTATTAAAGGAATTTTAAGTACGACTCATATTTTTATATATTAATATCAATTTTTAAATAAGATAAATAATTAAACGTTACGATAAAATTTAATAGCGTTATTTATTAAAAATCAGAGGTAATAATATACCATTACATCCCCTCCTCTCTCTAGCGTGTATTAATTCTCATTTTCTTTCTCTGTGCCGACCTAGGTAGCCCGATTATAGCAAATCACCACCATGATATTTACCCATCATGTACAGCTGCTACACGTATAGCGACTCCATGACATCATTTAACTCTTCTTTTTTTTTCTCCCAACAAGTTGCTACTACATGCGATAGCTTCCCATTAAATATCTCTCTTCCTTATCTCGTGTTCCCATCCTTAACCTGATTGATGGAATTCGTTCGTTTTATGTATGACGATGGGATACGGGTGATCATTCGCCTTTTTTTCTTTTTTTTCTTTTTCTCTTTTGAAACTCACAATACAAAGACGCACTGGGCCAGACAGTCCGGATGAGGTGAAGAATAAATGGGCCGAACAATACGGATGTGACTGGATAGTTTAGACAATAATTGTTCGACCTGTTCAAGACTTGGTTTGGGTAGTTGTTATTCAACTGTCCGATAAAGTTCGGACAATTCAACTATACAATATTGGTGTGCAGGACAATCGTTCCCATTCTTAATTTGATTGATGGAATTTGTTCGTTTTTGTGTATCACGACGGGATACAGGATGCAGCCTAGTGTGGCACCTTTTTCTTTTCTTTTTTTGTTGAAACCCACGATGCAAATGATGATTTCGTTAAGTTAATGCAAATGATTTGCGTGTCGAAGTAGAGTACTAGTACTATCTTGATAGGCCATGTGATCAATTGTAGCCCTTCATTAGGGGCTGGCAGCGATCAGGTTCTACACGTAGGACCACCCAGCACAGAAAAAGATACCCACGTAGACATTTCACTTTGACGTGGCGCTACATGGGCTCGGGGATATTCAAAGCATACAAGGATTCCATCAAAAAATACTACGTGTCCCCCGGTGGTCTACCCAGCCGAACAAAAAGGGTCCACAGCAAGCACGCACCTCTTCCTCCTAGTGACAATTCCGAAGCTGTCTCTCGGAGTTTCTGTTGGTAATGCATATATTACCGTTAAGTACATAAAAATGATTGTTACTGTTGGGAAACTCCTGTTTAATTCAAGGATTCCTTAGAATAACAATCAAATAGACAATACGGACATAGTATATAGAGAAAAAAAATCTATTTAAATGTTGCTAGTTACAATAAGAGAGTGACACTCTATTCATATGAAATGAAATCTAAGAGATCGAATCAATATCCAAGAGATATTTAGATAGGGATATTTACAAAGCAGCAACCAAACAGCAAGTAGAGCAACCACGGGGCGGCGAGAACACGAGAGGTGTAGCCGTGACCGATGGTGCAATCTGTGACGAGTGGCGACTAAAGGAGCCGCGACAAACGACAACGATATCTGTCTTGATGGGTGGCGTTGTCCGCGACGAGCGACAGCGATTGCATATATGTGATAGGCCCACGATAGGCAGCATGGGCACAACGATGACCAAGATCCTATGACAAATGAAGACGCACGAAAGACTTGGATGGGAAAATGTCTGCGATGACATTGGATTTGCGGCTAGGGCTATAGGAGAAGCTCTGATATCACATTAATTTTATAGTAAATTGGGGTTTCAACGGGTGTCTTAACTTAGCCCTAGAGGGATAATATATTTTGTACTAGAGATTAGGAATTGACTAGAATACCCTTAAACACACATATCCCTTAACACCACTAAATACATGCTTTCAACACTTTATTAATTACCGAGTGAAGTTTCCAATCATGCAAGAGAATCAACACCAAACTTCACATCAAACCTAAAGTGAGTATTCCCTAATTAGAAGGTACGTCACTATAGTTCAATTCCACAACGCTATAAAAACAAAGAACCATAATCCGCATGCGAGATCATTTATTGCTATTCAGGGGTGGCACCTATATTAATATTTTGATCTTATTTCTATGTTGCTATTACTAGATTACACATCAAATAAACACGAATATACTTTTTGAGTGTCCACAATAAATAGTGCCAGTGACCAAATCAATCAACAAAAATGAACAAAGAAGCAAAATGGTGCTACTTAAACCTAACATGCATGTTGATCTAGGTGTCTGATTCAAACACTATGGGAAGGTTGGCTGATGAATGAATGAGGCATGCACAATGGAGTATGGTATCATACTAGGAAATAATCGATCACCAGCTCAATTAGGAAAACTGAAACTAGCATCTTGTTCACTCTGTTAATGAAAAAAAGGATTCCAAGGTCAATAAGCGGGTTGCCCATATAGACATCATGAAAATATAGGCCTGATAAATGCTCAAACACCGACTTGGATGCCTAATATTATTGTAAAATATATATTAAAAGGTGTGCTTATGGTGGTTTGCAAGAAATGTGACTTGTTGATCATATTAGCTAATAAGCTAATGTGTTTAATATCGAATAAGCAATAAAAATAATGTTCTCTGAACCATGGTTTAAACTAGTCGTCGGACTATTAGCCTAGGGGAAGGCTAGCTCACGCGCGTGTGTTGCCGGCGCGCGGCAGCTATACCCCCAATTAAGCACTAACCATTATCATTAGTGTTTAATGATTTTTAATTATAAAATAATGCATAAATAAGCAGAGTTAAAAGTTTTAGATTTCAGTTGAAAGTTTAGAAAATCTAATTAAAAGTTTCAAAATTTTGGGTTGAAAACTTCAAATTTTGACTAGATTTTTTTAAATTCTCAGTTGATAGTTTTTAAATTTGAGTCAAATATTTTAAAAATTAAATTGAAAGTTTCATATTATTAGTATAAAGTTTACTTATTTTTTAATATCTTATTTTTTTCAATATTATTATTTTTTAATTATTTTTTACTATTGCTATGAGTATCAGCAGTGCGTGCTTCTCCAAACCAAGGGAGTAGTAAGCATATTATTTTTTTCCTATTGTAGGGCGTGGCTAGCGCCGGCAGGTTGGCCAACCCGCGCACCACAGCCATATAGCCGTCCCAACTTAAGTACGCCATTAAGCACTAACCACCCTCCCTAATCATTATCATTAGTACTTAATAATTTTTAATTATAAAATAATACATAAATAAGCAGAGTTAAAAGTTTTTAGGTTTTAGTTGAAAGTTTTAAAAATCTAATTAAAAGTTTCAAATTTTGGGTTGAAAATTTTAAAATTTGAGTAGATTTTTTAAAATTCTTAGTTAATATTTTTAAATTTGAGTTAAAAGTTTCGAAAATTGAATTGAAAATTTCAAATTAGTGGTATAAAGTTTACTCGAAATTTTTTATATTTTATTTTTTCAATATTTTATTTTTTTATTTTTTACTGTGCATGTGTCATGTGCGTGTGGGTGCGTGTACGGCAGCAAGCTCGGGCGCGCACGCTCAACGCGCGCGTGCAGAAACTTTTCCGTTAGCTTAGAGTAGTGAACACCATTTAGATGCCTAATATTATGTCAAATTATACGTAAAAGATGTGCTATAGGAGAACCCCTGCCGGTGAGACTACTCCTAATATGTTTAGTGTAGAATAAATAGTGAAAACAATGTTTTGTGAGCACGGTTTATACCGGTGGACTGACTAAAGTTCTCCATTTCTCTCTCTCTCACGGTGGGTCCCACTCTCACACCGTCTATGGATGAGCACGACTGCAGGAGCATCGTTTTCTCTTCCTTGCTGGCATCCAGATCCAGAACCAGAACCAATCCCCCACAAAAAGGGCAAGCAAATCCCCGTAGCTTCCATGGCCACAAACACCGCCCGCCTCGCGCTCCCCGACCCCAATCGAGAGCCCGCCATGCCCTGACGCCAACTAGGAGGGGCTCCGGATCGGGGGATCTCTGGCGGCGTCTCCTCCCCTGAGCTACCTGTTTGGGGGCGGGGTGGAGGGGTTTCTGCCGCGGAGGCGATGACGAGGGGAGGAGGAGGAGGAGGGGGGAGAGGCGGGAAGGAGGGGAAGGTGATGGGCCCGCTGTTCCCCCGGCTCCACGTCAACGACGCGGCCAAGGGCGGTGGGCCGCGGGCGCCGCCCAGGAACAAGATGGCGCTCTACGAGCAGTTCACCGTGCCGTCGCACCGCTTCAGCGGCGGAGGCAGCTTGGCCCACTCGACGTCGGCAGCGAGTCAGAATAAGGTGAGGGGTGTCCACGTCCTGCGCTCTTTTCAGTGCTGGCCATATGCTCGATTGGGGTTGTGACGCCTTGCAAATTGAATAAAATTAAAGCTGGGAAGATAATTTTGACGCACAAATGCCATCTTCGAGTGTGTCATGCCGTCAGTATGTCTCATGATTAACATGAGTTTTATGGTGGTTCCCTTGCCTCCCTATACATAGCCATAAATCGATTAGCATGTTTGTGCACTGTCATAAATGAGCCTCTTCCTCCGTGGCTAATAACCCACCTAATGTGCACTTTGCATCACATGTTCGGCATCTCTTCTGCTAAAATTGTGCGCTAACTCTTCTGTTTTTAAATGTCTACTAATTGGGCAAGTTCCAGACAAAAATGTTATCCATGTGAAATATTCAATGTTGAAGTACAATTGAATTGCTTGCCTTTCCTCATTACCTTAAACTTTCGGGTGAACTAATAGGTGCGTGCAACTCAACATGGTATCAAAGCTGTCTTGAGTTCGAATCTTGGCTTGTGAAATTAATTACAAAATAAAAATCACAGCCATTTCTATTCCACTTCCGAAGCCTGGAGAGAGCATACGTGTGAGGGGGTGTTAAATTATAATTGAATTGCCTGCCTTCCCTCATCAGCTGCTTTTGGTTGAATTGGCAGTTACATGCAACTCAATGCCCAGAGCCTTTCTTAGATTGAAGGGATGTCCTGCCCAATTATCACTCATTAGGAGTTATCGTTTAGGAAATTCTTCTTGGCAAGCTGTTATTTCAGAGCATTTGAACTCTATGGCTGGAATTGGGAAATAGCAGGACATAATGTTTCAAGTTTCAACCAATTTTGTGCTGAGGAGATGCCAACTCCCATCTCTACTGCTACTATTGGATATTATTATAGCTTATTGCAAATTGTGTATGACCAGATTTGGTAGAAGTTGTGTTTGCTGAGGTCTGGTGTTTGTAATGTAAGGTTCACAGGTAAACTGGAATGATCAAAAGTTATTGGGTACAGATATGCATTGATTGTAAGGTACTTTGTTATCATGTTCAACCTGTATGTGATAAATATTAATTATTAACTACTACCATTTTCTTTGAATTTGTACTAGAGGAAAATTATACTGTAGAACAAATCTGTAATATCTTCCCACAAGACATCAATTAATTTCCATAATGGGGTAGTTACAGACATGAAGTACCTTTACCTGTGGTAAATGTCCCAAGTCATAGATTTTCAAATGAACAAAGGTCTGAACAAACAAGAAGGAACGGAAGCTGTTTGCAGTATCATCTCTCTAGTTAGGGGTGGATAACGAGCCAACTCGGCTCATTTGAGCTCGTTATCTTAACGAGACGGCTCTGCTTAGCTCCTGAGCTGGCTCATTAACGAGCTACATCTCATTTATATTATCTTTATAATTTTAAGTTTACCATTTTGTCATGTATTAACATAATAATAAACACTAACTAATAAAAAACTCACTAAATACAAATAGTTTGGATGTAACTAAAAGAAGAATAGGATGTGAAGATATGGTGATCTTTTGTACTACCGAGCTAAGCCTAGCTCAGCTTGGCTCATTAGAACTACGAGTTTGAGCTTTTTTTCCCACCCCTATCTCTAGTCCCCCCTTCCCCCCTCTTTTGGGGTAGAAAAGATCAAAGAATTGAGATTTTACCAATAGGTACTACATCTCCATCACTATCTCTATTTCGATATGGAAGTTCTTGGATATTTCTCCTTACCAATTTGCATGGAGGGATCCTCACTGAATGCATGTAACCATAGCTTGAAGTATCATAGTATTCCATTTACATATATTCAATAAATCTCGGAAGTACTGAAATAAATTTCTACTTCCAGGGCTATGGATGTGACAGGCCTCTGTTTGAGCCGTTCAATGTGCCTTCCAATGGACCTGGCCATTCTGCTGAAAAGATGAATTCACATTCTATCAACAGGCAGATTAATGGTTCAAGAAAAGACTCAGGGATGCTATCCTCTCAGCGTAAGGGCCTGGATAAATATGGTTCAGGATCAAGGGCTGAGTGTACCCCTCAGCAAAGGGTGGAAAACAGAATAAAGGGTTCTTCAGGAAAGAAATTGGCCGATGATGATGAATTTGTTGTTCCTTCTGTTTTCAGTGCCAGATTTCCCCAATATTCTACTAAAGAGCATGAGGAGGTTCAAGAGGAATCAACACCCCCTGTTGCTGCCAATCCGCACAAAAGCCCTCCAGCATTGTCCAAATCACCAGCAAAGTGTTATAACACTGTCAGCAAGAACTTGGAGAGAATCATTGTTTCTGATCTGAAATCAAGGAGCTCTCCAAAAGACAAGGAGACAGAACCAGCACAAACATTGAAAAATGTGGAAGTTGAAAATTTTTCATCATTCAGGCATCCAAAGATATGTTTGGAAGCAGGAATGCTAAAGTATGTCCTAAGAGGGATAAGACGGGCAGTATAAATGATTTGGATGAGCCACATTTGGAAAACAGTGGGCATCAAGCAGCAAGTAGAAATGGGAGTTCCATGAAATGTCAGAACCCTCCAGTGGTGAGAAATGCGATATCCTCTAAACCATCTCATGATATTGAAAATCCCAATGGGCATTATAATTTACCTCAAAGAGGCTTAAGGGAAACTGGTGCAAAGAGGAAAAGGTTGGTAGCACAGGATAATGCAGAGAAAAATGATGATTTGTCTGATTCCTCAGTGGAGTGTATAACTGCTTGGGAGATTTCTCCAGATGAAATTGTTGGTGCCATCGGTGCAAAGCATTTTTGGAAAGCAAGACGGGCTATCATAAAGTAAGTATACTATGCTAGAATTATTTGTTTGTATTAAGTATGTGTCGTTGATGATAACAAAATATAATGTTATATAATTTTTTCTATATTAAGTATAGGACTGCAAGAAAAGCTCTACTACTTGAGCTGCTCGATCAACTTGCTTTTTAGCTCAATTCAAGCACAACCCAAAAAGAAATAAGATGAGTTTGGGTGTATTTTGTAGTTCGACTGTAAAACAAGACGAGTGTGAGTCGAGGTCATATCCTTTTAGCCTTGGATTTGCAAACATATAGATGCCAGATAATTAACTTTCACTCCCACAAAAAAAAGATAATTAACTTTCACAATGTTCAGTATCCAAGGATTAAACAGTTTGGTTTGCTATCATAATGTCCATTTTGATTTGTTTTTTATAGTCTATTTATTTATGCTGTTATTATTACCAGATTGATATGCAACTTTCCGAGGTATAAAAGGTAATCATACGGTTTTTCATTGTTGATATCTATATCTATACCCTTTAAAAGGGAGTAGTGGTGGTGGTGAGTGGTGAATCTGCCACCACTCCCACCGCCAACTCCCTTCTTTTTTTAAAAGGAAAAATGACCCACATGTCAACCACCCCCTGCCAACTCTCTACTTTTTGTGGAAAGAAAAAAGGATAGTGTGGGGCTGAAGGACCCACATGTCAGTAACAAATATATGTAGCAATTAAGAGATGATATATGCGGAAGATGATGGTAATAACCGGTTAATGATAATTTTTTTTAATTAAAATCTCGTTGCAATGCACGGGCAATATGCTAGTTTGGATTGAAACTTGCTCGTGATTGGTATGAACCAACTCTCTGGCTTGACCTCCAGCAGCTCAGATTGAGCTTGCTCGATTTTTAAGATGAGCTGAATGAGCTTAGTCTAGCCTGCTCAACTCGATAATTGCTGTTCTAATGAAGTATGTGTAGCGTTGATGAATAAAACATCCATGTTCTGTTCCCTTCTTTAGAGTCACTCATTTGTTCTTAGTCTGCAGTTGATTGTAATCATCTTAGAGGAAAAAGGAAGACATACTATCTCATTGTTGTTTTGGTTTATTTTGTAGTATGTGAATGGCAAAAGATATCAACTCCAGACAATATTTAAAATACCATGTTCCATGCCATGGACTCGTGCGGTCTCGAGCAGCAAACTATGCATACTTGCTGATTTTACGAGTTATGACATCCATACTTTAGCTATCAAATATGCGCTCAAGATAAACCTAACCTATTCCAAATTGTGTTGAGCTTACAAGTCAGCATGTTTACCAATTTATAAGATATAAATTCTGTATATTTGGTTTCAAATTTTCTGTAATTGGATTAGTTGTTGTCAGGAAAGGATGCACACCTGTTAAAAAAAACTTAAAATTGATACCATGTCAGAGACACCAACCTCCTTTATTTTTTCTTTCAACTAGCATTGTCCTTTTGTCAATGCCTTTTGTTGTACCGTACAGCTGTGCTCCTGAAATGTTCTCTTTTGTGGATGTCAATTACTCCCCCCGGTTCCATAATTCTTGACGATTTGGACAAGGTTAAGGTCAAACTATTAAATCTTTAACTATCAATAACTTTTGAAATATTTAGTTTGAAGACACTAGAACAACAAGTGTAGATTAGTCTTAAAAGGTACTTTAATAAAATCAAATATTTATTTATTTACTGTATATATTATAATAGAAAATCATCGTCAAAGATATGTTGGAGACCGTGTCGTTGTCCAAAATGTCAAGAATTATGGAACCGGAGGGAGTAAATTTAATCTACGGCGTTTCAATTTTCTTTTCCTTTCAGTCAAGTAAAATGGCACAATTTCATGAAAAAGATTGTTACGTGCAGGGACAGTATTCACATGGACCTCTGCCGGTTTGCTATAATTTGGAGATTAGAGATAAGAATAATTAGTTTCTTTATTAGTTGGGTTTTCCTCTATATATAATATCCTATGTAGTAGAGAAGCTATCTTAGAGAGAGAGATTCTCTTAGGAGTCAAGTCATTCAAGTAAAAGGTTAGCATGTATCCATTGGCAATCAAGCAATGAAGATGATTAATCTAGTCTCTCTCCCATTCCAAGTTCTTCATCCAACCTATAGTCCTTCATATACCAACAAGCCAATACTGCCCTGCCCTGCCATCCTCTAAGTGGTGGTTGCCCTCTACGAGCCCTATCCCATAACAATTGTAAATGTGTTACTATTAAATTGATACAGTGAATATTGCTTTACCAAATTATTGTATAATTTCCTTTTCCGTTTTACACTCAAATCTTCTTTAAACTCTATGCAGTCAACAGAGGGTTTTTGCTGCCCAAGTTTTTGAGCTGCATAAGTTGGTAAAAGTGAGTCTACTCTACATCAAAAAAGATATAAGTTCTCTTCCTTTTTGTCCCTCATAGGCAGGTTACTTCATGCATAGAATTTTGTGTAGAATATGAATATAACCAAAATTTGTATTTGACTTACAAGCAGGTGCAGAAGTTGATTGCAGCATCCCCACATATACTTATTGAAGGTGATCCTTGCCTTGGCAATGCTTTGTTGGGTAGCAAGAAGAAGCTGGCAGAAGAAAACCTGAAACCTCAACCTCTGTTAGTCGCAACCAATGATGATGTGCAGCCAAGTCTACAGCAACCAGAATTATCGAAAGAAAATTCTGAAGAGAATCCACCCTCTCCTCATGATACTGCACCTGGCAGTGGTCATTATAATCAAGCTGCAAAAAGTGGTGCCTCTAAAAGCAATCTTCGAACTACACCTGTTGCATCTGATAACAGGCAGAATAACTGGGGTGTTCAACTTCAGCCACCGCAGAATCAGTGGCTTATCCCTGTTATGTCTCCTTCTGAAGGGCTTGTCTATAAGCCTTATTCTGGCCTATGTCCGCCAGCTGGAAGCATATTGGCCCCATTTTATGCCAACTGTACTCCTCTGAGGCTCCCATCGACAGCTGGAGATTTCATGAATTCTGCATATGGTGTTCCTATACCTCATCCACAACATATGGGTGTTCCTGGCACTCCTACCATGCCTATGAACTACTTCCCGCCTTTCAGCGTACCAGTGATGAACCCAGTTGCACTAGCATCTGCAGTGGAACAAGGCAGGCATCCTTCCATGCCACAGCCTTATGGGAACTTTGAGCAACACTCGCGGATGTCATGTAACATGTCACATCCAAGTGGCATTTGGAGATTTCATGCCTCAAGAGATAGTGAGGTGCAAGCCAGTAGTGCTAGCAGTCCTTTTGACAGGCTCCAATGTGGTGGAAGTGGTCCTGTGTCTGCCTTCCCTACAGCATCAGCTCAGAACACACAGCCTCAGCTCTCATCTGGCAGCCAGGACAACCAGACCAATGTTATTAGGGTTGTTCCGCATAATAATTCACAAACAGCTTCAGAGTCAGCGGCACGGATTTTCCGGTCAATACAGATGGAAAGGCAACGAGACGACTCATAGCTGAGAACTGGCAATTATATGCTGGATGGCATTTGACCGCTTTGTAAATGTAGAGAAGAGTTTTTGCCAGATTATGGTAAGCACTATTTTTGTCATGACCATTTATTAGAAGTTGATGATAGATTGGATGATATGATCTTCTATTTACTGTACATACCTGTACTCCTCCAAAGTCCCAAATAGACTTCATTTTTAGCATCAATATGGTCTCTCAAATACAACTTTGATCACTAATATAGATGTAAAATACTTATAGAACTCATTGAATGTATAATATTAGGAAAGTGCTTTTTGATGCAACCACCTGTATGATTATTGTCGGAGGACGAAGCCTCGACGGCGGGAAGTCGGGAGACCCCCCTTTGAGGTTCGGCCAGGGGAGCTGTTTCTCAGGTGTACGAGGCGTTGGAGAAGACGAGAAAACCGTGGCACACAGAGAAGACAGGAGGACTTATACAGGTTCGGGCCGCCGGAGCGTAATAGCCTACTCCTGTGTGTATGGCTAGGTGGGAGAATGAATACGGTTACAAGACGAGTTCAGTCGGAACTGAGGAAGAAGAACAGTCGTCTGAGAATGAGATAGCGTCGGGGAGTCCGGGGTCTAGTCAGAGTCTGAGCTCGGGGTTCCTAATGCTCAAGCTTGCTTGCTCCTCGGTTCGGTGGCCTGGATCCTCCTTTATAGATTAGGGGAGTCCACAGTGCCAGAATACAGAGAGAGAGCTTTTCCGGCGAGCTCTCCTGTGCACACGTCTGCCTACGATGCCTATGCCGGAGCTGTTGCTGCTGTGGGCGGCTGGAGCACCTGCATGCCAGCAGCCGCCTGTTGCGCCACGCCTGGAGGAGCCCCTGTCGGGTGCTGCGGGCGGCTGGTCTGGTCGCCTGGTTGCTACACACGCCCGGAGGCGGCGCCTCCGGGCACGGGCGACACTCGCCCGGGGCCGGAGGAGGCGCTCCCGGACGGCCCGCTCCCGGGCGGCACTCGCCCGGGGCCGCGGGCGACACATCCGGGCACGGACGACCGGCGGGAGACACGGCCTCCCTGCCGGCCGCCGGTCGTCGCAGGACATGTCCCCCGGAGAGCCGATGTGGCCGGAGATCACGCGTCCCGAGGCTGTTGGGACCCCCTAGTCATTTCGCCGACAATTATCATGTACCCAATCCGTATATCTAAAAAGATGTTGATCCCCAAAGTTTGAATAGTTTGATTGGATGCTTGCCAAAATGACAAGTATTTGTGAGTTGTGACAGGGAGGAGGGAGCACATGGAAAGGCTTTTCTCTTAATCGGGACAAGTTCTCCCACGTTTATTTTGAGATGTATTTACCTTGTTTTAGGTATATGGAGTTGTCTAACATACGCATGTAACCTGATTTTTTTTTTTTTGGAAGTAGCAGATAATTTGTTGCTGGAGAACAATTGTATTATTTGTGCTTGATTACATGAGCAAGCTAAGCTGCATGTGCAATTAAATGCAAACTAACCTGAACCATGTGACCTTAATAGCCTAGATACCCGCTGCTTGGTGGCGTGTCTCCGAGAGGCGGCCGGCTTGTTCCGCACTGCCGGCCACGAAGGGTCTAGTAGGATAACAAGTTAAGGTCCTTTTTTTTTCTTATGGATCATGGATTATCATGGGTATGTTTTCTAAGCTCATAAATGGTGTGTTATAAAAAAAGTTTCTAGTAATTTTTGAAACCTCTTCAACTTTAAGTGTCTACTCCGAGCATTTCAAGTGCAATATACTGTTCGGCACCCAATCTGCCGAGGTTGATTTCACAGTACAAGGTTAGCCGGGCTATGATGTATCGGAAGAATGCCTTGGCTTGCTTGTTGTGCATGCGTATTAGTGTGTGTTCTTTTGTGCTGAAAGATATTGGACGAATGCTTTAGCTCGCTTGTTGCACATTAATTAGCTATTTAGCACAAAAGAACACACCCTACTGCACATGCCATAAGTTACGTTCATTCAGAAAAATAATTGTAATAAGTTATCCGGTTTTCTTGCTTTACCAAATTGCATAAAGTTTGTCGCCAATGGATTGCGCTGCCACATGTTCCTTCACCACATTGTGTGGTGGGATACTTGACTATAGGCAAAAAGTACCCAAAGACGCTCTAGATTCTGGCATTTGTTTCACTACACTATATGGTTTTACCGTTGTTTGTTAAAAGACACTATGACTATTGTTTTAATACATTCTCTTTTAATGGAGTGAGAAAACTTTGCAAAGGATTGTTTTACACTTGGGTCACATTGCAAGATTTGAATTTGAACAAATTTTGGTTGAACTTAAACATATATTGTGAAATTCAAAAATTTCCCCAAATTGTGAAAATCAGAAACATTTGGTAGCTTTGTCTAAATTCAGCCAATATCTGTTTAATTTTTTTTTGAGTTTTAAAGATTTTTTTGGTAATGGTCATTTACGTAATTTGGAACAAGTTTTGAATTTTACAAAATATGTTTAAATTCAGCTAAATTTAAATTCTACTAGGTGGGCCCAAGGGTAAAGTTGTATTTTTCAAAGTTTTGTATATTAAAATATAAAAGTTTGTTTAAATTTAAATTCCGCTAGGTGGGCCCAAGGCTAACCACACACATGCAGATCCTATCCCTATGAGCACCTTCAAGAAACTAGGCTAACATATTTTGAGATTAACGAAGTCACCACATATGTTTCGCTGTATGTCGCCCATGATGAAAAAATAATTAGGCATAAATGTGAGCACTGTCAAATCCAGGACTTGAACCTGGGTGGCATGGCGGATGCAACCCTAAAATGAAGTGGGATGAAAATACTCGATAAAGAAAACCGAACGCAACATATACCATACCATCATTACGCAATCGTATAAAAATTAGAGTACAATCAATAAATTAAGATACAAAAGGGTAGGTCCGTCCTTCCGGGTGGACAGGTTTCACCACAAGAAACCTAAGCAATTGAAGATTTTGATTTTACTTTGGTATTGCCTTTCTCATATTATACACACCAAACGTCAAAATTGTGATCGTCACGTATTCATGTAATATCTACCATTTATCGAAAAATACAACACATACTTTCCAATGTGAAATATTATCTGCGTCTAATTGATTGTCAAATTCAAAAAAAATACTATAGATGTAACATGAATAGCACTAGGATGTGAAGGTCAGATTGTTCGAGTGGAGTTGAGCAACAGCCGGACAGACAGTCCGGCATGTCCGCTATATGCAAGAGTGGAGTTGAAGACGATGGTTAGCTTAATTTGTGTTGAACTTTTGGCTAAATCGCTGTGTGTTTGTTGTTGCTGGTTGTAATTAACAAGACTATCATGTATGCGGCTTGATATGTGCATGCAGCCATGCAAGAGTGGTGATATCTATTGTAAGCTCCGACAATGGTGAAGGGTACGCACCGGTGCTAGACATGGTGACGTTTGATGAGATTGGGCACGTCAGGTTCCCCTACGGATTGCCCTACGGCTTCCACGGATGCTGGATCCTAGCGAAGGACTGACGAGTAAAACCCTTGTGAACATATAGCCAGCATCCATGTTACACTATATTGATAAATACTCGTCATTTTGGAGGCTATGTTTTTTACTAGTTAACAACCCATAACACGGGGTGGTGTATGTGCATGTATGTTCTCCATATATTCCAAAAAATATAGTAGGATATCTAAGGTTTTGTGTTATGGATGCCCTATAACATACTCCCTCATCCCAAAATATAGCTACCTTTGAAGTTTTTGAGGAAATTAAGAATTGAGGTGAAATACCTAAAATGTCTCTCATTAAAGTGGTTGGGGTGTGGGACCCATGGATTGGAGGCATGATGGGATACTAGGGATAGTATGGGGAGTTTAGAAGTAAAAGTCATCTTGTACGTGCCCTAGGTTGTTATATTTGGACAAATTTTGAATCTAAAGGTAGCTATATTTTGTAATGGAGGGAGTAAGGTTTTTTTGGAATTTACTCATTCTACTTTGAAACTTAAGCCGCCGATTTTCAATCTACTTTTGAGGGGAAAAGAAAGGTTCCCCCTATAGGCTATGGCTAATTCCTCCCTCTAAAGTTCGGTGCAGATTCACTCACGTAGTTATGTTGCAAACTTGCAATAAAAAAGGCGTGATTTTGTTTGAATAAGAACCTGCATTAGTAGGTGGTGTGTCAATATTTTAGATAGGTTGTATTGAATATGGGGCTAGTCGTTGGACTTAAACTCGATGGAAATTCAAAAGACAAGATGATTTATACTGGTTCAGGCCCTCGGGTGAGGTAATATCCTATTTCCAGTTGTGTTGTATTATTTTTACTATATTCTCTAGTGAGATTGGTTATGTCCCAGGAGGACTCCTGCCTCTCCTTATATACAGGAGATGTGAGGATTACATGATAGGAAACCTAGTCGGATAAGACCAAGAGTTTATTTTATCAGTACATAGAGTAACCAGCTAGTATAATATAGCTTTCCTTGTCGGGCAAGGTTACATGAAGCTGAGTCCAACTCTATCTCTAATTGTATGGGTCGGCCCACCCTCTGTCCGAGTGGCTGTATTTGCCTTTCTTGAGATACCCAAGGCCCATGGCCTCCACGGTATCCCCTGAGACCTTTCATAATTGAGTCATAACTGATGCCGAGTGCTCACCCTCCATAGTGAAGAATTCCCGAGTGCTATACCCCCGAGTACTCATTGTCTGAGTGCTTCTTCTCCCGACTCCTGCTTCATGTCAGCTGGCAACGAGGCTATGAAGGGCTTCATGGAAATAGTTGAATAATGTGTGCTGAATAGGCGTACCTATTAAGTGTAACCCCCCGATTTTGTACTAAATTAAGAAACAATTAAACATAAAGTCAAAGATCTTTAACCCTTAAGTCTTTCCCGAATGATATGTTTCTCAGAAATTAAACACTTCAGCCAAATATTGCTTGAAATTTTACTCATGGCAATATGGCTAAGCATGTAAGCCGAGTATCACTATGGATTAAATCTAATGCGTGATGAGATATACTTGAGAGATATCTGTATCTCCAACTTTAATGGAGACCAGCCATTGATCCTATAAGGATATATCCTCAATACCTATAAATAATTCAAATACCTGAACATATATGTCCAGCTATAGGCTTAGCATGAAGCATATCTGATTATTTTAATCGGTTCTTATAAAACAACACTCCAGTCGTGATTTTAACACATCCGGCTAGTGGCCCAATAGGACATGCTATTTAAGAACTCATATCTTACGGCCCACTACTGAATAGGCCAGCCTAAGCCAACCAATCCAGTGCAGCCCTTTAAGTAACGGGGAGAGAGAAAAGATTCATCCTCTTCCCCAAATTGCAAATCCCTTCGGCTCCCAGCGACCGCACCTATTCAGTTTCCAAACTTCGCGCTCCCCGCCTCCCGAGCTTGCCTAGGGTTTGCACGCATCTGGCAATCTGCTCTAGATCCATCAACTCCTCCGCCTCTGCTTTTGCATCCCCACTCCCAAATCCCACCAAAACTCATTCCAGCCTCAGATCAAAGAAGATGCCGAAGTCTGGATCTGATTCCGCCCAGTTACCGACTGGGGAGTGGCCAACCTCGGTAACCTACAAGTCCAGGCTGGCACACATGGTGTGGGAGGAGGCGTTGTAGGCCAAGGAGCTCATTAGCTGGTGCGCCGCTGAAGGCGAAACCATTCCCATGCTGAAGACCCACAAAATCGTGGTCTTCAAATCATTTTTCCACCAAGGTTTGGCTCTTCATTCCTACGACTTCCTCCGTGGTTTGCTTGCATACTATCAGATCGAGCTAGTATATCTCAACCCCAATTCCATCATTCAAATCTCTATCTTTATCACTTTGTGTGAAACCTTCCTCGGTATCCTCCCCCATTTCAACCTCTTTCGGTATTTCTATCACCTCAAGCCACAACCAAGCAAGCATTAGCCCCATGTGATTGGGGGGGAGGGGGGGCTGGTCTTTAGCTCTACAACGAGTTGAAGAAGGTCTACATCAACCTCCCCCTCAAGACGTCCTTGAAAGAATGGCACCAGGAGTGGTTTTACTGCTCCAACCCCGAGCCCTCCTTGCCCCCATTCGTCGGCCACGCCCCCAAGGTACTCGACAACTGGACCACGTTCCCTACTGACGAAGAAATGAAGCAAGTGCTTGTCCTGCTGGAGAAGCTGGCAACCCTGAAGAATAACGGATTGACAGGAATCTGGGTTGACCGGGCATTCCTTTCTCGGAGAATTCAGCCCCTGAAGGACCGAGTCCACCCCGGCTATGAGTACCGGGGGAAAGATGATCCTACTCGGGAGAACCCCGAGAGGATAAATGAAGTAAAGGTCACCAACACTCTGTATCGGTTCTTCATTAGTGGCATTCTGAATAACCTTGATCCAAAGAACTTCCCGAAGCCATTCAGCCAGCCAATCCGGGTGGTAGACCTCCTTAATGAACTCGGCTGCCATGAGCTTAGTAATCTCCTAGCGGATAGCATCTTTGCGGTCTTGAGCGCAGCTCCGTAGTCATTGCTTAACAGGCTTGGCGTCCGCCTTGATATTGAGGGAATACTCGATCACCTCCCTTAGTACACCAGGTATGTCAGAAGGTTTCCAAGCAAATATGTCCCTGTTCGCCTGGAGAAAGGTGACGAGCTCATCTTCCTATTTGTAGTCAAGTCCGGTCCCAACAAGCGCCATCTTGGTGGGGTCGGAAGGGTCCAGGGGGATCTTTTTTGTTTCTAACTCCGCTAAAATTCCCGACTTGGCCGTCTTTTTTCCGAGACTTCCTCGTGCTCCTCAGAAGTCGTTGCCGCCAGTCGGATATTGTTCTGTCCGACTGCGGCCTCTTGAGATTGTGCCAGTTTGCAGCTCTTCTTGTTACAGGTGAAGGGTTGCTTGACATCACTGCGTAGAGAGAGTACTCCTGCTGGTCCTAGCATTTTGAGCATCATATATGTGTAGTGGGGAACCTCCATGAACTTGGCGAGTGCCAGCTGCCCAAGTATGGCATGGTAGGCCGTCTCGAAATCAGCGACCTCAAACATATATTCTCTATGCGAAAATTATCCCATATGCAAAAAGTGACCGCAAGGTGATTTGCCCGAGCGGCGTTGAAGACAGGCCAGGGATTACCTCGTGGAAAGGAGTTATACTCGGCTGTAGCTCGAAACGACGTATCTTCATCTCATCGAGTGTCTTGGCGAACAGGATATTGAGAGCGCTCCTACCATCGATCAGAACCTTCTTCAGCTTGATGTTTTTGATAATTGGATCTAGGATGAGGGGATAACGCCCTGGATGTACCACTCGGTTGGGATGATCCATGCGGTCGAACATGATGGCGACCTCAGACCACAGCAAGTACTTATGGGTATCGGTTGAAACAGTGTTGACCTTGCGTGCAGTGAGCTTCTGCTTGTGCTTAGACTCGTACGCCGATAGCCCTCTGAAGATGTGGTTGAGCTCGGTGTGAGGGTTTTGGTAGTCTCCAGCTAGGCCTAAGTCCGGCTTGTCTGTGTCTTTGGCTTCACCGGATGATGACGTCTGCTCTGTGACGAACTTCTTGAGCATGAAGCAGTTCTTGGCCGAGTGCTTCCCCTTTGGATGGAAATGACATGGTCCGTTCATAACTTTCTAGTAGTACTTAGTCTTGAGAGCTCGTGGATGGCTGCGGTCGACTATGGCAACGATGTCCTCCGATTTGCGCTTGCGGTCCCTGGGCTTCGATGGGGCCGCATCGTCTGTCTCATGTCGTTCCTTTTGCCTCAGCGACAGCATAAGCTGAGGCGGCGTATTTGTTAGCCATCTCAAAGAGAGCCTTGACGGAGTTGGGCGGCTTCCAAGTGAACTTGGCGATGAACAGTATGTCTCTGACTCCCTTGTGGAAGACGGCGATGACCGTCTCATCTTTAATCTTGGGGATCGTGTTCCTCTTCTCAGAAAAACGCTTGATGATGTCTCGAAGTGACTCATTCTTTCTTTGGTGACACTAGTACAGGTCATACTCGGATCCTGGCTGCATGTAGGTGCCTTGGAAGTTGGCTACAACCGCTCTCGGAGTTTCCCCGAGGAATCAATCGACCATCTGGGAAGCCCCGTTAACCAGGCCCAAGCCGAGTCGGCTAGGGTGACAGGAAGATAATTAGCCATTGTCTTGTGGTCTCCTCCAGCTGCTCGGATTGCCAAGGCGTACATTGTCAACCAAGATTCCGGGTCGGTCTTGCCATCGTACTTGTCAATTCAAGTCGGTTTGAAATCCGATGGCCAGTCGACTTGACGTAGCTCGCGTGTGAAGGCGGGGACTCATCGTCCGAGTGGGGTGAGTGACGTGGGCGTCGACTCCAACTGTGGCGGTGAAACCGCTCATGGTGAAGGCCGAAACAATTGTGTTCATCTTCCAGTCTACGATGGTCGTCTTCAGTGCATTCACAATGGCGAGCGTTGATGTCGTGACAGAGATCGCGGCGTAGTCATTCTCAGGCATAGCGGTTGTTGCGGTATCCGTCGTTATGGTATTGCCAGCGACCCTCGTTGTGGTCTTGTGATCCGCGGAGAGATCCCGAGTACTGTCGGTTGTATCCCGCTGCTCGGCGTCTAGCCGCAGTTGATGAGGTTGCAGCGTCAGAAGTAGTCCTGCTTGAGTTGATCAAGGTATCTCCAGTCTCCTGGCGCTGTTGTACTGCTGTAGCGGTTATCATCGCCTTGATTTTGGCAATCGTCGGCGTTGCTTGGTGCTCAGGTCCCAGCTGCAGAAGCGTCGTAGCGGCCACAACGTTCTGTTGCGGGGTGATGAAGATGCCGTGGTTGCTTACTCTGGTTTGGAGGATTTCTTGTTATGCTTGCCGTCCAGTTTTACACAACTCGTGGTTGCGCGTGTCCCGTTCAGCTTGTAAGCGCCAGTCTTCTTTCTCTTTTTTCTCGCGCAGTCAGCGAGCCTCTTCCTCTTGTTGCACATGTAGCTGGCATGCATCTTGACTCAGTGTACCCCTTTTGACGCCATGAAGATTTCACATGGAGGTGAGAAGCTTCCTGAGCTGCCCTCTGACTGAGAGTCGGAGTCCGAGTACTGAAGCGGGGTGATGATGACTCCAACCTCCCTAGATCCGACCCTGAGCTGCTCTGGGCCATATCCGAGTCTAATTCCAAAGGATTGGAGATGCCGCATCATGTTGGAGTTGAAGATGGCTGCGACATTTGTGAGTCCGGGTAGGGGATTGACGATTTCGTCTCCCCTAGATCCCATCTCAACTGGCTCAGGGCTATGTCTGAGTCGAACACTAGGAAAGTGAGTTGCCCAAGGCTCGTAGATCTTGGATGTCGCTAAAGCAAGTTGTTGAAGATTGCCATAGCGTTGATGAGGCCAATTGGTGCGAAGTTAGCTTGATCTCTACCCTATCGAGTTGAATCTGTGTCAGATAGAGTGAGGTTGCCGAAGTCGTTGGTGATGAAGTCGAGGCTCCCGAAGCTTATGGCTTGGCCGGGAAAAAAGACGATGCTGGCAACTCCAGTGGTTGAATCCATCAGGCTTGTTGACGATAATCTCGATGAGGCCCCTACCTAGCGCGCCAACTATCGATGTTTTATATCAGTTGTATTGAATATTGGGCTAGTCGTCAGACCTAAACTGGATGGACTTCGAAAGACAAGACGATTTATACTGGTTCAAGCCCTCGAGGTGAGGTAATACCCTACTTCTAGTTGTGGTGTATTGTTTTCGTTGTATTCTCTGGTGAGATTGGTTATGCCCTAGGGGGCTCCTTGCCTCTTCTTATATACCGGAGAGGTGAGGATTACAGGGTAGGAAATCCAGTCAGATAAGACTAAGAGTTTACCTTATCTGTACATAGAGTAACCGGCTAGGATTATATCCCTTTTCTTGTCAGGCAAGGTTACATGAAGCCGAGTCTTATTCTATCCCTAATTGCATGGATCGGCCCACCCTCTATCCGAGTGACCGTATTTGCCTTCCTTGAGATACCCGGGGCCCAAGGCCTCCACATGGTGTGTTGATTTTTGTGACTATCAATACATCACTTGACATGTTTTCCCTCTTATAATCATACGAATTTTCTCCGGTGCTCCTCCACGTTATCTTCTCCTCCCTTTCTCCCATCCCATCGCTTTCTCCATCAATGCTTGACCCCCGTGCCGCCACCTCCTTGCCCAGCGTGCCGCCCCCTCCTTTCGTCGACTCACTGACACCATAAGTCACCAACAGCACCGGCGAGCCCCACCAGACCACCCTCCTCCCCCCTCCATCCTCCTCCCTATGAGCGGTGGCGAGGTGCCTCTACCCTGCCATCTTCTTCCCCGTCTCCGGCAGCTTCCCCACCGCTAGAGATGTCACTGCCGCCACTGCCTCCTACCACTCCAACAAGTTCACTAGAGCCGAAGAGAAAGATCAAATCTTGAGCAAATCATAATGTCAGAAAAACTGTGTGTTTGTTTCTCCAAAATGTATCAGAGTGATGTACTCTCTCCATTCCAAAATAGCTGCTCATTTAGGAATCAAAATCCCCTCACCCTCACCCTCACCCTCACCCCAAATAGTGCTCTTATATAGCACTACATGTTATATCAATCATCTTCCATTCAAATTTCTTCCCATTTATCTCACACCACCATCCCACTTTCAACTCTCTCTCATTTAGTAAGGGCATTTAAATTATTTTCCTTCTCTCATAATATGACTTTTGAACGTTAGAAGTAACACTTTATAATTTTTATTTTGGGACGGAGTATCACAAAACCATTGATTTTTTATTTAGCGAGAAAGGGCCACAGACACTCCTACTAGGCTGAGACCCACATACGGCCACTGTCTCGATCAGCCCACCCTCCGCGGGCCATGGACACTGGCCATCAGAATTTTTTTTATTTTTATATTTATTAAATAAAATATTTACAAAACTACATTTTCATCCCAACGCCCTCTAGGAGGGCGTTTTTTATGAAATCGCCCTTCCAGAGGGAAATTTAATGATGTGGCTGACGGCCGTTGGCCGGGCGGCCCATGGCCGTCAGCCATTTTGCAGGCGGCCCCCTGCCGGGGGGGCCGCCTGCAAAACTCCGGCCGGGGGGCCAGCCATTTTACAGGTGGCCCCTCTGCCGCCCTCCCAGAGGGCGGTTTTTGGGAGGCCAGGGGGCCGCCTGCAAAATGGCCAACCCAGGGGCCGGCTATTTTGCAGGCGGCTCCCTTGCCGCCCATTGGAAGGGCGGTTTTTAGCTCCCCTGGAATAAAACCCCCTCTCAGACTCCAAAAATGTCATAAAATTCACTGAAATCTCAGAAAAAAAAAAGAAAAGAGAGCTGAGAGTGAGGTTGAACGAAAGCAGCGATGCTCTGTCAGTTTGCTGATTCGTTTGCAGGTAAAATTTATTGTTTCTTTGTAATTTCTATTTATATGTAAGAATTGATACAGTATTGTACTGGTTACGTGTATATTACTATATGAAAATAAGTTGTTACTCGTAGATCTGTAGGTTTTTAGTTAATCTGTTAGATGATTTAATTTTTGTAGAGATGTGAGGAGAATATTGGTACCTAGTTTAATTGTATTTTTTTATCAACAGAAATGTCAAATAAGGTAATATTTCAGTTATTTCACGTGCAAGGGAATGTTAGATATGGTCCAGAAGGGGTAGATCTGTCGGATTTTAGTTCAACGACTAAGAGGATTGATAGACCAGTGGAGAGAAGTTTTGGGTCAGTGTACAACTGGCTAATGCGAGGGTTTCGACTGAACCCCGAGCTCAGCGCAATGACCTTGTATATAGTAGTCAGTCGTGCAGCTGAAAGTTTTTTTGGGAACTGATGCCGGTGGATTGCACTGCCACTTGGAGATGGTATGTGGAGAATGCATTCCAACGTGGTTGGTCACTGGGCATACTTGTGTCAATATATAAGAAGGATAACACCGTTGCTGCAATGCCTGTGCAAGATGATGATGGTCCAAGTACGACGGGAAGTGATGTCGAAGCAATGGAAGAAAATGAAGGAGGGAATGAAGAAGATAGACAGCCAACAGGTGTGGCAGATGAGAGAGAACAAATCAACACCATCGTCGAAGAAATGGATAGGAAAGATTCTGAAAATAAGCAAGTAGAGCATGATGATTCGTCTGATGAGGACACCGTGATGCCGGCAGAATGGAGCAACGATAACTTCTCTGGGCTTGCTATCTCCGAGCGACATCATGTGCCATGAGAGTATAAGGAGAATGAGGTCATCCAGGGTGCTAAGTATGCATATATAGAGAATTTAAAGGAGGCAGTAAAACAATGGGCGGTGTTACTTCAGAGAGAGTTCTCGGTCATGAAGTCAAGCAAATTGGTATATGAAGTAAAGTGCATGAAAGATGGGTGTCGATGGCGGGTGCACGCATTCAAGGGTAAATGAAAAGATTATTGTCAAGTTTTAATCGTGACTGAGCATTCATGTTACTTACCTGGTGTTGAAAAATATCACAGAAACATGACATCTGCATTTGTTGTAACAGAGATGTACTCCCATATTGTCAACAATCTGGGGTACGAACCAAGGTTAATTGTTAGACATATTGAAGAGAAATCCAAATACACAATTAGCTATGGTAAAGCTTGTAGAGATGAGATTTGGCACATTTGAAGCATCCTATGATAATTTGCCTCGTCTGTTAGGCTGTATTCTTCAGAGGAATCCAGAGACGTGCTATAACCTGAAAGTCTTTCCATCAATTGATAATGGTAATAAAAGTATGTTGCAACGAGTATTCTTTGCATTAGGTGTTTGCATTCAGGCATTTGTCCATTGTCGTCCCATCCTCTGCATCGATGGGACATTTCTGACCGAAAAGTACAGAGGGCAGATCTTAACAGCAATTGGAGTTGATGGAAACAACCAAGTTCTACCGGTGGCTTTTGCTTTTGTTGAGAGTGAGAACACTGATAGCTGGTATTGGTTTCTAGAAAGGGTAAAGTCTGTAGTTGTACGGATGAGACCAGACGTATGCCTCATACATGACCGTCACGCCGGCTTGCTGCGTGCAATTTAGGAATTGAGATATGGATGTGTTGATAAGGGATACCCACCAAGGTGATCTGATGTCCAAAGCAGATGGTGCATACGTCATATGGTGCAAATTTCTACAGACAGTTTAAGAATAAACACCTTATGGATCTTTTCAAGAGGCTTTGCGCCCAGAATCAAAAGAAAAAATTCAATGAGCTTTGGAGAAGGTTGGATGAGCTAACATCTAAACTAACAGATGAGCAGTCCAGGAGGGCTAGCATTGGAGGGGATGATGCTCCACAAGCTCTTGGACCTCTATCAAGTGACGGACCTCATATGAGAAGAAGGTCTGCATCCTCAATTATAAAATTTTCAGAGTGGATTGAGAATGAGCCAAAGGAGAAATGGACATTGTTGTATGATAAGGATGGTTCTCGATTTGGCATAATGACCACAAATTTGGCAGAGGTTTATAACTAGGTGATGCGTGGTGTTCGAGGGCTCCCACTTGTTGGCATAGTTGAATTTATCTTATATGGTACATGTAAATACTTCAGAGATCGGTTCAGAGCAGCTGGGCCCTTAATGACGGACAATAATTTTTTCTTTGGCACACTACTAACGAAGTATCTGCAAGATAAAAGTAAAAAGGCCCAAAGACATCGTGCTCTACCTCAAGGCACACAAGAACACAGATTTGAAATATTATGTATCGACAAGGGCATGCGCGGAATCTACCGCAAAAGAGTTATGCAGGAGTGTGTGCTGAAGGAAGACGGGACCTGCAAGTGCTCGTGCTGAAAACCTACTCTGCTCCACAAGCCATGTTCTTACGTTATTACCGCGAGCGGTGAGTGCGGGATAGAAGCACGCTATTTTGTCTCATCTTATTTCAGGAAAGAAGCAATCTATAATACCTGGAGTGGAGAGATATACGGTTTCGGTATTGCGGGTACATTTACTATGGAGCATCCTCAAGCTATGTACATTTCTGACCCAATAAAATTGAGGGATAAAGCAGGTCGCCGCAAGACAAGATGCATCCGTAATGACATGGATGAGTCAGAAACCGGTCAAAGGCATAAACGTTGTTCAAAGTGTGACCAAACAGGTCATACATATAAGAAATGTTCAAATGATGCAACCGGTCCAAGTGCGGCGGAAGCTAGACCGTTGGGTTCAGCCGCTGATGGCGGTCGTCCTACGGGTGAAGGCACAACTTCAAGACGACCTCGTCTTAGGCGTTCTCGAACAATTGGTGGTGCTGCGGTGTAGTGTAAGTCTATACTAGTTCTTTGTTATAGAAGGATATCTACCGTACTGTTGTTTTTTATTGTCATGTAACAATGCTATAAACTTTAATAATAATTAACGCTAACTCTCTATTTGCATGCACGTATGGCGTACCATACACCGGAGCTGTTGGACCGAGGTCTCGACCAGTCCCACCGGTCTTACCTGTCAGCCGTGGAGGGTGGCCAGCTAGCCACCTTTCGTCCACGGCCTTCACGTCACCTCCTACGGATAGACCCTCGATTTCGTTAGAGGTAAGAGCTGTACGAATATTCATTCACATCATTTGTGCATATCTATGTTCTCCAATATTGAATACAGTGCTATATTCTGCGGGTTGTGTGAGGCTGGACTTCTTCCGCTGTGTAGGCTAGTTGAGCCCACACCGGACGAGAGAAACTCCGCCAAGCGATGGGACGCTGACCGGTCACTTCTGGCAGCACTGGTGGATCGCTGGAGACCGGAGACCCACACATTCCACCTACCATGCGGCGAGATGACTCCCACACTCCAGGACGTGTCGTACCTGCTAGGACTTCCCCTCGCAGGAGACGCAGTCAGTCCGATTGACGGGGCGCACGGTTAGTCGCAGGACATCACTGCTCGGTTCGAGCCCGTGCATCGTCGACCTGAACTTGGACCCCCGGGTTTGCTACCGCCTTACACCCCGAGCGGCCCCTCGTAGGCTTGGCTGCTACAGTTCACCGTAAGTCGCGGATCCTTTCATTCACAATCATCTGACCTACAAAGCAACAGAGCTGCTGACTATAATCTTCCTTTACAGCCTGATAAGCTAGACGATGACGCCGATGAATACTCGGTGCGGCGGAGCATGGAGGCGTACCTGTTGTGGCTGTTCGGGTGGGTGATGTTCACCAACACTCACGGGCACACGGTGGACAAGGAACTGATCCACTACGCTCGTGCGATCGCCGACAGCGAGGATGGCTGTGTATCGCAGTGGAGTTGGGGATCTGCTGTGCTAGCGGCGACGTACTGTGCTCTTTGTGACGCGTGCACAAAGACTGATCCAGGTGTGATTATCGCCGGTTGCCCTCTCCTTCTGCAGCTATGGGCGGCCGAGCGGTTTGCGATAGGCCGTCCTCTGATTCAGCACTCTTCCTACGAGGGCGGCCCTGAAGGCTTGTACGGGCAGTGGCCCGAGGACCGTCCGACTATGGGGACCATATGGTGTCCCCGTGAGGTACAAAATGTGAAATTCTATGTTTAGCACTTATGCGCAAACACTAATGTGTAAGCTTTTCCTATTTTGCAGCGTCGTTACGCCCACAGACAGGTTAGGAGGGCCTACTCCAAATTCATTATGGAGTTCGACCGCCTGCTGGCCAGCGACGTCGTCTGGGAGCCGTATAGTCCGCAGGCTATCGCGGCCCGTGCACCGCTCGGACTCTCTACTCTTTGCACGCGCGACCAGGCATACTGGATGACGACAGTGCCGTTGGTGTTCGACATCTTCGTCGAGCCCCACTGTCCACAGCATGTGATGCGACAGTTCGGACTACATCAGCACTCCCCTATGCCCGTGGAGATCGTTGTGCCGCGCGATGTGCACCGGTTAGTACAACTGCGATCTTTGTTTAGTACTATAACTATTTAATGTAGGCTAATGCACTCTCTGTAAATAGATATAATCGTAGGGGACAGGCAGCCGGCGCTCAGTGGTATCCTCGACTGCAGAAGTACGTGGAGGACTGGTTGTTGGCGACGGAGGAGGTCATCGACAAGATACATCTACACACCGAGGAGACCTACCTAGCATACCTCACGTGGTACCAGCCCCGTACCCGTACACGCATAACGTTCACCCCAGATGATCCACAGCCACACGTCGCCGCTACGACGGACACGTATCCTAGACACCGTGACCAGGACTACTTCCGCACGGTAAGTCACATTATCTTTGCACTTTACTATTCCCCTTATACGTGCCCACGGTTCTAACACATGTTCATGTCACATTTGAAATAGGCCGACGTAGCGCGACAGGTTCAGGCTGATGTAAATGCGACGTTCGGACGGTTCGACAGTGGGATCGTGCCGACTACAGATGAGCAGAGGACGACCTTCGGGAGGATTCGTCAGGCGATGCACACAGTGATTCGTGCGCTCACTTGTCGTGCGGTCGATGTGGTACCTCCCGTAGTTGTACAGCAACAACAGCCACGGCCAGTAGGAACAGGAGCAGAAGTGCAACCGCAGGGTTCCAGTTAGCCATCTGGCCCCTCCAGAGGTAAATTCGATTAACCATCGGTTCATAACATGTTTTCTTCTACGACATATACCGTTGTACATAAATATGCTTCCCTGCAACTTTCGCTACACCGTACCTACATCCCTCTGGAGCTAGCACGTCGACGCATGGAGTGTCCCACACACGACCACATGCGCAGCTGGGCATGACAAGTGCCCCCCGGGCCACCACAGGAGGTCCTTTAGGTTATATTAAAGTTTATTTTCGCCTTGCAAAATTTTGGTTTGCAAAATTTTGGTTTGCAATTATCAATATTTTGGTGTACAGGGTTCCACTCTACAGCGCCGGGGATGTCTGCTGGCGCTAGCTCCTCCACGCAGGGTGCACACGGCAGCGGTTGGGCACCGGATCCTTTCGAGGAAGACAACTTAGGCAAGGAGATCCAGGAGATACTAGCTGCCTCGCAGCTCGAAGGAGCTCCGCCACCACAGACACAGGACCCACCAGCTGCCACACCCGTACAGACGACCCGCGCTGGCCGTGTCGTACCACCAGACCGGCTGACGTACTCCCAGGGCCAGGTGCGAGCACAGGGTAGGAAGACAAAGAGAGCTAGAGGTTACGGTCAGGACCCGTAGTACGTTGTATCAGTGATAGTTTGTCTATTGTATATCATGTTTTATTAATTCTACGTATATTGAAGAAACCCCTTTACTTCGTTTACGCTCGTCGATCAAACGATGTGCTCTCACGATCTATGTTTGTGACGAAACTGATCAAAAACATGAATTTTTAAGTTTCAACTTCACGGCAACAGTACATTACGAACATAATAAAATTATCCATCCAAAGAGTACAAATGGTACATCAAACATTTCTAGTTATTGTTATTACATGCCTTAGGGAATTTTGAACAGATATCCAACTAGAGATGCAACTACTGTGTGTAGCATGGGTACTTCCCCTTCCTCGCCGCCTATGGCCCAACTTCCTTTGCACGTCGTGCCCTCTCCCGCTTTCTCTCCCTATCTGCCTCACAGGCTTCCTTCTCATGCCGCTCCTTCTCCTCCTTCCTCTTCTACTCAGCCTCCCACTTTTCTTCTACCGCCCAAAGACATTCAAGGTGGTCCCTATGCCCTGCGACATGCGAAGATACCGTTGTCCTGTGGACGGATCTCCGTATCTATCCACTGCACAAAGTCACACAGAGACGGAGGAGGCTTCGGTGCCTTGACACATACAAATTTATTAGCTCAAAGGTTCAAATATTTCGTACTACAAAATAATTCGTATTACCTCCACTGGTTTCTTCGCATTTCCCTTCTTCCCTTATGGTTTCGGCTTCTCCGGAGAGTAGGCATAATTTGCACACATCCAATATCTTTGCCGATATGTGTAATTCTTCTTACTTATTGCAACTTTGCAATTATCTCCACACCAACACATCGGCGGAGGCTCGTCAATCGGAGGTCGTAGATGAATGGACATACCAGATGCATCCATAGCAACCTACATTATAACCAAATAAACGCAAGTTATAACTCACTGGTCCAAAAATATCTTATACAACTACTTATCTAGGGTATACTACACATGACTACAAAAAATAAATGTCATCGTCCACATTTCCATCTCCTTAGCGTTTCTCAAACTAGTGCTACTCATCTAGTAAAAAAACCTAATTTCTCGCATGCGCTCTATCAATGTTCTTAGGCGTTATGCTCAACTACAATAGATCTACACTCTATAAAACAAACCTAACATTTATTTATCTGTGAAAAAAATTGGTCTAATACTACACATACTATATTATTTGATGAATATAAATAGAAATTGCAAAGAGACATCAAATATTACCAGTAGACGAATCCGTAAACCGGCAGGGCTTCGACGCTTCCGTTGTCCTTCCCTCTCAGCTGTCTCTTTTTTTTCCTGTGATTTGTGTGAATTTTATGACATTTTTAAAGTCTGGGAGAGAATTTTTATACCGGGGGAGCTAAAAACTGCCCTTCTAGCGGGCGGCAAGGGGGCCGCCTGCAAAATAGCCGGCTCGTGGGTCGGCTATTTGCAGGCGGCCCCCTGCCGCCCTCTTAGAGGGCGGTTTTTGGGAGGCCGGGAGGCCGCCTGCAACATGGCTAACGGCCGTGGGCTGTTCAGCTAACGGCCGTCAGCCACGTCATCAAATCACCCTCTGGAAGAACGATTTCATAAAAAACGTCCTCCCAAAGGGCGTTGGGAGTATATTTTTGTAAATTTTTGAAATGAAAATGTAGTTTTGTAAATATTTTATTAAATAAATATAAAAATGAAAAAAATTCCTGGCCATCGCCAGCACGCTAGTTGATCGGCTTATTACGCATGCATGCGTCAGCTTTGACTGCAACGACCAACCGTCAGCTGGACAAATATATGCTGATACTTTGTTTTCTTTTTTTTTTTCTGAGAATATGCAGATAGTATTTTTGATACACTCCACGTATATAAACTTATCAGATTTGGTTGATCAAACATTTAATTTTTCTTATTGTATCAAACAGCAAAGTTAGTTGTTAGATGGAACTTTGAGATTTGAGACGGGAGAAATGAGTTCCATGGTACTTTTAACTTCTGTAGTTATACTTTCAATTTGTTGTGGTTGCTATTATCGATCACGTGTAATTTTAATTATAAATTTGTGCAGCTCAGTCATAAATACGTGCAATTGCATCTAACTCGCAACTTTAGTTATAAATTTATGCAACTCAGTCATAAATATGTACAACTGCATGTCACTCGCAACTTTAATTATAATATGTGTAATTGCAATCGATTGATGGATTTATTTGTTTCAAACATTTGACTAATAGGGACTTATATTACTCTCTCCGTTCTAAAATATAATGACTTCTGCATGTTTTTAAGACGTATTTGGACATTACGTTTTAAAAAATACTCCAGACATGTTTTAAAAAACGTGTAGAAGTTCTTATATTTTAAAACGGAGATGGTAGTATTTAGTAGCCCATATACAGGCTAGGGACCTGGCAGCCTCAGATCCTCTCCTCTCTTCCTATGTATTAGGGCAGTTCTAACCTATGGTGTTTATAGGCACTGTCTAGAACAGAGAGAGAGCAATAAATATATATATTGACACTCCCTTTTCAATATACAGTGTCTATACCAGTTTCAATAGAGAAGAAAATTTAATGACCTTTTGCATGTCATGTAAATAGAGAAGGATCAACTATGGCATACATCAATACATCCAAAGATAAATACCAGTTTATAACTAGAGAAACTATGCAAGTAGATGATGGACTGGTTAAACGAAATGTCATACTCTTTTGCAAGGCCTTGCTTGCCTTCCAGATAACAATGTAAAGAAGGTATCTAAAGTAGCAAGACTCAAACAGGTAGCCAACATGGCAGGACCCAAACAGGTAACCCGACTAACTGAAGGACATAAAAAAAAGTAAACTTGAGTAGAGAGCAGTTCATCCGGCCAGCACAGCATCAACAAGTCCACCAGACGCATCGACAGCACAGCAACACTAAAATGGCATGACCCAACATGCAGTAAAAAAAAAGGGACAAGTCAATATCAAAATAAAGTAGACGAATCAAATTAAGAAAAAAATAATAGAAATTATTTAGTTGAACTAGTACTGCTAGGCTAATATGGTATATGAAGTAATATATGTAATACATAGATTGTAAACTATGCTTTAAATGATACAAAATCACCTAATTAATTTAGATTCTCAAACTTTTGTCAGATATGCTTAATCAAATATGATTGAAGTTCTCTATGAGCAGTCTATGTAATTCTCATTTTCTTTCTCTGTGCCGACCTAGGTAGCTCGATTATAGCAAATCATCACCATAATATTCACCAATCATACAGCTGCTAGACGTACAACGACTCCATGCCATCCATTAAACTCTTCTCTTTTCCCCCCAAGTTGCAACTACATACATGCAAGCTCCCTATTAAATATCTCTCTTCCCTGTCTCGTGTTCCCATTCTTAATTTGATTTATGGAATTTGCTCGTTTTTTGTATCACGACGGGATACAGGATGCAGCCTAGTGTGGCACTTTTTTTTTCTTTTTTTTTTGTTGAAACCCACGATGCAAATGATGATTTCGTTAAGAAACAATTAATGCAAACGATTTGTGTGTCGAAGTAGAGTACTACTATCTTGGTAGGCCATGTGATCACCTGTAGCCTTTCTACCACCGGTAAAAATGAGTAAATGCACAGTCACAAAAATAGTTCTTTTTCCTCCTTTAGTTATCCGGTTGATTTTTTTTACCACTTTTTAATTTTAGAGTGAATTGGAGATTTTAACCGTATATCTTGACTTAGCCCAAGAGAGAACATATTTTGTACAAGAGATTAAGAAATGGCTAGAATAGCCTTAGGCACACATATCCCTTAATTAACCCTTATCATCCAAATCAAATGCAATATGTATACAATAACATTGCATTTAGAAGGTACTACTTAACATTTGGGTAAACCCAAAGTATATGCTTAAAGATGTTGTCGAAGCATGCAACTGTTAAAAAGAAAAGAAGAATCATCTTCTCAATGAAGTGGACCTAGGATCTTCACAAATTGTTCTTCGGCCTTAGTACCTTGAAGCATTCACAAACTATTCTTCAGCTCTTCATAGATCCAGAGACATTGAGACAATCCAGCTCCGACGAAGAGCTGATGATGATGATGGCTTAGCTCAAACAGGGAGCTGGTGATGTAGAAATGGCAATAAAGAGATGGACTGACACTGCTTCAATAAAAGAAAAACAAGTTGGGGGTGTTCGTCGATCGGTGTCGGCAAGCCCATCCTCACTACCTAGTACTGGTGGAACCTAAAGGCACCCATCTTCACCGGAGTTGCCGAGGTTTCTAGGCGGGGAGACGACGAGCTACAATAGAGCAGAGCAGCAACCAAACGGCGAGTAGAGCAACTACGGGGTGGCGAGGACATGAGAGGAGCAGCCATGACCAACGGTACGATCTGTGACGAGTGGTGACTAGAGGAGCTGCGACAGACAACAACGATATCTGTTCTGATGGGTGACGTTGTCTGTGACGAGCGACGGCAATCGCATGAATGTGATGGGGCCGCGATAGGCGGCATGCGCACAACAACGATCGCATGAATGTGATGGGGTCACAATAGGCGGCATGCGCACAACGACTACCAAGATCCTACGACAGATGAAGACACACGGAAGACTTGGATAGAGAAATGTCGGCAATGACATTGGATTGGTTGCTAGGGCTATGAGAGAAGCTCTGGTACCACATTAATTTTATAGTGAATTGGGGGTTTCAACGGTGTGTCTTGACTTAGCCCTAGAGGGCAAATATATTTTGTACTAGATATTAGAAAATGACTAGAATACCCTTAAACACATATAGCCCTTAACACCACTAAACACATGCTTTCAACACTTTATTACCAAGTGAAGTTTCCAACCAGGTAAAAGAATCAACGTCAAACTCCATATCAAACCTAAAGTGAGTATTCCCTAATTAGAAGATACATCACTATAGTTCAATTCCATAACACTATAAACAAGAGCCATCATCCGCATGCGAGATCGTTTATTGCTATTCATGGGTGGCACCTATGTTAATATTTTAATCTTGTTTCTACATTACTATTACTAGATTACACATTAAATAAACACAAATACACTTTTTCGAGCATACGCAATAAATAGTGCCAGTGTCCATATCAATGAACAAAGAAGCAGAATGGTGCTATTTAATCCTAAGATGCATGTTGATCTAGGTGCCTGATTTAAACACTCTGGAAAGGTTGGCTGGTGAATGAAAGAGGCATGCACAATGGAATATGGTATCATATTAGGAAATACTAGACCACCAGCTCAATTAGGAAAACTGGGACTAGCAACTTGTTTACTCTATTAACCCCAAAAAAAAGATTCGAAGATCAATAAACGGGTTGCCTATATAGACCATGAAAATATGGGCCTAATAAATACTCAAACACTGATTTGGATGCCTAATATTATTGCAAAATATATATAAAAAGGTGTTTTCGTGGAGGTTTGTAAGAAATATGACTTGTTAACCATATTAGCTAATAACCTAATATGTTTAATATCAAATAAGCAATTAAAATAATGTTCTGTGAACACGGTTTAAACCAGCTGTCGGACTATGAGCCTAAACTAGCGAACACCAATTTACATATCCAATATTACATCAAAATATGCTGACACGGTTTAAACCGGTTATCACACTATTACACTGGTCAGCCAGAAGCCCATAAACGGTTTGGTCGGTCTTTTGTCCACTGGGTGCGGCTCTGTGGTAACCTCCACTCAAGTTCTCCATTTCTCTCTCTCACGGTGGGTCCCATATCACCCCGTCTATGGATGAGCATGACTGCAGGATCCAGAACCAGAACCAACCCCCCAAAAGGGCAAGCAAATCCCCGTAGCTGCCATGGCCACAAACACCGCCCGCCTCGCGCTCCCCGACCCCAATCGAGAGCTCGCCATGCCCTGACGCCAACTAGGAGGGGCTCCGGATCGGGGGATCTCTGGCGGCGTCTCCTCCCCTGAGCTACCTGTTTGGGGGCGGGGTGGAGGGGTTTCTGCCGCGGAGGCGATGACGAGGGGAGGAGGAGGAGGAGGGGGGAGAGGCGGGAAGGAGGGGAAGGTGATGGGCCCGCTGTTCCCCCGGCTCCACGTCAACGACGCGGCCAAGGGCGGTGGGCCGCGGGCGCCGCCCAGGAACAAGATGGCGCTCTACGAGCAGTTCACCGTGCCGTCGCACCGCTTCAGCGGCGGAGGCAGCTTGGCCCACTCGACGTCGGCAGCGAGTCAGAACAAGGTGAGGGGTGTCCACGTCCTGCGCTCTTTTCAGTGCTGGCCATATGCTCGATTGCGGTTGTGACGCCTTGCAAATGGAATAAAATTAAAGCTGGGAAGATAATTTATGGTGGTTCCCTTGCCTCCCTATACATAGCCATAATTATGGTGCCCTCGACGTCGACGAGCCAGATGAGGGGATGTTCACATCCTACCCTGGCTTGCAGCTCTTGGTTCTCGGTTGGGTAGTGAATTGGTGGGCAATTGAGTACAACGGAAGGCAAATTGGATAAGCTTAAAGCTGAGAAGCACAATTTGAGGGCACAACTGCCATCTTCCTATTGTGCAGCATCGACTATCATGACTTCTACGGCGATTCAGTTACCTGTATATATAGTCATACGCTCATAGTAGTAGCAGCATGCTTGTGCACTGTCATAGTATCAGAATTGATGTTCTTTCTCTATGGCTAATAACGCGCTTAGGCCTTCTTCGGTTAATCCCAATGAGGAAGGGATTGGAGGGGATCGAGGCCCTCCAAATGATCTTCAATCCCCATAGGGGAGGGATTAACTGAACAAACCCTTATTATTCTGAAGTTGATATAGGAGAGCAAAACAATTATATGCACTTTACGTCATATATCTGGCAGCTCTTCTGGTAAAATTGTGGTCACGGGATATAAGCTCCTAGCAGCTATGTAAAATTGTGGTCACGGGGTATAAGCTCCTAGCAGCTACTATTAGATAATTTAGCTTAATGCAAATTGTATATGGCCAGATTTGCTAGGATTGTGTTTGTTGAGGTCTGGTGTCTGTAATATGCAAAGAAAAAGGTCCATATGTGAGACCGCACGTAGCACAGATGACAAGAGTAGCCATCATGCTGCTCGACGTCCCGTGTTCAATTCTCCCTGACGTGCTAACCTTCCTTTTTAAATCATTGACACTAAGTTCCTCTGTACTGTCTCCTGTTCTTGTCTGGCGAAAAAAAGGTCCACATGTGAATGGGAATGATCAGAAATTAGTGGGGGGGAAGAGAGTAGTTGATGTGCCTTGATTGTCAGGTACTTATTATCATGCTCAACCTCTATGTGATAAATATCAATGATTTACTACACTGTTTTCATCAAGTTTGTAGGAGCAGAAAATGTTCTGGAGAACAAATCTGTAATAGCCTCCCACAACACATCTAATTACTTTTCCATAATGGGATAGTTATATACATGAAGTACCTGTGGCAAAAGTCCAAGTCATAGTTTTCTAAATGAAAAAACTTTGACTAAAATAAGATAGAAAAGAAGGCGTTTTGCAGTATTATGTCTCTAATTTTTCCCTTCTTCGGGTAGTACAATTAAAAAATTGGGATCTTACCATGAGATACTTATCTCTCACCACAATTTCTAATTGAATACAGAAATTCTTGGATAGTTGACATATGCTTCCACCAATTTGCAAGGAGGGATCCTTGAAAATTTTAACTAAATCTTGAAGTACTGAAATGAATTTTCTTTTCTTCCAGGTTTATGGATGTGACATGCCTCTGTTCCAGCCGTTCAATGTGCCTTCGAGTGGACCTGGCCATTCTACTGAAAAGATCAATTCAGATACTATCAACAGGAAGATTAGTGGTTCAAGAAAAGAATCAGGGATGCTATCCTCTCAGACTAAGTGCATGGATAATTATTCTTCAAGATTAACAGCTGACTGTGCCCCACAGAGAAGAGTAGAAAATACAATGAAGAGTTCTTCGGGAAAGAGATTGGCCGATGATGATGATGAATTTATGGTTCCTTCTGTCTACAGTTCCAGATTTCCTCAATATAGTACTCAAGAGCATGCAGGGGTTCAAGATGAATCAACACCCCTTGTCGTTGCAAGTCCGCACAAAAGCCCTTCAATAGTGTCCAAATCATCCACAAAGTGTTATAACACTGTTAGCAAGCACTCAGAGAGAATCAATGTTTCTGATGTGAAATCAAGGAGCCCTCCAAAAGACAAGGTGATAGAAACAGCACAGACATCCAAAACCGTGGAAGTTGAAAAAGGTCCATTTCAGGCATCCAAAGATATGTTTGGAAGCAGGCATACTAAAGTATATCCTAAGATGGATAAGACAGGCATTATAAATGATTCTGATGAGCCATATGTTGGAAATAGTGGGCATCAAGCGGCAAGAAATGGAGGTTCCATGAATCAAACGGCAAGCAGAAATGGAGATTCGATGAAATTTCAGAACTCTCCAGTGAGAAGAAATGCAATATCCTCTAAACTATCTTCTGAAAATACCAATAGGCATTATAATTTACCGCAAGGAGGCCTAAAGGAGACAGGTGCAAAGAGAAAAAGGTTGCTAGAACAACATGATGGAGAGAAAAATGATGATGTGTCTGATTCTTCGGTGGAGTGTATAACTGGTTGGGAGATTTCTCTAGATAAAATTGTTGGTGCTATTGGTACAAAGCATTTCTGGAAAGCAAGACGTGCTATTATGAAGTAAGCATACTATCCTTTGGATTAAGTATATGTAATTGATGAGAAAATTTCATAGATGTTTTTTTTTCTATAAGTATACGGCTGCAAGAAAAGCTCTAGGCTCATGACCTGCTCGAGTTTGACTTGCCTTTTAGCTTGGCTCAAGATCGACATAAAAAGAAATGAGATGGATTTGGGATTATTTTGTAGCTCGACTTTTAAACAAGCCTAGTGTGAGTTGAGGCCCAATCAATTTGTTGTATGTAGCTCGAATTATAGCATTTCAATAGATGGAAATATAATTAGAACAATCTTTTACCTTTTACTGGCCAGGATATTTAGCCATGTATTTGCAAATATGACGATGGAAGGTAATGAGCTTCCACAACATTCAGTATCCAAGGATTAAACTAGTTTGGTATGCTATATAATGCCATTTTGATTGGGTTTTCTAGTTCTGTTTGTTTATATAATTAATGTAGCCTAGTTAACACGCAAATTTCCAAGGTATAAAACAGTAATCATTTGGTTTTTTACTGTTTATACTTGGTTTGAAACTTGCTCGAGATCAGTAAGAGCCAATTCTCTAGTTTGATCTCAAGAAGCAGCTTGCTCCATTTTTAAGGTGAGTTGAGCTGAGCTTAGCTTAGTTTAGCCCACTCAAATTTGACTTGTTTGCAGCTCAAATTAAGTGTAGGTAGCTTTGATGAACTAAATTGTTTTGTTTCCCTTGCTTTACAGTTATTTGCTCTTAGTTTGCTGTTGATCTCCATCATCTTAGAAAAAAATGATGACTATCTCATTGTTTTTTGGTTTATTTTCTAATATTTCATCTTTGAATGCCAATAGATGTCAGTTCCAGCTGATATTTGAAATACCATGTATGGCGCTCAGTTCATAGTGCAAACTGTGCATACTTGCTTGATTTTGCAATGTCCACCATACTTTAGCTATCAAACAAGAGCTGAAGATAAGCCTGACTTATGCCAAATTTTGGGCTTACAAGTCAGCATGTTTACAAATTTCTTCAGTAGAAATAATGTATATCTGGTTCAACATTTGCTGATTGCCTGAGTTCTAATTGGATTAGTTGTTGTCAGCAGGATGCAGGCCTGTTAGAAAAAACTTGAGTAAATTTCATAAATCCCCATGTTTTATGGTCAAAGTTGCATAAAACTTGAAATGGATACCATGTCAGAAATGTCTTAATCTGTTTTACTCCCTCCGGTCATAAATATGTGACGTTTAGGACAACAGTAGGTCAAACTTTTAACATTCCATCAATAATTTCTCAAGTGCTTAGTTTAAAAAAAGAAATTGTATACATAGATTTGGCTCGAAAGTGTTATCATAATATCATAAACTTATTAGATTTTATAAACTTATTCAAATATAAGATTGATGTTCGGAACATTATGAGTTTGACAAAATGTTGTCCTAAACGTCAAATTATTTATGACCGGAGGGAGCATTCTTCTTTCAACTAGGCAATCAGTTTGTTGTTGTCCGTTGTTCTTGTCACTGTACACCTGTACTACCGAAATGTTCTCTTTTGGAGATGTAAACGAAAATTTAATCTACAGTGGTTTCAGTTTTGTTTTCTTTTTAGTCAAGAAGAATGGCTTAATCTCATTGAAAAAGATTGTAAAAGTGTTCCTGTTATTTGGAATTGTGGATACTGCTTTACCAAGCTACTGTATGATTTCCTTAATTGTTTTACACTCTAATCTTCTTTAAACTCTATGCAGTCAACAGAGGGTGTTTGCTGTCCAGGTTTTTGAGCTGCATAAGTTGGTAAAAGTGAGTCTACCCCCTACAGAAAATTTGTCTTCCTTTTAGTCACTACTAAGCAGGTATCGTGGATAGAATTTGTGTGGAATCTGATTATAACCTACACTTGTTTTTGACGTACAAGCAGGTGCAGAAGTTGATTGCAGCATCACCGCACGTACTTATTGAAGGTGATCCTTGCCTTGGCAATGCCTTGTTGAGTAGCAAGAACAAGCTGGAGGAAGAAAACCTGAAAGCACAACCTCTGGTAGTCGCAACTAATGATGATGTGGAGCCAAGTCTACAGCAACCAGAGTTATCAAAAGAAAACACTGAAGAGAGCCCGCCCTCTCCTCCTCATGATACTGGGCCTGGCAATGGTCAACGTGATCAAGCTGCAACAAATGGTGTTTCTAAAAGCAATCGTCGAGCAACACCTGTTGCTTCTGATAACAAACAAAATAACTGGGGCGTTCAACTTCAACCACCTCAAAATCAGTGGCTTGTCCCTGTTATGTCTCCTTCGGAAGGGCTTGTCTATAAGCCTTATTCTGGCCCATGCCCTCCAGCTGGAAGCTTATTGGCCCCATTTTATGCCAACTGTACTCCTCCGAATCTTCCATCAACAGCTGGAGATTTCAAGAATTCAGCATATGGTGTTCCTATACCTCATCAACCACAACATATGGGTGCTTCTGGCCCTCCTGCCATGCCTATGAACTACTTCCCACCTTTCAGCATACCAGTGATAAACCCAGCTGCACCGGCATCAATAGTGGAACAAGGGAGACATCCTTCCATGCCACAGCCTTATGGGAACTTTGAGCAACATTCATGGATCTCAGGCAACATGTCACATCCAAGTGGCATTTGGAGATTTCATGCCTCAAGAGATAGCGAGGCGCAGGCCAGCAGTGCTAGCAGTCCTTTTGACAGGCTCCAATGCGGTGGAAGTGGTCCTGTGTCCGCCTTCCCCACAGCATCAGCTCAGAACACACAGCCTCAGCCCTCATCTGGCAGCCGGGACAACCAGACCAATGTTATCAGGGTGGTTCCGCATAATTCACGAACCGCCTCAGAATCAGCTGCACGGATTTTCCGGTCAATACAAATGGAAAGACTGCGAGACGACTCGTAGCCATAAACCGGCAACCATATGCTGTGTGGCATATTTGATCACTTAGTAAGTATAGAGAAGAGGTTTGCCAGGTCATGGTAAACCCTATTTTTATCCTGACCATTTATAGGCAGGTGATAGATTGGATGATATGATCCTCGGTTTACTGTATATTCTTAACGCCGGGCTCCGTCAGAGTGATGGCCCTTGGTCAATTTGTAATGTATTGTACAATAGGACAGGACGGTTTCTGTTTGACTTTTAACGCTTTGTAGAGCCATGGCTTGGCCAGTGAAGCAGAATAATTGAAGCTCATGAGCTGGGTAAAAGACCCCTCTCTTTATCTTTTTCATTTGTGAACTCTGATTACGAGTTAAGGCCCCATTAGTGGGGATTTCTTCTTATTATTGTGTGATCTATATTGTCTTCTATCAAGTTCTTGCATTGAAAGCCTTTATACTCCATCTGGTCACGAATAGATGTCATTTCGATACCGATATGGTCTCCCAAATATATCTGTGATTACTCTGGTGGTCAGGCAAGTTTCCTCTGCTTCGAGGTCGCGTCCCGGTTTGTGACACCAATGTTCTAGTGCAGATGGGTCGAGGAATATGACCTGAGAAGGGCAGTTTGCTACCTTTGAAAGGTTTTAACGAGGGAAGGAGGGAAGTATAATTGTGTAAAATGTTTTTGACTTGAGAAAAACCTTGTCCCTGTTTCCACTGGCTCGTTACGTCAATCTACCATCTAGTACAAACAATTGTCTTTGACATGTCGTAACACCAACCGAGAACAGGTTGTGCATGCGCATTATCAACTAGTATCAACCAAAGCACAAGCCAAAATCATAAGGCAGAGAACGATCAAAGTAAAATCCTCACATAACCACAAGACAAAACAAATAAAAACAGCATCCCAAGCAGCAAGAAGCCAACCACACATCTCAATTCTCAAGTCCTCAATCCGATCCAAGTAATAGTGTAATACCATTTCTATGCAACAATCTCCCATCAACACCTACTTACCATAATACCATGACACCATTACCACGTACTGACTGACACTAGCTATACCGTATCCGCATCAGCACTAATCAATCCATTAAACGAAACTAATCTAAGCTAAACCCATTAAGCATGCGTTAGACCTGACTACTCGCTGGTAAGTAATTATGATCGATCAGATTCGGTGGCCACTACGACGATCTAGTGACGAACACGACGATGGTGGGCGTACCGGAGAGACGATCAGTTGCCGATGGGCGCGCCGAGCTTCTGGAGGCAGCGAGCGGCGATCTCGAAGCAGAGGTAGGCGTCGCGCGCCGCGTACTTCCACTCGCTCTTCTCCAGGTCGTAGCTGCCCCACTCCGCGTCGGCCGCCTTCGCCGGCCACGGCGCCAGCCGCATCTCCGGGCCGAGCGCCACGAACGCCATGCGCTCCAGGCTCAGCCCCTTCACCACCTCCGCCACCGGCCGCCTCCCGTGCTTGCTGTAGCTGTTGTAGCCCTCCTCCTCGGCCGCCTCGGCCTTGGCTTCCGCCCTCAGCAGCGCCGACCTGGTCATCCACCGCTTGTCCGGCTCCGGTTCCTTGGGCGGCTTCACGGCATCCACTCCGGCCACCTTGCCGAACGCGCGCGCGAACAGGTCCGTCAGCTCAGCCGGCCGCGCCACGTCCACCTCCCACGCCTCCGCCAGCTTCTCCGCCGCCTCACGCGCGCCGACGCAGGCCACCGTGACGCGCCTGTTGTCGAGGAACGCGCGGAGCCGCGCCATCTTGCTGCCCTCGCGGAAAGGCAGCGCACCGCCGGTGTACTTGGACTTGGAGTGGTAGCAGTCGGGCTGGTACACGAGGGCGTGGGAGCCGCCGACGCAGATGGCGACGCAGCGGATGGGGTTGCCGGGGTCCCGCGGGTGGCCGCGCACTCCTTTCGCGCCGCCGCACCATCTCCAGTTATCGGGCGGCGCGCGGCCGCGGAGCGCGACGAGGCCGACGACGAGGGGCGCGCGGAGGCGGTGTCCGCGGTACAGCTGGGCGATCCCCCGAAACCACGGCTTGGTGTCCATGTCGTCCTTGGGGAAGGTGACGTCGACGAAGGCGAGGTCGGCGCCGAAGCAGAGGACGGCCTCCCTCCTGGGGCACCAGTACCACCGGTTGTCATCGTCGCTGTCGTCGCCGTCGGACGTCTTCAGGAAGGTGACCTCCACGGGGCCCTTCATGGCGGTGGTGGAGGCGAGGGTTTTGGCCTTGGGGTTTGTGTGATTTGGGTGGGAGGTGGTTGCGAGTCGCGACGAGAAGCTGTGGAATGGAAAAGGTGGGGGACCTCGACGAGGAGGAGAGGCCAGAGGAAATGGTGGGTGGTTTGGGGGTTTTTGTAGCGGAAGGGTGAGATCGAGTTGGCGCCCACGCCCGGGAGGCGGCGGGTTCTGGAAGGTGTGGCTGTCTCTGAGGTCAGAAATGGGCTTTGCTGGGTTTTCTCCTTATTCCTTTTACTCTGAGTTCGGGAGTGAGGGAAGAGAGAAAAGTTTCAGTTGTTTTTTAAGTATGTTTTTCGAATTGCTAAACGGTGTACTTTTTATAAAAAATTTCTATATAAAAATTGCTTTAAAAATCATATTAATATATTTTTCAAGTTTAAAATAATTAATATATAATTAATCATACGCTAATGACTCATCTCCTTTTATGTGATCCTCTTTCTCTTCTCTCACTTCCAAACTCTCCTTAGTATCTCTCAACAGTGTCAGTGTTTGCATCGATGAAGATAGCAGGATATCAACTGTTGTTGTATGGAGCTGATGAACCACTCAAAGAAATCTTACTACTTCATCGACAAATCGACAAGACCCTCTTCATCACTAAAAGTAAAATTTCACCGTCGACAATCCAAGTGACAAATTCAGCAAGGTTGACATAGTGAAAACCATCAACCTTTGTGTGAACTCCATCGAAATTCTAGTAGGACTCTTCTGGCAGGTTCAGCTTCCAGCATTTCAGGTGCAACTATCTCAACATGAAAAACATGGAACTGCAAGCTGGTCCAATCCGCCGAGGCTGATGACAGTCTCAAGGGCATACCAACCAACACCAATCAGCAAATGCAAACTCTCTTAACATGAAAAACATGGGTTCAGTCTTTTATTTTAACTGTGTGGTTCAATCTTCAGAAGGGGCATCCCACTGCTTGAACTCTTGCAAACAACCACAGCATACTGTATTCTACTGCTGGTCTGCTGGGCATTCAGATCCTTAGCTTCAAGTATGGAGAAGAACAAAAGGATCAAGGGCCCAACTTAGGGAGAGCAGGATATAGCTTTAGGTCAGAAGGACTGACAAAAATAAGAGCAACAAGATGACTGAAAATATGTAAGGTAAGACTAACTGTACTAAGGAAGCAATGACCAAACACGACTGGTAATGATTGAACCACAGAAAGTCAGTATTGTAAGGTATAACAACAAAATCTTTTCATTCTCTGACAGTAATTTGCTATTTCATCAGGCTATGGTTCCTCTGTTGACAGATTTTGCATGCACGGGTATGGTAATGACCGCCTAGGCGGAGGTGCGGTACAGCTTGCCAAAAACATGCAGAAGAGCAACGACAGCAATGAACCCTATGCTCATGATGAGGACAGCGTTCGGGGACATCTTCCGCCCGGCAGCCTCATCGGTGTAGAACTGGAGCATTGTGCTGGCACCGCCTCCAGCAGCGCCACTGCTGGTGGTTCTACGCCTGCGCAAGCTTGCAGCAGCTGCTGCAGTCCCTCTAGTCGGGGCATCACCATTGGCCACCATCTTGTTTTAGTCCTCTGCAAGATAATATGAGGTTCAGATGTAAGGTTTGAAGCACCAGCATTACAAAGATCATATAACACCAGAATTTCATCAGAAGTGAGGGGTACCGTATACAGAGGATAAGTTCAAAATATGTCTATTACTTGAAAAGAGATGGTTTATGCCGCTGCGTTTAAATGCCACGATGGCTAAGTGTTAAAAATTTTATAAGCAAAAGAAGCTTCTTCAGTGTGGATATGCAACGAAAAAGAAAAATCTCATAAAGGGGCTCATCTTGGAAGTCAACAATAGTACTACAAACCATTACCAAGTGATGAGTGTCAATAAAAAATATAAAAAAGCAATGGTTGTAAACTATCAAACTCCATATTTAATTCCTGGGTGTGTACAACTATAACTAAACAAACACCATTGACATGATGCTGCCTAAGTGTAGAACCGTAAAAGATCATGGTATACTGAAACAAAGGTCAGTCTGCACGCACATGGATGGCACGAAACAAGCTATTGTCATGGCACAAGTGCAACAACAGAATATAAATTGCTGCTGCAACACAAGGTTTCACCACATGAAACCAATTTATTACGCTGGAATCTGAACAAACAACATGGAGGAGAGATTTCACAATACAATTTTGAGCAAATATGTTGTTACGGACACAATTATTCCTAACAAAAAACCGCAGTTTCTTTGCGCAGATAACATGGGTGACAGGTGATCTATAAGGTAAATTCTAAAACACGCGAACATCTTATCAAGAATTCAGATCCATTCACAGATCCTAACGCGCCACAGATTTACTCCTCCTGACAGAGCACTAGAACTAGAACAGTAATACTTCGGTAAAACAATTCGATTTCCCTTCATGACACAGCCCAACATCGCATCAAAAAAGCGGCCAACCCGAATTCTAAACACCAAGATCTTCAACAGAAGCACCCATCCCTACCCGTGAAATTCTAAATTGCCGAAACAAGCCCGATCTAAGACATTGATTCAACATGAACACATACGAAATCAGCGAAGGGCTTAATAGCGAAAGAGGATGATTCGAGCGCACCTGATGAATCTGCCTTTTCGCCGCTCGTTCGTTCCCCCGTCCCAACTTGGTCACTCGTATCGCCCGAAATCTGAGTGCGGAATTCTCCTCCCCTCTCCGCGTCTGAAGCCTGAACCCGCGGGCCCGCGCGCTGATATCTTAGAACACAACGCGCTCGGTTAACGGGTCGGGTACTAGTCTTCTAGCTCCGATACCACAGGTGACGTGGTCGGCGCGATCTGATTGGCCGGAGCGCGTCTCGGCGCGTCGATCTGGGCCGTCCGATTCGTTGCTGGGTCCCGATCACCCGACCCGGTTTGAGACGTCATCGCACCATGACGTGGCAACGATTATGCGGCTACGGCTGGGTTTTGCAGTGGACTCGCGCACCAGGTGTTACGGCCCAACTGGACTCGTGCCCCGGAGGTTTTTTTTTTTTTACTTTTCGGCCCGTTGATCTGCAAGGCCTGGTCTACGGACGCAGTCCACGCACCGTGAGCGCGTCCACGTCAGCTGACGTGGGTCCAACCATGAAGGGCGTGCCTTCCTCTCCTTCCCCGTCTCTCTAAAAATTGCCAACGACGATAAGAACAAGGCGGGAGGGAGGGGTCCAAATTAAAACTCCAAAATCCAGTCGAACAGCGAAGAAAATTTGTTCGAACGATTCGAGATTAGGTTTTTGCTCTAAGAGAAGGGGAGGTAGCAGTTGAGATCGGTGGAGATCGAGGGGAGATGGATCAGATCATGGGGAAAGTGGGAGGGTACTGGTTCAAGCAGAACGCCGGGAAGGAGATGAACAACCTCGGCGACGACATCAATGTCAGCGCCCTCCCGATCCCTTTCGATTCTTTCTTGCTTTTATCGATCGGTCTTAATTATGTCTTGTTCGTTTTGACCTGCGTGCACCATGGTCTCCTGTTCTCCGTAAATTTTGTGCGGTTTGATTTCTCAAGGATTATTCGTTGGTTGTCTCCTATGGAATCAGCATTAGATGTCGTCTCCTTGTGCATTCTTTTGTCGACGTTCTCCTGTCCTGCCGAGGATGATCCTCATCGAAATGGTTACGATTTTAAACAAGATGATTTGCTGGTAGAACCAATTGAATTGACCGCGGAATCTATTGCAGAATGTGCCGCATGACGTCATGTATAGATTCAATGAAACATTAGTCAACATTATCTAGCATAGCTTAGGTTACATTGCAGGGGAACTTGATTTGCTTCAAGCCATCTAGAGTGAAAGAGATCAATGTGTATAAAGTTTTATGAAGAGAATGGAGGCAATTTACACAATAATTTAGTTGCACACATGATATTTATTAGGTAGTTCGTTTAGATGCCATTAATTGCTGGGTGATTTGTGGGAATAGTGTTGCCAAGGAAGGAGCACATATAGTGCTGCCACAAGGGAGGAAATACAAACAACATTACTAGCGAAGGTTGTAGCGTTGGGGACTCGAGTAACTGAACAGAATCAGGAGCTTGTATTTTAGCATGGTGAGATGATCTTATGGATAGGAACATTGTCCCTGCATTTAAAACTCTGGATATAAGAGGAAAGGCTATTATATTAAAATTTATTAAGAAAGAGTGAGACTTCGAACCAGACTGGCTAGCCCACCATTTTATGATGCTAAGCGAAAAACCCTCGGGTGTTTCTTATTGTTCCTGCGTTTGTAATGTCAGGATATCCTTGAAAATAGACATTGTTCCTGCAATATATGGACGATCATGGTACACTCTATGATGATTGTAACGATAGTTCTGCACAATCTGCTTCCAGCTTTCAAGTAATAGAACATGCCTTTTTTCTTCTAGCTTGGGTGCTGGCTATATGTAAACCTATGACTATTTTGTTTCAGTCAATCTCTAGCAGCATTGGAGATGGTGCCAAATGGATGGTCAACAAGATCAAAGGTACGAGTTATTCTTTGCTTAATTTTGCAGGTTTTAGTAGTTACTCTATGTTCGCCGTAGAGAGTTAAAAAAGATACTCCCTCCATTTTTTTAATATTTAATGTTATTGACTTTTGAAAATAAGTTTAATCATTCGTCTTATTTAAAAAATTTGTGCAAATATAAAAAAATATAAGTCCTACTTAAACTTTAATAATAAAATAAATTATAATAAAATAATTAATAATTATATATTTTTTAATAAGACAAATGGTCAAACGTAGTTCTCAAAGTTAACAATGTTGAATACTTCATCCGTCCTAAAATAAAGCTATTTGTAACACTTAAGTCTTGTCCCAAAATGAGTTATTTCTCCATCTATCCTCTCAACTCAACTAATCACAACCATTCTTCATTCAATTTCTTCACCTACTTTCTATTCTCAACCAATCACAAACTTCTCTCAATCATTTTCAGCTACTTTTTTAATACCCGTACCCAACTCTAAAAATGCTTATATTTTAGGACATAGTGAGTATTAAAAAACCTAGGGAGTAGTACATTTTAAATGTGATGAACATATATTCCACCTGGAACATTATTTCGAGTGGTAATGTAAACTACATAGGAGCAAGTCATCTTTATCATACATCATTTCTTCTGAATTTTCAAGTTTCAAATGCGTGTGTACATCCTATTGCTCTACGGGAAAGCCCGGAGGTGTAAACCTTCTCCATTATCTAAAACATGAGATGTGTGTGTCAATGAACATTGGGAGATCAATTTATATAGTAAACTAAAAGCTGCAGCATCGGGTTGTTCACTATCTCAGCAAACTAACTTATGGTTTGTTTCAGGGAAGATGCAGAAGCCATTGCCTGAATTCCTCAAGGAGTACGACCTCCCAGTAGGGCTCTTCCCGCAGGACGCGACCAACTACGAGTTCAACGAGGAAACCAAGAAGCTGACGGTGTACATCGCGTCGGCCTGCGAGGTCGGCTACAAGGACTCCTCCGTGCTCCGCTTCTTCACCACGGTGACCGGCCACCTGGAGAAGGGGAAGCTGTCGGAGATCGAGGGACTCAAGACCAAGATCCTGATCTGGACCAAGGTGACGGCCGTCCGGACCGAGGGCACCAAGGTGCACTTCGCCGCCGGCATGAACAAGACCAGGAATCGCGACGCCTATGATGTCGTCAGGGATGGTGTTGGCATAGACAAGTTCTAGATTGGTTGATTAGCTGGTTGTGTTGTGGATGGATGCAACACTGTGTGAGTGAAGCTTGTTCTGTAATTAGCAGCGGTTGTCCTGCTGTTCACCTGTACAAGAGAGATGCTGGGGCTGGCTGTTTCGTTTGAGTTGATTGTCGATCGATTACAGGTGTATATGTCTGTTCTATGTGTAAAAAGGAAACATATTGCAAATTAAGCAACCGTATTAAGACCAGCAATGATGGATTGAAGCGCTTTTGAAATTGGATAGGGAAAATACTTGCACCATCTTTTGCATCATTCTTTTACCTGCATGATGACTTCATGCGATGTCTTTTGTTACGTTATAACTATGTTCACTGCCAATTTAATGATCTTGTTGGATTGAACCTCTTTTCATAATGTGAATCGGACCATGATACGTAGCAGAATCTGGAATTCTATTAATACAGGAATGCTGAGGACAATTTTCTCCCCAGGAGGACGCAAAGTTGGAAAATTACTCTGTTTAGTCACAAAACATTGTATTTAAAATAGAACTTTTATCACTAATTCTATTAAAAATTGAAACCCCAATAAAATGTCTATTTAAGTTAAATTTCTGTATGATCGTCCCTTCTCTCTTGTGCTTGGTCGCAGTGGGCAGGGGCCCGCGAGGGGCGGCTGGTTGATGATCGGTGCCTTGGAAGAAGGTTGAAGAGTGGTTCTGATGGGGTGGTGATGCTCAGTGTATTTTTGCGACAAGGCTCGCAAGCAATACTGACCGTTTTACTTGCACACAACTCAAATTTTTAAGTAGACGAGTGATATAATGAATTATTGTTATACAAGATATAAGGATATAAAAGAAGATTTGAAGTTTAGTCTTCAAGCTTTTTTTCTTTGTCCTGTAGTTTTTTCTTTTTTTATGTTCCTTGGTTACGAGGCTTAGAGTATAAGTAATTATGTTTGTATGATTTTTTGTGTATTGTGTAATCTACTTATAAATATAAGCTAGATCCTATGTATTAATCTAAAAAATTAGTATTTAAAATATATTAAAAAATTAAAAGACTTCAAAGTTAAATTTGACACATCAAAATGGCATGTTTTGGAAGTGTGCTAAAGGCGTTTATGGCAAATGGCATGACGCTGGACTACTCCTCCAGAGTACTAGACGGGCTTTCCGTTCACAAATTCATTCTAGGTGCAGACTGCACTCCTTGGCTGCACCCTTCCAGCTTTCTTTCCTCGTCGGCGCCGGCGTCGGCCATCATCCCGGAACGGCCACTCCGGCCTCCACCGACCTCCCTCGACATCCTCCTCCGCTTCGAGACTCCGAGGAGAAGGGCCGACGCCGACACCGCCATCTCGGCGCCGCCCGACTCGGACCCGACCAGATCCCGAGCGGGTCCCCACCACCGCTCGGTTCGATCGGGAACGGCGTCTCGGAGCTGGATCTTGACTCCGAAGACGAAGACTGCGAGGACGCGGAAGGGGAGGCGGAGGAGGAGGAAGGCCTGAGGCTGGGGGAGGCGGCGGCGCGGGCGTTCTCGGAGGACGAGCGCCGCCGCCGCGCCCCGCTCCCCGCCGGCGCGGCGGCGCGGATCGTTGACGCGATGCGCGGCGTGGAGTTCCCCGGCGCGCCGCCGCCGTGGGCCGGAAGCGTCCCCGAGGACCAGTGGCTCGACCGACTCCGCTCCCTCCGCACCGGCGCCGGCGCCGTCCATCCCAACTAGGATATGAGCAATTCATTAGCTGCTGCTTGGGTGCAAATTTCTGTGAACTCGCGATCTGCTTGGAAACACTACTGGTCTTGCTTAGAGCAACTGCTGCTTCTTGGGTAATTCGTGGACGAATCATTTGCGGTGACATTTGGGCGTTCTTCTTGTTGTATGGAGTAATTAATTACAGGTGTGTAATCTGAATTTTTCCTACTACACTGATTGATGTTGTTTTCCGTAATTTATTAACTAGGAGTATATTGAAAGTTCGTTATCTAAAAAAGCAATACTGAAAGTTAAAACCCACAGAGTCAAATCGAGCTCTCAGGCTATTCGAGCTTTGATCAAACGAAGTTTTGTTGAGGTCAGTCTTCGTTGATAGAAAGCACACTTGTTACCAGTTCACATTTTCGAAAATGCTCGAATATTCACATCTAAGTGATTATTTTCTAAAAAAGATTGACATCAAAGTGATCAAATTCATCAGATTTCAGAGAAAAATCTTGCTCCAAATGCAGGAGGCCTCAAAGGAAATCCCAGCCTCGAAAAATCAATCGAACACCAGCGTCCAAAGTCAGGGGCATTCTTGTAAAACCCCTTGAAATGGGGCGGCGTGCACATTCGCAACACGACAATATATATTCCCCCTCACTCTAAGCCGCCGCCGCTCCGTCCGTTCATTCCCATTCCCGAATCCCGCGGGCGAGTTCCCCCTTCCTCGACTGCGTCGGCACCTACAAGGAAGCGGCGGCGGCGGCGGCCGCCGGAGGTGGGGAGACTGGGTGTTCTACGCGCTGCACGTGTGGCGGACCTGGACAACCTCACCAACCTGCAGCCCACGGGGGGGGGGGGGGGGGGGGGGGGGGGGGGGGGCTGCGACGACCCGACCTACCCCTACTACTTCAAGGTCCGGTGCTCGCGTGCTCCTTCCTCTTTAGCTCGATCGCCTTTGTCTCTCTCCTCCTTTTGATCTCTCGATTCGGGTGATGCTGATGGTGGTGCGCCTCTGTTGTGGATCGCAGCTGCGGTGCGAGAACTGCGGCGAGGTCAGCGCCAAGGCCACCTGCGTCTCCATCGGCGATGTCGTCAACCTGCCCACCGGCCGCAGCGACCGCTAATCTATGCTCCAGAGTATTGTGTCATAGCTGCTTCCGTCTCCTTTGTGGCTTTGACTCTCTTGTGTGGGGGAACCATTTATATCCAGAAATTTTGTTTCTAGTGGTTGATGATAGGGGAGCTGTTTGTTTGTGCGGCTTGTTGGTGTATTGCTTCTAGGGTTTCAGGAACTAGAAGTGTTTGAGGGGCTTGTATCAAAATGGGGATTGGGCTGGGGAATGGAGGGTCATATCTGAAGTTTTTTTACTTCTAGGATTCGTTTAGACGGTAAGGAATCTTGTTATTTTTGTGTGAACTTGGTGAAGACCTTGCAAATCTATGCTTATGGCGTGACAACAATGTCCTTTTGTTCAAAACTTAGGTGGCATCAATGTGATTTGGTAAAAGCAAAAAAGATCTCAATTTTAGTACTAGTCTATCCCTAGAATGCATCTGGGAGCATTTTATTCTATAAAACCCTTGTTGTCCTTTAATTGTTCTGTTGGTATGCTCATGAGAAAATAATCAAAAGTGCTTTATAATGTCTTTGATTCCATGACCATGATGCAGATAGCACGTTGAGGTTTTGCTTGAGATAACGTTTAAATGTTCTTGTGTATCTACAAATCATAGCACTGAACTGTACTATAAATAGGAAAATTTAATATGTATGCTGCTGAGAAGTTTCACATTTTTACAAAATTTCCAAGTCCAGAAGTAAAAATTTTCTAGAGGAACTGGCAGCATGAAAATACCATTTTGGCATGTTCAAAAAGGACTTCCTATATTACACACCCGCTTAATATGCCTCATGGCGTTTATTGCCTGAGACTCTGTTGTTCCCTAAGCTGGAGTGACTCTTTTTGTATGCTGGGTGGTGTTTGTAGTCTTTTTGTCATTGATTTCCATAACAGAAATTAGGTTTTCCTGCTGGGAAAAAGTTTCTCAACAACAAAAACATTTTAGCTCTTGCTTGTGCATTGCGTTGGTTGGCTGAGACTGTTGTTTCTGTCATTTGTTCTGCAACTCCCTGTGTTTGTAATGATTGGTCCTGAACCTTGTGTGTCCTCTGCTTTTATTTGACTTTGGTTTCCTTAATGGACTGTTTGGAAAAAAAGTTTTCTCAACAACACAATATATTTGTTTATTCCATGAAAGCCCTTGTCTGTTAGAATGAGAATTCTATAACAGAGGGAACCTATGCTTGATCAACAGAAGTTAGTTTTATAATTTCTTGCTGTTCATCTTGTTGGTTGATAGTTGTTACCATACCATGAAATGCTATGTGGTGCAAATAATTCAACCATGTCGATCATAGTTCCATTTATGGAGATATATTTTCTTTGAACATTCTATTTTCCAAATTTGGTTAATTTCCTTCATCAATATTGTTTCAGACCCCACCTGCACCCACAAAAGAAAATGCTGATTTCCTCTCACATTGCTGAATAGTGAATGTACATTTTTACAGTTGTTTTGCATAAAACCTCTGATTTATAAGACTACAAGGATATTGAACTTTGCCAAACGTAGATAGCCCCATTTGTTATTCAGTGATCGAATGTAACATAAGTATTGGTAATGTTATCCATGCATCTTGACTAGAGCATTACCATGTCTGCACATATAAATGTGTGGAAGACCTCATAATTCTGTTGCACATTTCTTATTAGAAGTGAAATTTTTTCATACTTTCAGGGTATCATAAGATCCATAGTTACTGTTTCGAAACATTACTGACTTTGTAGCAATCCATTAAATGGTTTTTTTTTATTATAGCAAACATATTTCTGTACCTGATGCAAGATTATATTGCTGAATTTTTCTTAAAGGTTGTAATTTTTATTAGTTTAGAGGTGCAAAGGAGCAAAGAAGTTATTTTATTAAATGTATACATTTCTGTTATAGTTGTCAATTTATCATATTCTGCTGTACCTTGTATAGTTTTGTTTCTTATCTCATTGTAAGCTTTGTAGAAGGGATGGACCAATTTGTGGAACTTCCTTGGCAGGGAATACTACTCACTATTTGATGTTTGGTTGTCAATTTATCATGGTTCTGTTGTACCTTGTATACATGCTCATTATATGAAATTTTTCTTTTTCTCTCAGTGCAAGCTTTGTGGGAGGGATGGATCGATTGTGATGATTCCTGGGCAGGGGACACCACTGACTATTGAGCAGAGCCAAAAAGGAGAGAGAACTTGTTTGATGGTCTTTGACTGCAGAGGCTGTGAACCTATTGATTTTGCTTTTGGTGATGGCTGGAAGGCTGAATCTGTAAGTTCTTGTTGGTCTTATATCACAGCAGAGTCCTGTGCTTTAGTTTTCTGATTGTTACTAAAACTTTTGATTCGAGCCCAGGATTTTGTTTGTTAGCTGCTTACATATGACGAACCAATCTTTTAAGCTTATCAGTAACAAATAATTATTCTTTTCAGGACAATCCATATGCCATAAATGAACCCTGTTGTAGCTTATTTTACTATGCTTCTGTATCCTATGAAGAAAAGAATGCTTTAACTACACTATAACATAGTTTGCTTCTGTATATTTTCTTTTTTTATTTTTCATTTATGTTCTAATTGATTGTGCTGCTTGTATAATTTTTTAGCATATTCCTTGAAGTTTACACGTTCATAGGATGTCTTTCTTGCAATGGGTGACAAGTTTTGTAGGAATAATTTCATGTCCTTTTGGTGCCACATAAAATGTATGTTTTCTTCGTTTGTATGCAGTACATAAGAAAAGTATACTTTTAAGAAATTGAGAGGATAATCTACGGCTGGGCTCCTGCTAAGTGCTCGACCATATGTTCCTTTTAAGATATTTAAGAGAGCATAGAAGCATTAACTGGCAAAAAATACAGTATTTGACAATGTTGTCTGTACCTCAAATGTCAAACCCTGTCCAGTTATTTTGATTTACGATGTGCTTATATCCTGCAATCTTTTCTTAAGCTGGAAGGGACTTCATTTGACATTGACTGCTCTGAAGGCGAGTTTGCTGAGTACGATGAGAAGGGAGAGTGCCCTGTAGGTTTGGGCAAGCTGCGGTCAGAATTCAGAGTGGTAAGCAAGCGCCTGTGTCTTTCAATAGCAAACATGATGTAGTTAATAGTCAAGATGATTTGCTGGAACTGTGCCCTTCAATTCCTGACATCTCTGTGCATGATTACAGGTGAAGAAGCAGGAGAGTCGTGGGAAGACGAAATATCTCTAGATCCAACGTCGTCTGGGATATTTAATCATTCGAACCGGAAATGTATAAAGCGTGTTATAAAATTAGACCTGTAAAATCGCGCATGTGTGAACTCAGCTCGTGCACATCCTTTTGCTGGTGCTGTTGGGATGCCATGGATTTGGTTTATCTTCCATTGATATATGGCGGCATGTTAGGAACCGAAGCATCCATTATTCGGCCTAGCAGTGGCATTAACCTGGATCATTTTGTCAAGTCTTGGACGTGACTGATATCGAATGCTTTTGCTTCTGTGCAGACTGGTTTACGGCATGATGAATATAATAGCTCGGTATGACATTGGAGATATTGTCAGTGCCTTTTGTCTGGTACGAGTAAGGTGCGCAATTAGTATGGGAACAGCGCTGGAAAACGATGCAAATCATCTTGTTGTAAGCTCACTGGAGAGAACAAGAAGCTGTCTAGGGTAACAAAATCAATCTAGCCCACACAATATCTCCTTGTCCCATTGCCATTCTCTATATAGGCTTGTACGTAGTATTGTAAAAGTACCAAGACGTTCGCCATTATATCGATATTAAGCAAATCTCATTAAGTAAATCTTATTTGATCTGGTAAGCACACGACGAGTACAACGTCGAAGGGCCGGGCATTCTAGTTTACTCATCAAGTAGTGAGAGGATCTCAATAGGCGACCCACATTTGGTAGGCGATGAGCCGAAACACATGGAGAGGAAACAACGGTCCGTCTTGACTCTGCCTGAGCTAATCTGAGCAGCGTTTCTGTTTGCTGTGGCGCTCGTCGCCGGTGTAGCACCACCACCACCACCACCACCAGCAGAAGTTGAAGCGGCTTGGCTTGCGTTAGCGGCGTTTCGTCCTCCTGCGATATCAGGGACGAAGAAAACGCCTCCGCGATACCGATGTTTACGCTTCCGTTTGGGAGAATAGCCTGATTGAAGTTCTATTATACATGCGTATGCAGGACGCTGATGGCAAGAGTTAAATTAGTTAGCCGCCTTCCTGGCTTGTGGTACTTCACAAATGTAATATATTGGCTCTTAATTAGATAGTTGCCTCCCTGGCTTGTAGTACTTCACAAATGTATACCCGTCTGTTCATTTTTATAATGCATATTTTGATTTTAGAAAGACTTTAAGACTAAACTTTGACTATTAATTTCTTATAAAATATATTTCTAATAGCTATAAAACCAATATTGTGCAAAAGTACTTTGAAGTATGAATCTAATGGTAGGTATGAGTTTTATATACTAAATGTGCTTGTATGTTAACTAATTATTGGTCAAAATTTTTTAAGTTTACTTTCTGAAATCAAAATACGCCTTATAAAAATGAACGGGAGTATATCGATTCTTGGAATACAACTAGGACTGAATTTCAGTAAAAAAAACTAGGACTGAATGGATTTCTGCTGCTATCTGATGAGAAAGGTGGCATCGATAGAGCAGTGGTGTTTTCAACATCTTGGGAAATACAGGATTTAGTATGACAGTAACCTGTATTTTCTCCACCATTTGGACCTTTTTGTATGGCTGGATTTAAGCCTGAAACTAGAAAAATTAATGCTTCACATTTTTTTTTCGGGAATAGGTTCCAAAAATATGCTTCCTGGAAAATCAAAATCTTGTAGCCACACCATATAGTTTTTTCAAGACACATCAGGCTGGGGCAAGCTCGAGCTCCACCAGAAGCTAGAGCATTACTAATATGCATGTTGTATTTAGATGCAAAGGGAAATCATTATATTTAACATAAAACATTGTAATTTCTTTTCAAACTAATGTAGCTGCAATCTAAAAGGGGTCAAAAGATTCAGTTCCATTTACAAATAAGTGCGTTACGGTAGAAAGTAGTACCTCAGAGCCTCTGTCCATCTCATCAGTACTGTCATCTTCTGTCGAATAATCTCCAGGAAAACCTTGCACCATTCTTTCTTGCTGTTTCGCTCCCAGGTTCGTCAGACAATACTCAACCACCTGCTTTGTTAGGATCAGATCACATAGAAGAACAAGAACACAGATGTAGTCCCAAACTCCCAAAAGCTTCTCTTAATTTGTATTGATGGCCTCACCCTTATACGTACAGGTGGGAGAGGAGCTGTATAAAAAGGAGACTATACCCTATATCTCTATGTTAAAAAAAGGTCTGTGCTTAAAAAGAAATATAATTGATGTCCACAACACTCCCCATTATACTCTCCAATGCTACGCTCATGCCTCGTAAAAAAAAAAATCCTCCCGCGTAATCCAGTAGGAAAACCATCCATAGAAAAGGGTACTTAGCTCACATATTTGTTGTATCAACATGTAACCCGTTGGAAGGAAACTTAATCAAGGAAAAAACAGGATACTCCCTCCATTTTCAAATAACTGTCAGCGTTGAATATTTATTTTTCAACTTGACCAATAATAACTCTTAAATGATTAGACTATGATGAATGAAAGTTCTATGCTTATATTTTAGGATGCAATGCACTCTGATAATATGTCATCTCTTCAAGTATTTTTCTTTCACAGAATATAAGTTATCAAAGTTTGAAGATAAATCGTGTCTGATGACAGTTACTTAAAACGGAGGGAGTAATATATTTTGAGATTGCACTACGACTTTCAAAAATCTATTCCACTGATCCGTTATGACAATGGTGATCACGTGATATGCCTTTACACAACTTTACTAAAGTTCAAGCAATTAAACACCACCTAAGATGAGAGGCTGCAAATGGAGTACATATAGGGCCTACATGAAATCAGCGATTGATATGGTAGCAAACATGGGTATCAAACGTTATGCTTATGCATCAATATGGTAAACGTCTACTATGTTTCTTAAAAAAATGGTAATGTACCTTAGGAGCAAGGGAAAATGCCAATACACAGACCGCCTGCATGTGGAACAGTAGCATGTCTCATCAATAAATATTCCCTTTGCTTGTGCTACTGAAGCCAAAAGTTAAGAGCCATTACTCACTCCCATTTATATCTTAGTTTGTATTTAACTGCTAACTTTATAATTGTTTTTGTTTACATATTATTTTCAAGTAATCACCTACACAAATACTCAAAGGACATTCCCGGTAAGCCCTCTTGGGATCAATAAAAACGAAATACTTTGAGAAAAAGTGTTACACTGATCCAAAAAATTAAAGTTAATGCCAGTAAAGCATCAAACTTACATTAAAAACAGTCTGCAGATTGATGTCGTCGTTCGCGGTATAATTGAGAGGGTCAAATGCAAGCTTATACTGATTTGATCCGACAGCACCATTTGCATGCTGGGGTGGTATGGTGATGGAAGCAACTTCTTTCTCCTCTGTTGACATCACAGCTTCGTCTGGGCCATTGATAATCTCTCCTGCAAATTTGTATGATAATTACAAATGTAGTTTCCAGTTGAAAGCAGAACAAAGAATGTTTTATCACAAGTAATTTTGCATGTTATCCATCCATTTATTTTCTTTTATTCCTGGGCACCACAAACTGTCAAAAATATTTTCTCGTTTATCTAAATACCTGTCAAAAAGGTTATTTCCTCTAGTTCTTCTCATTTCTTGGAAAGTTGTCAAAATAAACCATAAGTAATATATCCAACAGTCAACAGATGACTACTGTAATTTAAGCTGGTCACTCATATTTAGGCCCTGTTCTTTGTGGCTTTTTGAGTGGCTTAAATAAGTCACACGTAAAACGAGAAACGTCATTAGCGTATGATTAATTAAGTATTTATTATTAAAAAGTTAAAAAATGGATCTATTTGCTTTTTTAGAGCTACTTTCATATAGAAAATTTTTAAAAAAAACACACCGTTAATTATTTTGAAAAACGTGCACGTAGGAAACGAAAAAAAAAAAAGCTGGTGCAATAAGCCCAGCCGAACAGCCTGTTAAGCTGGTCACTCTCTCCTCGATCGATCGAAAAGGACATGGGCAACCGCAGACGGACAGGGAAGGCATGGGCAGCATCGGCGTGGATTCATTGGATTGGATATATGCACTGCACTGCACTGCACGCATAGAGACATCGATCGACTAGGACTCTGCGTGCCTATTTCCTCTGTCTCAAGAAAAATCCAACCCTCGTATCTTAAAAGATAAAATTAGTGATGAGAAAAAAGACTATAGGATCTTTTATTAATATGAATATAGTATTAGTAGGTGGTTAGATAAGAGTTGTTAAAGGAATAGAATTTCTTAATTTATAAATAAAAATAGATAGGAAGGTGTTTATTTTAGTAAAGTTTAAATTCTATTAGTTAGTTTATTTTAGGATGGTTAGAGTACCCAACACGTTGCTACTGCTCGCTGCTGCTGATGCTCCATCACCTAGCTAGGAATCGGTTGATATTTCAGGTAGATATACATAGCTAGCTACACCATATTATATCCATCAGAAGCTAATTAAGGGTCAGACTGATGGGACTCGATCGAGGCCGCTTGCTGTCGCCTATCGATCGAGCTAGTAACAACGACAACTAGAGCCACTCCACCTAAGACTCGGAGGTCGACGTCCGAGAGCTCAGTCGGACGGCAATCACACCCTACATTGTAGATGTCACTGTTGTTAGGTTTTATTAGAAAGTTTGTTTTCTTAGTTTAGTTAGTCTTTCTTTCGATAAGAATGATTCAATGCTTTTAGTCAGGCAGCAATCACACCCTGCCTTCTAGACGCCACTGTACTTGTTAGGTTTCATTAGGAAGTTTGTTTTCTTATTTCAGTTAGTCTTCCTTTCGATTAGGATGGTTCAATACTTTCAGTCAATCGGCAATCACACCCTACATTCCAGATGCTAAACTAATAGTACGGGTGCATTGCACGGCTTTAATTTACGACACAGGTATAAAACCGTGTCCGCGTCTGTTTGCAATTTGACCCCCTAACCCAGATACATCAATGGATCTAGCGTTCGTTCTGGTGGTACTCATCTTGTAAACCTATGCATAAACTACAGCGTAGGGTGTTTCTTATGGCTGTTGTCTTGATCTCTTGGATGATTTGGAAGCAGAGAAACACACCCATCTTTAAAGGAGTCAGCACAACTATCATCAAGGTCACCGGATGTATATGGAGGAATGGTGGGCATGGTAGCCGTTGGATTGGGAGGGGTTGTTATTGAGGAGTTATATGTAGCATATTGGATGTAGGCCAGTTAGGGATAGGTGCAGGTCGGTCCGTGGGTAATACGTGGCCGACTCTAATTTAACTAAATGAATCAAGTTTTATTTTTGATATCTTAAAAATAAAATTTAGTTGACCTAGAACCGGCCACGTACTACCCATGGATCGACCCGAGCCCATCCCTAGGATCAAAGCATAATGTTGCTCGGCTCATAATGTTGCTCGGCTCATTAGCAAGTGTTCAGCTTGTCCTCGTTCACCGGGGTTGTAGCCCTAGTGGAGTCTTCGTCTTATTCTAGGGTAGGTTGTACCACAACAATCATGTTTATTATAACTTGTAATTTCCTCTTATTATCTTAATTAAGATTAGTCGAGGTTCTCTTTGCTGCCAGCTAGTGAAAAAATTCTTAATGATGGTATTGTAACTATTAAATTTTTTAATCATATATTGAATGAATTGGTTGTTTTTAAATTATAGTACTCATGTTTACATTAAAATAAGAGTCCACATGAGTTACAATTGGCTAGTTAGTATTAGTTTTGACATTAAGAATTAATTAATAAAACAATAAACTAATAGTCCAAAATAGATATAGCTTTATATTTATTAATTTCGAATTTTGGAATCGTTAAATTATGAAAAACTAAAAATAAAAATGTCCACATGATCTCCATTGGTATGTTTCATGTAACAAGAGTTCTTGATATGATTTCTACGGTTATAATAATATGGTACACCTAATTAACAGAGAAATCTTTCAGGTAATTAATATGAAAAATGAACTTCCTTAGAGTACCAGTTATTAATATGGCACTTGGCTTGGCTTGTGACGACATGCATGTATGACTAGGCAGATAGAATTAAGTCTCCATATATCTATATGTCTAAGGACGTACATTAGATTCAAAATATGCAGCTTCAGTGGAATATATAACAACTTGGCTATTTCTTAGGTGAATTCCAATCGTCTCATCTCATTCTTGTCGGATTTCGTTCTAAAGGTTCTTTTAGTGTTAATATTTTAAACGCAGTAGATGTTTATATAAACATGTGCGTACCCTATTTCTATAAGCATCTTTGAAAGACTGGATCGGCATATCTTAAAATTGATGAAGTCACCTCGGATGTCTCGCTAACGCTGAAAGAATAATTAATCGTAAATATAAACACCGTCTCGCTATAAAGTCTAGGACTTGAACCCATATAAATAGGTTTTACCAAAAAATCTAGCCAGTTAAGGCACACTCATTTCGTGTTCTTCCCGTGTATTTAACACCTAAGATGCTTTTTATCTCTCCACTAAACTCAACTCAGGTGATTAACCCTCTTCTGCACCAATAACGGTTACCACGCTATTCCTCGAAATTGACTTTGTTAAAAAAAATTGCGAGAAAAAGAGATTTCATTAATCATGAACCTCAGATCGATCACAAAGGAACATCTAATTGATAAATTACAATCGTGGTCCAACTAGAAATAAGACACCTTCTGAGTAAAGCCATGTTTTCTAATTCATGACTAAGGGATAATGGATAGTTTTAAGGTGAGTGAAGAGAGAAAAGGAAAAAGATCGTGCAAAATGAGGTGAGTCATTAGCATATGATTAATTGAGTATTAATTATTTTAAACTTAAAAAATGGATTAATATGATTTTTTAAAATAACTTTTATATATAGATTTTTTAAAAAGTACCGTTTAGCAGTTTAGGAAGCGCACTCATGAAAACGGCGAGGTACTTTTTTTTTTTTCTCTCAACTGCTAGATTCGGACTTAGCCTAATTTTATTTTGATCTCTATGAATCTTCTTAATCGTAAAATCCTTCCATTCGGACATGAGCTCCTTCGTATCCATGGTAATAAAAAGTTAGATCAGATCTGTCCATTAATTTTGTCATCTATCAGAAACTAAGTTACAGAGAGGTAATCATATTCTAGTACCACCGGGAGGATTAATTGTCCATTGACGCGACATTTTCATTGCAGGGCATAAGCTAAGCTTCCAGAGCATGTGAACAGATCTCTAGTGATCTAGAAGCAACACATATCATCCCCCGTTACTATCCTGAAAAGCTGCTTGCATAGTGTGATCCATCAACATTTACTTTGGACTATCTTGGGTTAGGACAGCTCCATCTGTTCGCACCAAGTTCGTTCTTCTGCTTCCATTGTCGACGCAATTCTTCTCCAAGGTAGTAATTGACTACTCTGCTTGCAAATGCTTACATCTTTCATCGGGTGTTGACATATCTTCAACAAAGTGTTGATAGTGTTGCCTAATGCCTCTATATAGGCACCAGCGATCTATGATGTACCACCTTATTATGCACATCCCGAATACACCTTAAAAGATGCATGATTAGCAAGTGTATGTATACATGAGCACAATGCACAAATATAGTCCTCATACATCTCAAAATATAACAATTTCTAACTTTCATAATGTCTTAAAATATAGATAGCAATTTTTTCATTTACTCCCTATCCCAACTAATTGCAACCATATTTTATTTTATTTCTTCACCCTATTTTCTCATCTCAATTAATCATAACCATCTATCATTTAATTTTACCCATCTTTTTAATATCCATAAAAAACTCTAGCAATATTCATATTTTGGTACAAAGAGAGTAATATATAGAGCACATGTATGCGTGCGTGGAGACAGATGTGGCTAGGGCCTAGCAACAGCTAGAAGGGCACACAATTCCCAATCATTGCTGGATCAACTTCTTACGGATTGACTATAATCATAGCTTTTTTAATTTCTCTGGTACTTTTTTTCTTAACCAATTGTAATATTTTTTTATTTAATTTTACTTATTTTCTTAATACCTATATCTAACTCTAAAAATTAATATATTTTAAGACGGGAGTAAGGAATAAGGTCTAGTAGCTAGCATAGTATTGGACCAGCTAGAAACTTGGTTAATTTGTGGCGACCTGGATGGACTGCTAGCTTGTGTGTCTGCCATCGTTCGGGCCATTCCCTCCTCTCGCATCTCGATCGATCGCATTTGTCGTCCATCACACCTGCATGCGCTGCGCCAACGTACGTCACACACACACCTACTGTATGTACCGCTACATCCATCAGTGCATCATACTATATGCATGTACGTACTTGTACTATACACACACGTTCCCTTTTTTTCTTATAGATATATATATATATATCACATGTTAAATTCCTGTACACTGCTGTCACTCATGTGGATGCTAACTCAGCCGGCGGTCTGCAGCCACACGTACACCCATCATCCAGCCATTGCAACCTGCGATCTCATGGTACTACACTGCTGTCAGATTCTCTTGTCAAGTGTACCAACCAGGTGTTTTTCTTTTTTCTTTTTACTCCCGTCCTAAACCCATCAACTTTGTCCCACAAATACTACATTGTTAAAGCAATTTTGGCCCTGTTTAGGAAAGCATAAGATCCTAAGAAATAGCTAGTGAAAAGTCAGCTGATGAGAATCTGAAGAAGCTGAATTTCTTAGCTTCTGGCTTCTAGTTCATTTTCTAGATTCTATAACTACAGATTTTTAGAATCTGAGTGAAAATCTAAACTGTTTGAGGGAGCTTCTGTCAGTTAGAGATTCTAAAAGAACTACACTAGTAAAAACTCCTCTAAAGACCTTTATCATTCTTAAAGAGGTACTACTAGGTACTTGTCGAAGGATGAAACTCCGACGGCGGGAAGTCAGGAGACCCCCCTTTGAGGTTCGGCCAGGGAAGTGGTTCTCAGGCGGAGCCGGCGCTCAGTGTGGAAGAAGATGGATGGTGGGATGAATCACACACAAGAAAGACAAAAGGAAATATACAGGTTCGGGCCGCACGGGTGCGTAATACCCTACTCCTGTGTGGATGCTCTCTGGAAATGAATGTATTCGCTGTGTTACAAGGTCAGCTCAGCCTGCGGCCGGAGCCGGAGAAGAAGAGCAGTAGCTAGAAAGTGAGCTCGGGAGCAGAGAGCTGGGAGTTAGAGGTCCTTCCTTCGGTCCCCCCCTTTTACCGGTGGCTTGGATCCTCCTTTATAGGCTTAGGGGATTCCACAGTGCCAGGCGAACGTGGCGAGAGAGAGCCACATGAGAGGGCAGGTATGGCTTGTCTTCTCACTGTCTTGTCGCCGTCTTGTCTTGCACGTCCGCCCGCTGCCGCCTGCTGCGTCCACGCCGGGTAGGTCCGGGTAGGTCGGCTGCGGAGGGGCCCAGTCTTCGGGACGTGAGGATGCGACGGGGCGTCTGGTCGTTTCGGTTGTCGCCTCCTATGTCAGCTGGAGTACAGGGATGTGACAGAGGCTGTCGCCCTCCGCTGCCATAGGGCAGAGAACCGAGGTCCTCTTAGTCAAAAGGCTCTGACGACATTGTTGGGTGTTCACGGGGGGCCGTCCTGGGACTTCCACGCGTGGCAAAGGAGGCGACAGGGGCGGCAGGCCCTGTCGCCTCGTCATTAATGTAGTTAGCTGGAGAGCTGGTACTCCGAGTTGACCTCGTGCCCGGGGCAGAGTGCTGTTCGAGCCCTCCGCGCTCGCAAAGGCGCCGAGCTGGAAGGCGTGAGTCCCGGGCCCGGGGAGCGGTGCCCGGGACCGGGAACGTCCCCCGGGGCCGCAACCCCGGGGTTGGAGCTGGGGGCTCCCGGGACGAGGGTGAGACCCGGCGCCCGGGAACGTCCTGGCCCCGAGGCCAAGCGTGCCCCGGGTATGGGAACGAGACCCCGGCCTGAGGAGTTCGGGTGATGAGTCCCGGGGCCCGGGACCGACGTGAGGTGCCTGGGTCTCTGCTCCCGGGCCCGGGCACTGCCCGGGTCCCGGGTTCTTGGCGGAGAAAAGCCGTGGCCGGCTGTCACTTGGTGCAGATTGGAGGCCCGGGGATGCTTACGTGGCAGATGACCCTCGCGTCCCCGCGACTGTGGGGACCCCCAGTCTCGTTTCGCCGACAGTACTGATCCGGCCATCTGTTTGCAAGGGGTCTGATGGGAACATGTAATGACGGGTAAGAGACGACTTTATAATATTTGTCATTCGCTCTCAGGCCATAGACCTATTTCACTGTCCTTCCTCTCCCTGCTACAGAGCCATCCTAAATACCTCTCATTTGGGTCTGAGCCTCTCTGCCACTGCTCCCACAGTGCGCCTTGTCATGGTTAGAATTGCAAGATTCTGCTTTTGGGGCCTCGGATGTGAAAAAAAATGGAGGTACACATTGTGTTGAGTGCCGCACATTCGCATAAGGGGAATAGGCGGTGGGAGCTTGCCGGAGATCACAGCGAACGGATGAAGGAAAGCTTCTAGCGTTGTCTTTTCCTAGTGGTGACAATGAACAAGATATGGGATAGCTCATCTTAGCTCCAATGGAGATCGGCACAAGGAGGAAGACGAGTCTGACATTTGGTCCCACTTGTCGGTTAAAGTGAGACAATGGAGGAGGCACGAGATAGGAAGAGCGGAGGGGAAAGGAGGCACATGTGACGGTGTGATGATGCGAGCGGCCGAGCGAGAGAGAGCGGCGCAGATTGCGAGGAGGCGACGATTTAGGTTGGGGAGGTCGGGTCTAGGAGTACCAGCCTCACAGGACTCGCCTTCCACTGCAAGCCCATGAGAAAATACAAAGATGCCCTTTTGCATTAGTATCTGCCGTGGATGGAGAGGCAGTATCGAAAAACACCAAAGTCTAGATGCTCGTGGGATCTAATCTGATGGACGCCCTTGATTTCTCCTTTCTCTCTCCTTATGGATGGTAAAAGAGCTCTTGTTTTTACTCCTTTCATCCCAAAATAACTCTATTTTTTTTGTCCATTTCAGTTATCTCACATACAAAGACTTTATTTTTTAAGCAATCAATGTATTGGAATTTGCTAAAGTGGGAAACAAATATATTAGAGTCTAATAAAGTGGAGAGCATTATAGTCTTTTAGTTTTTTATTGGTACGTATAACATGGGCTAGCAATGAAGTCTTTTTAGGACGGAAGCAATATCTCCTTACTTACACTCAATACATAAATTAAGAAGTTTTGTCTCTTCAGTATCTCTTAACTAACCTTACCTACCACTTTATAATCCTAATTTTTTATTAATGAGAGACACTTTAGTCTTTTAATCTTACCAATAATTTGCCAATCAATACATAAAGATGAAGCATTTGTGAGAGGAAGGGAATAACCAACCAAACATGTTTGTTGAGCTACATCCTATAAACCACCCCCAATTTAAAATTTTATAGCTTAATTTATTATTAGTCTAGTTTTTTCCATTTTATCAGATCACTAAGAGTAAAATTAAGTGTAAAAGCCATACCCTAAATAGTTGCTTGGTTGAGGAAAACGAAAGCAGGTTTTTCAAAAATAAGTTTTTTTAATTCGATTTCCTAGTTTCGAGGAAACATAGTTTTTATCCTATCAAAAATAATGAGGTTAGCTAATAAAAAGGTAAGATCTAAACATCCCATCATGTTCTTTTGGTTGTATCGATCATGTCCGTATGTGTGGAAATTAGCTTGAGAGCGACTCATTGTTGTTTGCCGGTTCATGCCATCAACCAACAGTGATAGACCAAGCGGTTCATGGTAACAGTAGTCCGGATGGTCCTCTTGCTTGCCCATTAATTACGTACCGGTTAATGACCAGCACTGCTTAGTGTTTCTAGTGAGATGATGCGAGCCCATGCATCATATCGCTAATTTGTTCATGCCTTAAACAGCATATACATGCATGAATGTGTGCATGCAGCACCCCCCCCCCCCCCCCCCTCTCTCTCTCTGTATACGCGGACACTCATATGCTACTATCAGAGGTAGCTATTTCTATAATATGAGCTCTTATTAATCTTAGAATAGATGCATGCTGATTGAGTTTGTGATCTAAATACTTTTAAGAGCAGACCTATTAATTACAAATAATATTTTCACTTAATAAAGAGTAAAAAATCTGCTTAGTGAAAGAAACAAAATATAAACGTGAAAAGAAACAGAATATATATTCACTTGAAGAACATCGTATCTTAATAAGTATAATATAAATTAGAATAGAAACAGAAAATCAACACGAAAATAAGCAGAATATCAACTAGAAAAGGAGCAAAAATAAACTGTTTGAAATCGGATGGCTGTGGAGAAAAAAGTAGCTACATCTGATAGTAGCTTTTATATATATATATATATATATATATATATAACAGCTAGCAGCTGCATGCATGCTGATTATGCTAGCTACTAAGCAGCTTAACTGCCAAATTAAATGGATGCATGCGTGTGGTAAGCTAGGTAGTTTGGTTTGGAGGATATCCGATCCACAGCAGTAGAGTAGATCGATCGATTGGACACCCAAAGGACCACCAAACCTAATCGATCAGTTCTATAGTTCCAAATATCGAACAAATGCGCCATCAGCGTCCCCTTCTTGTCCACACCCTCACGATACACACATACATATATATGGTCCCCCAAATGCAATCTAATCAATTATTATTGTAATCTAATCTGTATGTGCACCCATACATCAGATATCTGCCCGGCCGGCCGCCTCCATCGATCAATCCATTCTCAAACCATGCATGCATATAACAATATGCTGCTTTAAGTTGTAGTACACTTGGCCCATATCTATCTATGTAATCAAGTAACAGTCCAAAGAATTATAGGTCCGTTTGATCTAGATTATTTAACAGATTATTGTTATGGATTAATTATTTATTTGATTATAGAAACAACTTATATATTTTAAAAAATAAACTTAGCAAATAGGTTAAAACAAGTGATCTAACTAATGCAATAGAATAATTTTTTTTAAAGAAAACGTATTTTTGAAAACGTGAAGTAAATAATCTGTTATATCTATATAAGATCCTGTCATATCTATCAAAGGCCTATAAAATAGGGGTGCTATGTGCCCACATATACATATAGCACCCTATTTTAAGTTTTTGGAGGCCTTGATTTTTTGCCTAGATTAATTTTTGGATCCAAAGTTTTATATATGCATGGTTGTAATTTAACTATGGTGGATTTATTTATATATATGCTATTCCGGGCCCATATAAGATCTCCCAATGAACTAATTATAGTCCTACCAAATCACAAACACAAGGGCTATTCCAAACAAATTTAGGACAAAATCATCTCCTCCTCCAAAAGACACCCAAAAATTAGACCCCAATACGATGAAAAGGCGTCGGTGAAGAAATGATTTCTTGGCGTGCGAGCGGTGATATTTTTCCATAGGGAGTAGCATTGGGGATGCTAATAGTTTCTTCAGATTTAGCTTACTTTTGGGTTGGGATTGAACGTGAGGAGAAATTTTTAGGGATAAAAAACTATTGAAGGCCTGTTTTTGACTTAGATCCTAAAATTTAATTTTTAAAAACTGGATTGGGGAACTGGAGATGCTCTACCACACGGTATGCCCACCAGTGCACACGCTCAAAAAGAGACAAGATGCAGGTATATAAGATATACAATGAAAGGTGCTTAATTAATCTATTTTTGAAATAATTTAATTATAGTTATATGTGCTTTTCTTCAATAGGGACAGCTAAATTAATTGTTTGTCATTTGGATATATGTTTTAGCTTAGTGTTTATCGTCAAATCTAATCTTTCCTATTTGAGTCGCTCAGCTCAACAGAATTAAGATGGGTCATGCATTAATTTGGCCGTTATTGCTTTGAAAAAATAAGCAAGGCTATGTTAGGAACGTTCTGGGTGGGTGTATATGCATTAATTCGAAACGGATGCTAGTTCCACTAATTAAGAATGAATCAGTACGCGCGTCTTCAGACACTCGCTTTGGTCGGATAATATCTACGTGTCCCTAGCTTTGAAAAGCATATAGTTTCAACATGAAAAATGTGATCGAGCTAGCTCCTATATATATATGGTTGTGATCTGGGGAAACTTAACCACATAAAGAATGGAAGAAAGAAGCAAAATGTTCATATATATCGGAGCTTTATCAGCATTTTCTCCATATTCATATAAATTAGGAGCATATATATATAATATATCTTGGTGCTGATAAAATAGCTACTCCCTCCGTCCAAAAATATAAGTACTGCTGGAGTTTTTCATGGAGATTAAGGAGATAGGTGAAATTAAATTGCGGATTATTGTGATTAGTCTAGATAGAAAAGTATCGATGGATTGGTATTCGACCGCAGTATCCATATATATACGGTGTATTTTAAGGACATATGGTAAAATTGATATGAAGATGCAAACGATAAAATAAGGAGACATAAATTGTTATATAGGTTTGAGCCCCTTAGAGGTAATAGCACTATTCCTATTTGGCTGTGAGGCCAGTGTTTTTTCACTATATCAATCTCATGAGTACAAAGTATGGAGAAGAAAGCCTAATCTAGTTTGTCAGCATGTCTGCGTAAAACTTGGTTATGGTGGTTGGCGACTAGTTGTTGTTGGGCTCCTCTAATGTCAACCAGATGAGGTTGGGTATATGTGGCTTCTCTTGGCCTCTCTTTGGATTGTGTTGGCTTGTCTCTCCCCCTGTGGAGAGTCTTGTATTTATACCCTTAGATGCCTCCTTGTCCAAGTAAAATTAGGGAGACATATTAGAATAAGAAACTAAGTAGTCCTGGTAAAACCCAAGTAGGACTGTATTTATTTTCTTATCAGGGACTCCTTTTTATCTACTCTGGACTCAATCTATATATGGGGTTTGTTTTCGTATAGAAATTGATATGTTATACTCCGTCGAGATATGTGCACATCTATAGGATATCTAATATTTAGTTCATTGGCAAAAAGTATATAGCTAGAGAAATTAAATAAGAGATGGTTGTGATTTATAGAGACGGAGAAGTAAGTGGAGAAGTGATATCAAGGGCGGAGAGAGGGGTTGTCACACCCCGATTTGGCCTTGGGCCGCGGGGCAAAGGAGAAGGGGAGGGGAGCTGGGCCACGGCATGGAAAGCAGGGGCTGGTTGAATACGGCTGAGCCGAGGCGAAGGAGTGGCCCAACTTGCACAGTGCTACTTTATATTTTTTCTAGGGAATTGTTAGAAGAGATTTTTGAAGTATTTGAATTGAGATTTGAATTCAAATTCAACATTTGAAGTCAGTAAAATTTCAAAGATGTAAGGAGGAGTCAAGGCAAAAAAATCCAAGGGGAAATTTGATGAATTTTGTATTTGGCTTTGATGGAATAATTGAGAGGATTCAAAGAAGGATTCGAATTTGAAATTGGTGCTCAAATTAAATAATTGAATTCATGGAATGTTTCGGGAGGAAATTCGAACTCAAGAAAATTCGATCTCTGAGATTATTTTTGGAATAGAAAATTGAGAGGTCGACTTCTGGAATCAATGGAAGGAGATGAATTGAGATCTTGACATGACTTACCACACATAAACAACAAATAGAATTTTTACAGATAGATTTTTATTAAATTAGTCTTTAACGCTACACGAAAAACAAAGCGTTACAAGGGTGGGCTGGCTTAGGCTGCAACCCCACTCCTGAGTCTCAAATTACACTACAAAATCTAAATAAAATAGAGCACACAAATAAAATTATGCAAAATACGCTAACTCAGCCCTGGACTTAAGGAAAATTCTGGTTTCTTTCCCTGGTAGTATATACATATATGCACGCAAACATGCACAAAAATATTTTGGGATGCAAATATATACGAGGGATCGTGATCTGTGGCAGCTAGTGGTAAATATTAATAGACCGATTAGTAAAGGTAATGGTAACCAAAAGAGGCAGACAAACTTGGTGCATCATTGTGTTTGGTCCTTAAGATTTAAATTAAATATATATCTAATTTAAATGAGTATAAAAATTTTTAATACTTTTTTGGTACGAAGATTAACTTGTTTACCGGCTAGTTCAAACTTGTTTGAACTGATTCTGAATTTATGCATGTCTTTTTTGCTTAAATTTTAATTCTAGGTATGTATCATCCAAATATATAATTAATTAGATATGTAATATAAGACGATAAAATAACTTTAAATTTGAGTTGTTTTGTTACAAGGTATAGATATCAATCAAACTATTACACTTAAGTATATACCTAAAAATTAAAAAATATAAAAAATTTAAATAAAATTCGTGTATTTCAAACCTTGAGACCCGAGCACCATAAAATCTCAAATGGGTAATATATATATATATATATATATATATATATATATATATATATATATATATATATATATATATATATATATATATATATATATATATATAGACACACGTAGGTGGTGCAGCTGCTATAAGTGGGGGGAGAGAGCGACGTACGTACGTAATTAATTAATTGCTAGCGTACCATGCACGCACGCCACGTGTATATATATTTATGCATGTTCCGTTAGCCATCTTTTAATTATTCTTATATTGCCATACCGCCATACCGTTTGGTTGGTTATCGTTTTTTATTATTATGGTAACCATTTAAAATCGTATGAATTTTATCTCTAAAAATCTGAATTCAAAATTTTTAAATCTTACGGTAAGATCACGGTTACCGCGGTTAGCTCACGGTTACCATGAGATATCGCGTGGTAACCACATGGTAAGCCATGGTACGTTAAAGCTAAAAAAAATTACGAAAAAATTTATAAAACTTAGTAAAAATTCTAAAAATTGTAGAAAATTCAGAAAAAATTTGTAGATATGTCTATAAAAACAATGTAATATTACATAATTTTTTTGCATAACCCTTGCTATTTTTTTACACTTAAATAAAGTAGAAATTATATCCCAACCTATCTTTTTTTTCAATTTCGATGGAGCTCCAAAATATAAAGTAAACTTCATTATTCTCATAAACTTTCTTCACCATATTGATTCATAATTTAAGTACTATTACTAGAATTTTTTGAATTTTTTATTTTTTAAAAAATTAAATTCGGTTAAAATTTGCTTAAACCAAACCATCGGTTATTCTAACCGTACCCTGGTGGTTTGGACGGTTACCACAGTAAACACGCGGTAACTGGTGGTTTGACAATCACTGGACACAAGATAATCAATCTGGCCACCAAAATCACCGCATCACAACAAGCTATATATACAGCTTTAATTTATTTTTGTTTCATGTAGGCAACCGAATGAAGCTAGTGTCAAACAGGGATCAATTCCCCGACCAGCACACGAGCAAAGCACATATAGATTATCCATACATGGTGAATATATGATGTACTTTATCTATCATCTTTAACCTCAGCTGCTGTCTTACGTATACACGAAACAGCAGTCCAAGTCAATCACATGCCGCATGAAGCTGATCGCTTGCATACATGTACATGCATCTTACATGCAACACGCACGTACGCATCTTTAATATATTATTATTATTATTATTATTATTATTATTATTATTATTATTATTATTATTATTATTATTATTATTATTATTATTATTATTATTATTATTCCTTGCTCAGATGATGATTTTCCAATTAAATTTCAGTGCCTTCTCTATTATAATTTTATAGTCGTCAGTTTTGAGTTGTCAAACAAATGATAGTTGTACCTGAGCAAAATGAATTAGTTTATCCTCGGTCTATATTTTAATTTTACTATGGTCCACATCCATTTTTCGGATTTAATTTTGTTACTAGGATAACATAACAATAACAAATTATATATAAACCTTCTCCTATGTAAGTAATATATATATATATCCGTTCATCCATCGTGCGTGGTCCTCGCTATCCGAAAATCCGATTTTGTTCTTGTTTTTGTTAGCGAGAAAAATTAGGTGTAGCAGTCTCTAGTAGATCGGCGTGACTAATAGCGAGCTAGCTGACATCTTGGGCTGCCTAGGCCTCTGTCCAGCCGTAATATATACGATGACAAGCAACCCAACAACCATTTGTTTTTTTAAGGCCGGAGAGTTAAATGAAACCCTTCTATATTTAATTTAAATTCGACAACAGGTTGAACTAGGCACGTATAGAGAGATAAAACCGTTGATATTTTTCCTAAAAACCCTAAATGAAGTAACTTATAGAATAACAAGACATATACGATCTCAAATGACACTTGACCGAATAAATTATTATTTTATATATGTACTTATCTTTATATTTATCTTTACCTATTATAAAACTTTTATAGAAAATTAAAATATCTAACCATAAATCTACTGCGTTGAAATCCTGGTTTAATTGGAATACATATAGATGATACGGCTTGGTAATTTTGTTTCTGCTTCTTGATGATAAGTCCTATTTTGTTTTCGTTATGAGACTGCGTACAGTTCTATTTTAGTAATTTCAATGTGCGGTTTCCTTCTATTATTTAAAATTAGGTGAAGCGAGCATAATAGGGTAGCTAGCTAACGAGTTAATGTTATGATACGTAACACCCAAATACTACACATTTAATATGGTTTTTCCCATTACAATATACGGACATCTTTTCTAATACGCGTATACATACATACATACATACATATATATATGTATATATATATATGTGTGTGTATGTATGTATGTGCGTGCACGCCTGGCGTATTGAGTTAGAGTTGGGGTGGAAGCCGACACGCACGCGTGCGTGCAATCGACAGATCGATCGATCGATAAGATGATCGAGATATGCCAAGAATTCAACTACTAGCTAGTACTGTATATATAGTACTGTAGCTTAATTAGAAACATATACATATAAATATATATACATTTAATTTGATGTGTGGCTGCAGTGTGCATGCATGGAACAAGCAAGCGCACGAGTGCCTGTTTCGTTTCAATCGACCGGATATGTACATTCGATAATGATAAGTGACAATCAATCGATCGATCAGGAATGCATACATCGATCACCAACTTAATTTGGCATCCATCGAATCGGAATCAAATCTACTACAAAAGCGCCACTCGATGTACGTATCACGTACTATATATAATATACGCACGCTCTTGAAAAAAAATAATAAAGGAAGCAGATGCATTTTCTGGCTGCTTACAAATTAAAACGGAGTGGTAAAAAATGGGCCGGTTATCTGTATAGGCCGTGTGCCAATCAATACGTTTTTGGATTCACGGGAGGGCCTGCTTCGTCTTTTGGTGAGCCTATGCTATCTTAGCATACAAAAGAGAAAAAAAATAGCTAACTCTGACACAGTAGACATACACAGTATATATGTCTACTCTTATAGAAGCGGAGTCATCCTTTCTTTATCCCTTCCTCTCACCCATCCCACGCGCAGCACGTCCGTTCCCTCTTTCTTACACAGTATGTACATAATCATAATAGGATCTAGTGTTTTACCCTTAATCCATCCTTCCAGGATAAATTGCTATATAGTACTACTTGTGGAATTCGGTTGAGTCAGATATCAGGTGGAACATTTATTTATAAGAAACACATACACTCCTTAATTGCAGTTCAAGTCGATCTACATTAATTACTTTCCTTAGTATACACTCCGCATGCAATTCATGAATCCATCCGTTGTAATATAATCCCTTTTATTCATTGTTTCCCATACGAGCTCCCTCCCGCCGGCCCCTGCTTCAATTAATTATTGTCATCTCAACCATCGATCGGACACCATCAGCTCCATCTTAATTTGCCTCTCCATCGTGCCTTCAATAATTCACCTACCTTGCGATGGTTATGGAAGTGTGATGAGCCGAGATTTCGAGTCATATACCATCTCCGTGCTACAGCTGTGCAAAACACAAAGTTGAGGAATTTCAGACTGGTACAAATATACATATTTTATATACGTAGATAGGCATCATATCTACCATGATATGATGTACTCGTATATAGTATATACGTTAGGAGAATACATACTTTGCACATTTCACTTTGTTCATTTCGCCGCCACTGGACACTGACAGAATAGTCCCAAAGAAGGAAAGGTTTCCAGTGCCACAATTCGGACATGGCCCCTAGATTGCCCAGAGAAAGAGAACTCAAATCATTAGTTTAATTTGCACACCCCGCTTTAACACACGCTCAAATAATGTCTAATATTAATGTACACCAGACAAGAAGAAGAGGAGACTAGAAATACCTTGAGGATTAAAAAGTCCTTCACTATGGCATTAGTTATCGACTGTGCTACGAAAAATATTAGAGGCAAAGCAGCAAACCATCTGAAAATGCAACCGAAAGGCTCTGGCAGCTGCATCGTTCAGCAAGATTACCGAGTTAATTATATCTATTGGGGAACAAATATATACGCCAAATACTCTGTCGATTAATTGGAAGAAAGGAAAATTAATGGACCTGGAATACATTGATCTCAAATCCAGTCAACTCATCAATGAAGAAGAACCTAAATGAACGCAAATCAATGTTAGAGAGTTGACAAAACATAACTAAGTCTGCTCTCTGCTTAAAGATAAAGGTGGCTTCATTGCAACCAGTTCAAATTCAACTTTCACAGTAAAAGGTATACTGACAGACAGTCAAATATTTATAGTTACAGAAGGTAAGTAAGAGAGAGATGGAATGAACTCATAGTCCTAGAGCAACAGTAGTTGCTGGGACATTTAGGAGGAACATCTTTAGATAGTCAACGCTCAAATCACTGTACACCTGTGCCGTGTAGCATAAATATATATAGTCAGAAAAGTGGCCTTTTTTTAATTTGTCACTAGATATATATGAAGCATACACCAAGATGCATGGTGAAAAGTGTTATATGTGCTTTACTTGTTGTAGCATGCATGGTGTTGGTTTTTGTCATAAATTTTGTTGTGTAGGATTATAGTATTTCTGTCTTATTGGTACTGAAAGGCTGAGAGAATACAAGGATATACATCATGCTAAATTGGAATTGGTTTCTGTGTTTCTTTATCGAAATCACCACATGAATACTAAAAATGTATGACATTTACTGCAACACATTGAAAATTCAATATTTGGCTTATATATGTACACCATAATCTCAAATATGCACAGGGCATGGCCCCTCTCATCTTCGATGTTCATTACTCCATCTAACCACCCGTTTCAAATGATTAATAACATTGACTATAATATTCAATCTTCGACCAATTTAATAAATTATAGATTATTGTATTATCAGTAAATTTGTCATGTAACATATTCCCTCCATCCTAAAATATAAGTCATTCTTATTTCAAGGAAAACCAACCTTACTAACTTTTGACTAATAATTAAATTGCTAATATATATGTTTAGTGTTATACATGTTACATCATTAGATTCATATTTGGAAATACTTTTATATGATGTTAATTTTTTAGTTGTTGATAATATATTATGAAATAAATTGATGATCAAAGTTCTACATTGTAGATTGTGTAAAAAACTTATACGCCTTATATTTTGGGATGGAGAGAGTAGTTCAATAATATTCTACGGTTTTAAGTATTTTTATTTTTTTTCTAAGTAAACAGTAGTAAAAGTTTGTCTAGTATGACGAAGTTGTTTAGAACTAGGGGAACTGTAGATATATTAAAGATATGTTAACAAATACCTTTCACCACTGCCTGTGCCCGACTTTGTGTGTGTATCCAATGGGAGTTCCCTACACTTAAATCTTTTTTGCTAATTGTCCAGTCCTTACCCCTAGTGTGTCGTGTCCAAGACACAAATTGGACATAGACGTAAATAGTTGCATCAGGGGGCACAATAGCTTCGTCGCCTAGGGAAGGCCTGCCTAGTTCACCAAAAGCATCTAGGATCGAGAGAAATAATGGAAACAATAAGCATTACTTACAATATTAAAAATGAAATAAGAAGTACAGAAATATTTTATTAAAGAGGAGGAAATAGAAGTTAAGTCTTGGAGGAATGAGTGGTAGTGTGGTAGCAGCCAAGGTAGTACACTACCACTGGTCACTGTCATTGCTTTAAGTCTACATAACAAGTGAACGACTAACTCTGTATTTTGCAATTGGACTATGTATTAGCTTGATTTTTTTTGTGAGGATTTGCCTTGAAATTATTCATGAAGATAACTGAAAACCTATTTGCATGCATATTATTTTTACAGTTTTGATGGACGATGTGATCTTCAAGTAGCACTTTCACAGTTTTTTCGAGTGATCTCAGGGTATGTATTCTTTAGAAAATGGATTAATACCCGGCCTCTACATTCACACAGAATGTACACAGCCAAATCTCAGGGTATGTATGGAAGATACGAATTTTCAAAGAGGCAGTTCAATCTACAAGAATCCATCAAGAAATAATTCCATGTTGCAAAAAGAGTCTTAAATGGTTCAGTTTGTAGAATTTCAACATTTTTACTGATATATTTCCTACTACAGATTTTAATACAAGTCCTAATGCACATTTTAGATGAAGAAGTGGGACATGAGACCCAACTTCAAAATATTTTGCAGGTTTTTATGCAAACAACAAGGGAAAAAAAAATCCCTGGCCCGTAATTATTGCACAAATCTAACTAACTAATGGATATAACATTCATCGAAAACATATATTCTAGACGTAAATTAAATTAGCTTCTTATGTTTTTCATGTTTTTGTGTTTTATATCCCTTGCCTCTCTAAATCTCCTAGATAGGTTGGGCAATTGTCTAGCTTTAGGCAAGCAAGCACTGCAAACTGAAATTAAAGCTTACAGATTCATAGCTTACATTTTGGCTTTACAATTAGTATGGCTTCGTCTCCTTCTTTCATATGTTGGAGAAAATAAAATTACAGTGTTGACTAAAATTGATTCATTGAGTTTATCCCCTTAGAAATTCAATCACCTATGCGGAAAATTTAATTCTAATCACTGACCTGCTTGTGAAGCCATCTTGACTTAATTTCTTCTTCTTCTCTGCTTTCTCTTCTTCTTGATGCTTCTCTGTGTGTGTGCGCCGACGGACGGATTGATGAAGACGTAGAAGGACCTCACAAACCCCTTCTAGTGCGTTTTGTGGATCGGGCACAATTAGGGTTTGTAGTTGGAGACCGAGCGGCGTCCCGTTCTTCTCCAATTTCTCTTTTATATGTGCACTAGTGGGGCTCGGGGGTTTCCTTCGGTTTAGGAGGTTCGGTTGAATCCACCGATCACGGATTCTATTCGTTATCTTATCTCTAAGCCGATAAAACAACCAACATTCTCCTCTTGATTTAGAGGCTTAATTAATTTCTAAGTCTATTAAGTAAAATAGCTCCCCAAGGCAATGTGTCATAACAACTTTAAACGTCATTAAGACTACAAGACCTATAGTTCACTATAATACTTAAATAAACTCACATCTTAACTTAGCGGGTGTTGATTGAAAAATTAATCCCCTATTTCCAGGATCTTAGTCAAAGGCAATCACTTAATCCCATGCCGGCTACATGTTCTTTAAATAAGTTGGGAGGTAAGCCTTTGGTTAGCGGATCCGCAAGCATAAATTTAGTATTTATGTACTCAATCTTAATTGTTTGATCCTGGACTCTATCTTTCACAACATGATATTTAATGTCAATGTGTTTGGCAGCTTCACTTGACTTGTTGTAACTCGTATAGAATACTGCAGTTTCATTATCGCAGTATATAACAAGTGGTCTCTCAATGCTGTCAACCACTTTTAATCTTGGGATGAAATTCTTAAGCCATACGGCCTGCCTCGTCGCATGGTAACATGCTACAAATTCCGCTTGCATTGTCGACGATGCAGTAAGCGTTTGTTTAGAGCTTTTCCACGAAATAGCTCCTCCCGCAAGAGTGAAAATATATCCTGAAGTGGATTTCTTTGTGTCTACGCACCCCGCGAAATCAGCGTCTGAATAGCCAAGGACTTCAAGCTTATCAGACTTTCTGTATGTAAGCATGTAATGTTTAGTTCCTTGTAAATAACGCAGAACTTTCTTTACTGCCTTCCAGTGGTCCATTCCTGGTTTAGACAGAAATCTGCCAAGCATCCCTGTGACGAATGCTAAGTCTGGTCGCGTACAGACTTGTGCATACATCAAGCTTCCGACAGCTGAAGCATAAGGTACCTTGTCCATTTCTTTAGATTCTAACTCATTTCTTGGACTTTGGAATAATCCTAATTTATCGCCCTTCATTATTGGAGCAGGTGAAGAGGCGCATTTACTCATATTATATCTTTCTAAGATTCTTGAGATGTAAGCTTTCTGAGATAGTCCTAGCACTCCTTTGAACCTGTCTCGGTGAATCTCAATGCCCAAAACATAAGATGCTTCACCGAGATCTTTCATATCAAACTTTGATGACAAGAATTCTTTAGTTTCTCGCAGCAGGTTCTTATCGCTGCTTGCTAATAAAATGTCATCAACATAGAGTACTAGGATGATGAATTTACCATCTTTATATTTAACATAAATACAGTTGTCCACCTCATTCTCCTTAAATCCGAATTGTCTGATGATCTGATCGAATTTAAGGTTCCATTGCCTGGACGCTTGTTTAAGTCCATAGATGGATTTATTAAGCTTGCATGCTAAATGACCTTTTTCTTCCATAACAAAACCTTCCGGTTGTGTCATGTAAACATTTTCTTTTAGGTCACCATTTAGAAATGCAGTCTTTACATCCATCTGATGGAGTTCTAAGTCAAAGTGAGCCACTAGCGCCATGACAATTCTGAATGAGTCTTTCTTAGAGACAGGAGAAAAAGTTTCATTATAGTCAATTCCTTCTCTCTGTGAAAAACCCTTGGCAACTAGCCTTGCTTTGAATCGTTCGATGTTCCCTCTAGAGTCAAGCTTGGTTTTGTAGACCCACTTACAGCCTACGGTCTTGACTCCTTTAGGAACTTCTACTAAATCCCATACTTTATTATGGCTCATTGATTTTAGTTCATCTTCCATAGCCTGAAGCCACTTAGATGAATCCTTACTGTTTATTGCTTCTTTAAATGAGGTGGGATCGTCTACCTTCCCCATGTCTTCTTCATTCATGTATACTTCATAATAATCAGGGATGGCAGATCTCCTCACCCGCTGTGACCTTCTTAATTCTTGAGTTTCATTGTTTGTCACTTGAGGTTGAGGATCTTCATGTGGAGGTTCTTCTTCATTATGTGTCACTTCAATCTGTTGAGGCTCATCATCATTATTACTCTCAATGTTTTCCTCAACAGAAGGTGTAGTACCAGACGGTCCAGAATTACCCGTTGGCGGTGCTACAACACGTGGCACATTAGAAATTATGGGGATGTTCTGAATAATTGGAATATCAGTCTCTCGGATTTTCGGAGTTTGAATATTAGCCCGAATTTCCTCAAGATTAATTTCCCTTGTCTGTGAGCTCCCCCATTTATTGTCCTCAAGAAAGACAGTATGTCTAGTCTCCACAAATTTAGTAATCCGATCTGGGCAATAAAATCGGTATCCTTTGGATCTCTCGGGATAACCGATAAAATGACAGCTCACAGTCTTAGGATCTAATTTCTTTAATTGTGGATTAAATATTCTGGCTTCCGCACGACAGCCCCACACACGTAAATAATTGAGTGTCGGTTTTCTTCCGGTCCATAATTCATAAGGGGTCTTAGACACTGATTTACTAGGCACTCTGTTGATTATGTGTGCAGCTGTGTTTAAGTGCTTTAATCCACAGCTTAGGTGACAGGAATAGAGTGCAATTCAGCATACTGCGCACCATATCATGAGTGTGCGGTTGCGTCGTTCTGCTACCCCGTTTTGCTGAGGTTCTCCAGGCATGCGAATATTGGGCAATAATCCCATGTTGCTGGAGATACCCAAGGCAAATGACCAGGAATGCCCAAATGGAGCGTGTTGCCCGTAGTATTCACCACCAGCGGTCCCCATCTCACAATTTTAATTTTAGCATTATGCTGATTCTCCACTTCAGCTTTAAATATCTTAAATTTCGCAAGAGATTCGGAACGGTCGCGTTAAATATGTAACCATAACGGGAATAATCATCTGTGAATGTTATAAATGAATCAAATCCATCCACAGATGTCACCGGAACGTCCACAAATATCAGTGTGAATTATTTCTAGTGGACTTGAGCTCCTAGTGGCTCCTTTCTTATTTTTGTAAATTTTCCCTTAATGCAATCTATGCAATGATCCGCCGGTCAGAAAAGTCGTAAGGGAAGGAGTATCTCTTCTCTTATGAGACGTTCAATTCTCCCCCTAGAAATATGGCCTAAGCGACAGTGCCATAATTTCGACGACGTCTCATTTGTCACATTCATTACTTTATCATTGCAGGCATTATTAACATTCAGGACCATATCATCCAAAGAGAGCAAAGAATAGCTTATCTCGCACGAAGGCGAAGCCAATCACTTTATTATCTAATTTAATGTAACATATTCTCTTTGAAAAAATGACAGTCATAACCAGTTTCTGTCAACACTCGAACAGAAATGAGGTTTCTCTTAATTGAGGGAGCAAATAAAACATTATTCAGAATTAAATTGTAGCCACTAGGGAGTCTAAGTGCTAGGTCTCCAACGGCCTTCACTTCGATCTCCGCTCCATCAGCTACTCTTAGGATTCGCTCCCCCTTTGCTACCGCCTGGACAGTAGTCAATCCCTGCAATGAGTTACAGACGTGCACAGTGGCACCTGAGTCAACCCACCAGGTATTAATGGAGAATTCAGAGTAAAATAACTCATTAACATTTGATATTTCATCAATCTCATTTATACCTTTCTTAGCTAGCCACTCTCGGAAGCGTGGACAATCCCTCTGCCAATGTCCATCTTTACTGCAAAACTTGCAATATGGACTTGCAGTGGTGGAGGCAGCTAAAGCTTGAGACTGAGGATGCGGCTTTGCTTGAGCAGTGTTACTCCCTCCAGACTTATGAGGGTGATATGGCTTCTTTCTGCCACTACCCGAGCTTTGGCCTTGATTTGTTTTCCTCTTGCCTTTAGCATGGATGAGGTTGAGCTGATCTTTAAGTTTCTGCTTGTCAGCCTTTTGTCGCTCTTCCTCTTCCACTGAGTGGGAGATCAATTCTGCTACGGTCCACTTCTCTTTCTGAGTATTATAATTAATCTTGAAGGGACTATAGTCAGGACCAAGAGAGTTCAATATGAAATGCACTAAAAAACCTTCAGACAATTCCATGTCCATGGTCTTTAGTGTATGTGCCATATGAGTCATCTCAAGGATGTGCTTTCTTACACCACCTTTGCCATCATACTGGCTGGTGATCAGCTTACTTATTAAGGTACTGGCATGGCTCTTAGATGAAGTCTTAAAGTTCTCTTCAATGTTTGCCAAGTACGTCTTAACATCGTTTGAGTTCGTAATCCCTCCAATAATTCCTGGAGCGATAGTACTCTTGATGTATATGAGAGACATTCTGTTGGACTTTTCCCAAGAGGCTACTTTTTCTTCGTAACTCCACTTGGTATTATCATAATCTTCCTGACTCATTTCGTCAGTGTACTTGGGCTCCACAGGGGAGTCCTCTCTTAGTGCTAAGTCATAGTCCAACATGCCAAGATTCAGTAGCACATCGTTCTTCCACTCAGCGAAATTTGTTCCATCAAGGGGTGTCACAATTTTAAGCTGCCCCAATGCTGAAAATAACCAATGGAAAAAAAATATTAGTAAAATATTGCATATGATTAATTTGCGTTGGCTCAATTAATCACATGCGATGATAGGCTCCTTTTCTAAATTTCATCACCGTTGGGCAGAAAAAATTTAGAAAATATATGAAGTGACAAAAAAAATAATAATCCTTAATTACATCACCGTTGGGCAGAAATAATTAAGGAAATAATATTATTAATTTATTTGACATGAAATTATAATTAACGTTGGTCAAAAAATAATTTCACATCATAAATATTCTCTAGCAAAACTTCCCGTTGGTTCCATTCAGCTAGAAATAATTTTCAGAGTGCTTAGAATAATTTTCCATAATTTTTCAGCATTTTTAATGGCCAAGAAAGCATATAAAGGGATTTCTGTAAATAACAAATGAATAAAACAGTGGAATTGATTTAATTTCAAGTGCGGGCGCGGGCGCGAGGCCCGGGGGCGCGGGCGCGCGCGCGGGGCCCGGGCGCGATGCGCGAGCGCGGGGGCGCGGGCGCGAGGCGCGGGTCACCGGGCGCGAGGCGCGCGGGGCGCGGGGCGCGGGCGCGATCGCGGGGCCCGGGCGCGAGGCGCGCGGGCGCGAGAGCGGTCCCGGTCCCGGTCCCGGGCGCGAGGCGCGAGCGCGCGGGTGCGATGTCGGCCGTTCCGTTTGATCCAGATCGAATGGCTACGGTCATCCCCGCATCTGATTTTGTTAGCGCCGTCCGATTCAATCCGACGGCTGAGATCATTTTTCACCGGGTCAAAGCCATCGGCTGTCGGCGGCCGAAGCCCTAACCCTATCCCCGGTTGATCCCCTTTTCTTCGCGTATTCTTCCCGACGCGCTCGACGAGCAAGCGGCGGCGGTGACGGCGACGGCTATGGCGACGACGCGCCGAGCGAAGCAGCGGCGACGACAGCCAATGCCCGTCTTTCCTCTTCCCCCTCCGTCCCCAGTTCTCCTCCCCGTGCGCTACAGCAACACTGAGGCGAGCCTCGGTCTTGCGCGGCCGAGCGACGGCGCGAGACCGGTCTGGGGCAGCGGGATGGCTTAGCGGCGAGGCGAGGAGGTAGTTCCCGAGGCACGGATGCGAGCATATCGGCAGCGAAGACGACGAACCGGGTAAAATAATCCCGATTTCATTGTATTCGCGTTGATTTTGAGTCTTATTCAAATTAGGGTTCTTCAGATTTGGGGATTTTGATCTTTGCCGAGTTAATTGATGATGACTTCACTAAGGGATGAAGATTTTTGGGATTAAATTCTAAGGGGCTTGGCTCTGATACCACAATGTTGGAGAAAATAAAATTACAGTGTTGACTAAAATTGATTCATTGAGTTTATCCCCTTAGAAATTCAATCACCTATGCGGAAAATTTAATTCTAATCACTGACCTGCTTGTGAAGCCATCTTGACTTAATTTCTTCTTCTTCTCTGCTTTCTCTTCTTCTTGATGCTTCTCTGTGTGTGTGCGCCGACGGACGGATTGATGAAGACGTAGAAGGACCTCACGAACCCCTTCTAGTGCGTTTTGTGAATCGGGCACAATTAGGGTTTGTAGTTGGAGACCGAGCGGCGTCCCGTTCTTCTCCAATTTCTCTTTTATATGTGCACTAGTGGGGCTCGGGGGTTTCCTTCGGTTTAGGAGGTTCGGTTGAATCCACCGATCACGGATTCTATTCGTTATCTTATCTCTAAGCCGATAAAACAACCAACATCATAGTCATCAAAGCATGTGAAATTGCAGGACAAAAGCCTGGATTTATCAAGTCTATTAGAATCCTGATGCAATAATACTCACATAGATTGTCTTCAAATCACTGTGAATGAAATAGAGTGGGGGAAAGAAGCCGTCCATACCATCTGCAAGTCTGAATTCAACCCCTTCAGATTTCGACACTGAAGTTCCATCCAGCAGGCATGCATTGTATTTTACTGTTGAAGAGGTAAATGATATTCATGGGAACATAAAATTTATAAGACGCTGATGGTAAAAGATGGCATAATAAATCACAAAGTTTATGTGTAAGGGAAATTGGTAGAGGAAGGATTTACCAAATACAGAATCCACATCACTCCAATGAAATTGTCTTCTGTTTGGTACTCCAATCTTATAGTCTTTTTCAATATTCCTTCGTCTTCAAATATATCAGTTACAGTAAACAGATTGATGAGCTCAATCTTGAACCAGAGTGTTTGGTTTGGAGGTACGTTTGATGGGATACTGGCAGGGGACCCAGACTTGGTCACAACTACCCAGGGGCAGATTTAGGCCCGGTGCTAGGGGGCTGCAGCACCGGTCCAGCCGAAAAAAAGTCCTAGTACCCCTATTCAACAATGGCCTAAGAAAACTGACGCACTTAAGACCTAGCACCAGCCCAACAACACACTGCATGATGGACGAGCGTGATTTACTGCCGGATAAGCGATTTCCCTCTCCAAAAATTATTTCCATCTATTCCCAGTACAGCGGTTCCTTGACCGCTCTGTCTCATCGTCTCCCACCTTAGAGCACCGCTGCTCTGGCCTTCGCTCCCTGCCAGGCGTCTGTGCTCGAGCTGCTGCCGTGCTACACTTGAACTTGCATTAATTTTACCGGTGGCCACAGCCACCAGTTGAACGAGCCTTTTCTGCTATGAAGATCATCAAAAATAAACGGAGAAATAAAATGGGTGATGAATGGATGAATAATAGTATGATATGCTATATAGAGCGAGATATTTTTGCAACCATTGAAGATAACATAATTTTGGAGCGTTTCCAGGCCATTGCAAATCGCAAGATTAAATTACCCCTTAAGAAATGAGTGGTATCACTGGTATTTATGCTACAGCTGAAATTTATCTACATGCAATACTTTTTCATGTGTTGCTTACTATCTTTGTCTGTGGTATCATTTAACTTATAGCTAGTAAAATTTTAATCCTTTGTAATTTAGCACCCCTCTTAGTCCATACCTGGATCCGCCACTCCAACTAACTCTGGGGGGATTGTGAATACAGCTCTCTCCAGGTAGCATTGAGCTGACAGCAAAGCTGAAGCCATGCATCACATCCTCTGCAAAGGAATAGATATCACATCTGTGCTTCATATAGGATTCCATAAAAATATGGAATGAATATCAGAGAGCAAATTTTGTGAAATGTCAACTTTGAGTATTAATTTAGTGGAACATACACATTCTAGAGATAGTTTGTTTGAGAGAAAATTGTCTCAATACTGAAACTCTGTTAAATAGCTATAAATTGATAGGTAAATCCCACTACTAGGCACATGTGCCCTCTATCACTCCAACGTGGCCAAAATTTAGTTCCTTTTCTGAGTAGAAAACTACAATTTTAAAGGGAAATTTTGTTTTATGCCATCCAAAATTTGAAAATGCTATTTTTGCCACTGCAGAATCCACCTCAATTTCCTATTTCCTGCTACCATTTATCGAAGGCCCTTGTTGATTGTCCTCTTGACTATTGGGACTTCTGAACTGACATTTGCTCTTCCATGTTCTCCTGGTACCTGGACTATTCTATGTACCTATGTGGACCATGGTGGCATACTCTCTCCGTTCCATAATATAAGAGATTATACCTTTTTTAAAAAAATTAAGTATCAAAACGATAAATCATGGCACAAAAGGTGGTAGTTGATATAATAAACTAGTACAAAAGGTAGTATATGGGGAATAGACTGGTACAAAAATTAATAGATAGAGAATAAACTAGTACAAAAGTTGATAGATTAGGAATAAAGTACTGCCTTGGATCATAAAATCCCTTATATTTTAGGACAAGCTAGAAGGACAAAATCCCTTAGAGTATCTCCAATAGAATGTCTATCCCACTCTCGAAGCCAAAATATAGCCAGCACAGATAAAAAAGACCTCTAACAGACTCTCCATCTGAATGGCTAAGGCATCTGGATGACCAAATTTAGCTATCCGGATGAGGCTGGCTATCCTTGTCACTAGTGGGCCCTACTCATCCTTCCCCACGCGCTCTCTCTCTCTCCCGCTACGCTCTCCCTCCGCCCAACGCTGGCAAGCCCACCCCATCCGCCCAGCGACAAGGCCAGTGGTGGAGATGAGGTGCCAGCGGGGCCGGAGCTCGGAGAAGACGGAGGTGAATAGTGGAGGAGGCAGCGACGATGGCAGCGGCCCGACGGCACAAGGTTAGGGAAGAGCATATCAGGAGGCGTCCCATGGGGCCTAGGAGCAAGAGGTGTTGCCAACCCCCATCATCGCCCCTATCGCTGACCAGATCACCCTGACCACCGTCTCCTCGCTTCACCACTCCCTTCCGCCGCCAGCCGAGGTTGACGCCAGCCAATGGAGCAGAGGACGACAGGGTCACGCACATGCCAGATCCCAAGCTTCGATAGGCGTCCGCGCAGACCTCTGCCGGCTTTGCCCGACGTCTGTCCTGAGCTTCACCTTCCTTCCACCGCAAGCCGAAGGTCACGACAGCCGTCCACCCCGAGTTCGGCCTCCCTTCCAGTGTAGGCTAAAGGTCGCCGCCGGCCGTAGCTGAGGTCGATGGGGCAGGCGAGCAGCCTCTGGATCCCGACCGCCTGCCCTCCCACACTGCCACCGCTGTCCCGCTGCCCACCTGGGTGGGGAGAGAGATCGAGGGAAGGGGGTGAAGAAGAAGGGTAGGGAAGCTGATAGTTAGGATCTACCGTTAGATTGGAGAGTGTAATGGAGAGACTGTTAGAGTGAAAATAAAAAATGACTCTATTTTTTTAGCTAGCTGGCCAAATAGAGATTTAGAGATCTAAAAATGGCCACTCTGTTGGAGATGCTCTTATATTATGGGATGGAGGGAGTACAAACTAAGACCTTGCCCAAGTCTGAGATGTGTTTCTGTTGTTCTGCATCATGGTTAGCCTAGGTCACAGTCTATAACGGTGTTGCGGCATTTGGACACAGGAATATATGATAGGTAGGCTTGGGTCGGTAAGGTAAAGGCCACTTTTGTGATGGATTTCTGTGACAACTTCTGTCTTTGAGTAGTTACTCTCCAAAATTCAAACTTCAATCATACTTGTTTGATACTTTTAATATTGAAGTTGTAGTTTTGTGAAATTTACTCAAGTAAGACAATTCAAAATGGTTTCCACCTTAAAGCTTGTGCATTTCAGTGTTGTTGACAGAGGGATAATTGGTTTGAACATAAACATGCTATAATATTTGTCGGCGAAATGGGACTGGGGGTCCTACATTCTGTGGGGACGCGTGGATCTTCAGCCATGTCAGCTTCCCCGGGGGCCTGGATTCTGCACAAGAGACGGCCAGCTACGGCCGCCGTTACGCTAAGTGCTCGGGGCCCGGGCATCACCCAGACCCGGATGCGCCTTCCCCGGATGCGTCGCAAGACCGTTCGCATCCTACTATCTCGGGCCCGGGTCTCGCCCCCGTGCCCGGGTCCCATCTAGCTTGGGCACGGGTCTCGCCCCCGTGCCCGGGTCCCATCTCGCCCTCGGGTCCGGGTCTCGTCCCCGGTCCCGGGGAGCTCCATGTCCGGGGTGTCGCCCCCGGGCCCACCTAGTTCCGGCAGTGGAGACAGGCTCTGCCAAGACAGACCCGACAGCCGCCCGCAGCAGCTGGGCGGCAAGACGACCAGACAGCCGCCCGCAGCGGCCGAGCGGCAAGACGACCAGGCGTGCTCTGCACAGCCGCCCGCAACAGCTGAGCGACCAGATGGGACGTCGGACGTACAACGCCTACTCCGGCATGGACTCGGCAGGCGGACGTGGGCGACTAGACTCCCCCCCGGCGCGGCGCAGCAGGCGGCTACGGGCGTACGACAAGACAGACCATACCTAGCTCTCTCCGGGCTGCTTGGCACTGTGGACTCCCCTAATTCTATAAAGGAGGATCCAAGCTGACGAGCAGGAGGAGGAGGAGCAAGCTTCCGCATTAGCAACCGCCGAAGGTAGAGTTCACAGTAGAGCTACCCCTAGTCGATCAACCCCTCCTGGTCGAGAACTTCTCCTGGTCGAGAGCTTCTCCCGGTCGAGAACTTCTCCCAGTCGAGGCCTTGGTCTTCTACCGCAGCTCGTGTGAGTCTCCTTCGAGTCCAGCGTCCAGCAGAGCGGCCGGGGCCGGTGAACACCTTGTAACACAGCAAACCACATTCTCCCACATAGCCAAACACACAGGAGTAGGGTATTACGCCTCCGCGCGGCCCGAACCTGTCTACGCCTCCTGTCTCTCTCTCTCGCGCGATTGTCACGGTTCGAACGGTCCGGTCCCGAAACGGACGGTCCGAACCCCTCTATCTCCTAGCTCGGGCCCCCGGTTCCCGAGCGCCGATCCGTCTGTTGGTCCACCGGACGCCGCAGTCACCTGAGAACTACTCCCCTGGCCGAATCTCAAAGGGGGGTCTCCTGACTTCCGCCGTCGAGGTTTCATCCTCCGACAATATTATAGCATGTTTATGTTCTCATATTGTTCTGATTATCTATAACATAGCACATGTACACTACTTAGGCCCTATTCGGCAGCACGTTGGGCATTGGCTTAACTCCTCGTTTTTCGCGCGCACGCTTTCCAAAACGATCAACGGTGTGTTTTTTGCAAAAATTTTCTATATGAAAGTAGCTCTAAAAAAGCAAATAGATCCATTTTTCAAGTTTTTAATAGTAAATGCTTAATTAATCACGTGCTAATGACGTTTCTCGTTTTACGTGCGAAAAATAAGCCAACGCTACCAGCGTTGCCGAAGAGGCCCTTACTACCCTTACATTCCATATTATAAGATGTTTTTGGGTTTGTCCTAAGTTAGACTTCTTCAAATTTAACAAAGTTTATAGAAAAACGTAGCAACATCTATAACACCAAATTAGTTTCATTAAATTCACTATTGACCTTTTTATAATATATTTGTTTTGTATTGGAAATGATGCCATATTTTTCTATAAAGTTAGTTGAACTTGAGAAAGTCTGACTTAGTACAAACCCAAAATGTCTTATATGGAACGGAGGGAGTACTTAGCAAGGTCATGTGCTGAGATATACAAATTAGCTAAGCAAATTTTTTTAATAATGGGTGTGAAACTCCTGGCCTTTGTCTTAAAACGATGGTGGTTTGCCAAAAGAGGGTGTGCGAGACTAAGCAGGCGAGGAACCGGTGGTTCACAAATTCGTTGAATGCTAAATAACAGGGCGCATCAATAGAGAATAAATGTATTTAAAATTAAGGAAAAATTGTTTTATAGCATCCAAAGGTCATAATTTTACTTTTGTAGCAACGGAAGATACTAGTTCTCTTTATTAGCACAAAAAATTCCTCCAGTCAGTAATATTTCACACTTAGGACAAGATTCAATTAAACTTTTGAAACTTTAATGATTAATTTTATATTAGAATAAATTTATGGAATCTAATAAATTTATTCATGATATTATAGCATTTTTCAATGCAAATCTACTACCATTTGTTTTGTTTTTATACTAAGGTTTGAAGGAATTATTAACGGTTAAAGTTTTAAAATTTTGACCAAATCTTATCATAAACACCGAGCTTGAGATTTTTATGGGATTGGGATGAGAAATTAGGAAGAAGCTCCCTCTTTTTAATATCTGGGATGGGGTGGGAGTTAGAAGGATATTTCCCATTTACATTGTCTAAACAAATCTCAACAATTCACTGTCACTTAACATTTAGTCTCTACCTAAACTATGCTAACTTCCACCACTGCTACCAAACAAAGGATTCAAACTAAAAAACAAAATACCATGTTAATTTCACTATTAGTTCCCCTATCTAAACACCCAATACTCTTTCCCAAAGTTGCCAAACACGCGATGCCACAGCAGAAATTTGGGATTAGAGACATTTTAAGGTACTCCATCTTATCTCTACAGAGATAAGACCTTTGTTAAATCCTAGCCACTGACCATTTATGTATTTTTCTAATTATAAAATACATGCTCCTTCAAAATAATAAATGATAGACATAAAAGGAAAGAGCAAACTTCATATTATTGTCGTTCCTAAAGTTAAGCATGCATGGTGGCAATTAGGAGACAATTAATTTGGAGAAGTGCATTAACAGTTGGTATGCACATCAATTTAAAGAACAAATTTTGAATATGTCGAACCAAGTTGAAGAGAAAAATGTTAATAACTGGAATAAAATTATACATGGTTCAAATATTTGCATTACTATTGTGGTATGTAATTGGAAAGAGGAATATTTGTTTTGAGCATTTGAATTACTCATTTGTAAGTACAAATTTGAACAATGTTACTAGCACAATTTGGTATTATATTCTAAATACGACTAAAATTTATTGGCATAAATTTGAATGCTGCACATTATAATTCGAATCAATTCAATCTTGGGTAGTGAAAATACTTCCAATGTTACTTGTCTTATAAACAACAATTAATGCTTCAATACCACATGCAAATTTGTTGTTTATTTCCTTATTTGTCAGGTATTACCTCCAAGTGGGTAGGTGGGTAAGAGTAACATCAACCATTAGATCAAGCTCGAATTGATGATAAAAAAAAACTTGAAACATTGTAAAAAGGTCCTTGGGATTATTATGCCATGGTAAAAAGGGGCTCTGTTGAAACATAATTGTAGTTTTAGGTGGAATTTCAAATAAAAGAACATATTTAACTTTTAGCAAGCAAACTGCTATTGGTTTCTATGGGTGGGTGGAGTGTTGGGGTTTGGACAGTAGCGAACGGCGGTGCTGCCAGAGCCATGAGCTTGCAGATTGAAGGTGAACATAGTCGGTAGTAGGGCATGGGATCCAGAGTAGTCAGGAGACAAGGATGGTGGTGGCATCTATAGTAGAGTGTTACAAAAAAATTACTCTCGTTTTTTATGAGTATGCTTCCCAAACTGTTTAAAGGTATGTTTTTTAAAAATTTTATATCTAAAAGTTGCTTTTAAAAAAATCATATTAATCCTTTTTCAAGTTTATAATAGCTAATATTTAATTAATCATTCACTAATAAAATACTTGGTTTTACGTGATCATCTTTATCTTCTTCTTTTAACACCTTCAAACTTATCCTAAAAAGACCGGTGCAATGGGGAGCAAGAGGAAAGAGAAGATAAGGTGAGGGTACTGTAGCTACACAAATTTCTGTGCGGTTTAAGCCATCCAAAAGAGACTAAAACTTGTTATTTTCAGATGACCAAAAAATAGACAGGGCCATAAGCCAATCGTGCAACTGTGTTTAACTAATTTGATGTAAAATTAACTGAAAAGGTGAATTTGGCATATGGATTTACCTTGCCCCAGTATAAACATAAGTGGAATACCGTTTTCTCGGCTTGAAACAAACTGAGTACCATCAAGAAGTCGTCCTGTGAAATGAACTGCACGGACAAATAGCAGCGAACTGTGGTGAATATACAGCACAGAAAGCTAAGACTGACATCTGTGTATGAAATTTGACAGTATTTAGGTTTAAACATGTCCTATGAAATTCTTACTCTGCAATCAAACAAAATTATGATGATTGATTTGGTTCAATGCCCTAACAAAATTTATCGGTAATGCAAAAGCATTAAGTTTTGGTGATATCGTAAAAAAAGATTTGCTGGTAAGATACAAGTGTATTTGCATTATAACCGATACTTTGGTAAAGTTGATTTCACACTGTTTGCATTGCTGCCAAGGAAAGTGAAAATATTGACAAAGCCGAAATTTTGATCAGGTTGCAATGGGCAATATCAACTTTTTTTTTGTAACAATCCAAATAGATGCTTAATTCCAATGATATTACCAATATTTTGGAGGAACGGCTACTGATCAAACGTTTGAAAAAATAAATCCATCAATCGATTGCAGCTACTGTCGGAGGATGAAACCTCGACGGCGGGAAGTCGGGAGACCCCCCTTTTGAGATTCGGCCAGGGGAGTGGTTCTCAGGTGTACGAGGCGTTGGAGAAGACGAGAAACAGTGGCACACAGAGGAGACAGGAGGATTTATACAGGTTCGGGCCGCCGGAGCGTAATACCCTACTCCTGTGTGTATGGCTAGGTGGGAGAATGAATACGGTTACAAAGTGAGCTCAGCCGGAGCTGAGGAAGAAGAACAGTCGTCTGAGAATGAGATAGAGTCGGGGAGCCCGGGGTCTAGTCAGAGTCCGAGCTCGGGGTTCCTAATGCTAAAGCTTGCTTTTTTCTCGGTTCGGTGGCTTGGATCCTCCTTTATAGATTAGGGGAGTCCACAGTGCCAGAATACAGAGAGAGAGAGCTCTCCTGTGCACACGTCTGCCTATGACGCCTATGCCGGAGCTGTTGCTGCTGTGGGCGGCTGGAGCACGCGTATGCCCGCAGCCGCCTGCTGCGCCGCGCCTGGAGGGGCCCTTGGCCGCGTGCTGCGGGCGGCCGGTCCGGTCGTCTGACCCGGGCAACACACGCCCGGAGGCGGCGCATCAGGGCACGGGCGACACGTACCCGGGGCCGGAGGCGGCGCGTCCGGGCCCGGGGGGGCGCTCCCGGGCGACACGCGGCAGGCCCGAGGCGGCGCGTCCGGGCACGGGCGACACGTGCCCGGGGCCGGAGGCGGCGCGTCCGGGCACGGGTGACCGGCGGGAGACACGGCCTCTCGGTCGGCCGCCAGTCGTGCAGGATGTGGCCCCGGGGAACTGACGTGGCCGTAGACCCACGCGTCCCCGGCGACTGTGGATACCCCAGTCCCGTTTCGCCGACAGTGGCCCCTGGCCCTGTTGCTCGACCGGGATTTACTCCGGGCAGGAACAGGGCCACGTCTTGAAGAAATGAGGGGACGCTGGGCACGCCTGGTTCGCCATGGACTGATGTAGCTTGAAGACTTGTTGATTTAGACGGGATACGTGCCCGGGACCCGGGCGTCGCCACTGAGTTTTTCGTGGCAGCCCGCCGGCCGGAGATCGCGGCAGCAGAGAGGTGCGTCGGCCAAATGAAGGGTGCCGCCGAATCTGCCGCCGACGAGGCCTCTTGCGCCTGGTCCGAGATGGAGGCGCGGGAGAAGGGAACACTCTCCCGAGAGGAAAGCGTCCGGGCCGGAGAAAGTCGCGGAGATTCGCGAGGAGGCGCGGGAGGCCGTGGCCGAGTCCGCTGCCGCGGAGGCAGGGCTCCTCGACCGCGGCGAGCATCTTGCAGAGGCAATGTTTGACGAAGAAACCGAAGGAGACGGCTGTCGCCTTCGAACGCCGCCCGGCGCGCAGTCCCCGCCGCTCCGGGAGCTAGGCTCCCGAGGGCAGTGAGCATGGTAGCTGCCCGCCCCGGGAACTCGGTCCCCGGGATGGTTGAGGCCGTTCTCCGGCCCCAGCGGCTGAAGCGAAAAGGTTTGGACTGCTTGGTCGGATTGTCCACGGGGGGCCAGGAGACGCCCACGCGTGGCCGTGCGGACGACTGGAGCGGCGTGCCCCGTCGCCTTGTCGTTAACGCCGGTAAAGGATGCGACCGGGAGAGGCCGATCACCGGGGGACGTCGAACACCTAGAAGGAGCCGATCAGCTCGGAGGAGCCCAAGCCGATCCAACCGGGAGTAGCCGATCGTCTCGAGGCTAACTTCCCGAGCTCGTCGGTGCGGAAGGTGTGAGTCTCGGGAGCAGGGAGCGGCGGCCGGGACCGGGAGCGTCTCCGCAATGTGCCCCTGGGACGCCGCTGCCGAGACAGGGCCCCGAGAACCGAGGACGCCGCTGCCGAGACCGGGCCCCGAGAACCGAGGACGCCGCTCCTGGGACCGGGCGCCGAGGCCCGGGCGCGGGATGGCTCGGGGCCTGGGACCCGAGGAGGTGGCTCCCGGGTCCGGGTGCCGGGTGCCGGGCACGGGATGGCTCGGGGCCTGGGACCCGAGGAGGTGGCTCCCAGGTCCGGGTGCCGGGTGCCGGGCACGGGTCAGTCTGGGTGCCGGGACCGGGCGCCGGGTCCCGGGCACGGGATGGTCCCCGGGATCCGGGCGTCGCCACCGAGTTCTTCGTGGCAACCTGTTGGCTGGAGATCGTGGCAGCAGAAGGGTGCGTTGTTCAATCGAAGGGCGCCACCGAGTCTGCCGCCCTCAAGACCTCACCCGCTTGGTCCGAGATGGAGGCGCGGGAGAAGGAAACACTCTCCCGGGAGGGAAACGTCCGGGCCTAAGAGGCCGGGCTCGTGTCTCGGGGGTGTGAATTCGCCGTGCGTGAGGAGGTCGCGGTGGTTCGCGAAGAGGCGTGGGAGGCCATGGTCGAGTCCGCTGCCCCGGAGGCAGGGTTCTCCGACCGCAGCGAACATCTTGTAGAGCCGAAGCCTGACGAAGAGGTCGAGGAAGATGCCGATTCCCTTTTGACACCGTCTGCGGTTGCCTTCGGGGCCCGGGGGCCCTCCATGCCCCCGGGTGCTCCCCTTCCGACGTCGTTCGGCGCCGCCTTCGGGGTCCGGTTAGAAGCACAGCGGTGACCGCGCCCCGTGCGATCCGGGCCTCGCTCGTGCTTGCGCACCGAATCTGCCTGTCTTGTACAAGAGAGACATTTGTATATGTATATGATCATGTTTATATTTTCGTACCTTGGTTTATTGTGTTGTTCGGAGGTTGCTGGTGTTCGGGGGACGGAGCTCGGATTCGCTTCCCTAGCGAGCCCGAGTCCGGCATGTGCTCGGGACCCGGGGGCCCCGGCTGTCATGCGGATACGTGTCCGGGACCCGGGGGCCCCGGACTGAAATATGGTTTTGATGTAAGCCGGGTTCCGGGGGCCCGGGCTTGAAATATGGGACGTGAGACGGCCTTCCGGATGCATTCTTGCCGGGGCGGTGCTGTCCGGGCTCCGCGCCCTACTCCGGGTGTCGCGTTCCTAGGCTTGCACTTGCCTTGGCGAGGCCGCCCTGGTTCGGCTCCTCGGTGTCGGGCCCAGGGCACAGATTCGGGAATCCGTGCCTCGGCTCAAATATGTGCCTGTGACCCAGGGGACCCGGACTGGAATAAAATTCGATATGTAATGTCAACATGTGCCCGGGCACGAGGCCGGGGCAAGGACATGGACCATATCGGGACGACTTCCCCGGACCTGCCCTTGCCGAGGCGACGTGGTCCGGGTACTAGCGCCCTGTTGAAGCTGTTCCGGTTTGGGAGCGGGCATCGGACCGTCCGCCTAAGGGTCGGTCCGTCCGAGGCGCGATGACCGGACCGTCCGTCGGGGGGACGGACCGTCCGTATCGCCTCGGCCGTGCTTGGCCTGCTACTGGCTCTGCCGGGACTCGAGTTCAGCTCCCTCGGGCTCAGGCCCTTGAGAGGGGGCGAGTTCTCCGTGACAGGGAGAAGACCTTCAAGCGGAAGGTGCCGATCTCATCGGGAGTGGTCGTTCAACCGGGAACGAGCGAACTCTCGAAACCGGGAGGAGATCCTCAACCGCGAGTGGTCTGCCCGGACTCGCGCTCGACAAGGCGGCGTGGTCCGGACTATAACACCGGGAGCCGGAGGCCCCGGACTGATTCGGGACGGACCGCCCGGACTCACCATCGCGTCCGATGGAGTCCGGGCAGTCGTACCCTATGTGCGTTCGGGGTCTGGAGGCCCCGGACTTATTCGGGACGGGCCGCCCAGACTCACCATCGCGTCCGATGGAGTCCGGGCAGTCGTACCCTATGACAAAGGAAAGGGGAAGACTTCCTCTAATAAAGGAGGAGAGGAGAGATTTTCATTGAATCAAAAGCCAACCAAAGGACCAGAAGCGTTACAGTCGAGGCTTCCCGGGAAGGTGGGGCGAATCGGGATGATCTCTCCGGCTTGGCTGTCCCGGGTGCCACGTCCGCGGCTCGCACTCGTTTTGGCGAGGCGGTCTAGGTTCGGGCTTCCCTGAGCTGGGACGTTGGTCGTCCTGTCCGTTGCCCTCGGCCAGACCGTCCGGCCAGGGATCGGACGTCCCAAACCGTGCGTTCGGACCATCCGAGCCGGGGCCGGACCGTCCGAACTGGGCTTGGCTTGCTAAGGCTCCTGCCGGAAGTACTTGACCTGCTTGGCCAAGCTCTGGACGGCGCGGCACTCCGTGAGGTCGTGCGAATCCGTCTCGTGGACGGCGCACCACTTCTGGGCCGCTGCCGTCGAAGGCGGCGCGCGTGCGGCCCTTGGCCGCTCGCCGGTGATGTTGTCCCCGCGGACATCATCAGACCGTGGGGCGCCCGCAACAGCCAAGGCGAAGCCGTCGGCGGCCGCCTTCTCCTTCTGTCGCTTCCTTCTGTCCCGACGCGCCGCGGAGTGCGAGGACTCGCCGTATTCTTCGGGGTCCTCGTCAGGGGCCCCGGGGCGTGGCTCGTTCCACGCCCGGGCCTCCTCCTTGCGGGCGCAGAGATCGGCGAGCTTGAAGAGCTCAGCCGTAGTCTGGACGTCGCGGGTGCCCATCTTTTCGAGCATGCGCCTGTCGCGCACACCCGAGCGAAAGGCATGGATGACCGCGTGAGGAGCGATGTGGGAGATGGTATTGCGAACCTGGCTGAAGCGCTGTAGGAAGTGCCTCAGCGTCTCGTCCCTGCCCTGGCGTAGGGCATGGAGGTCCGCCTCGGTCCCAGGGCGCGGAAAGGTGCCCTGGAAGTTGGCCACGAACTGGTGGCAGAGGTCCTCCCACGAGTAGACTGATCCCTCGAGGAGGTTCATCACCCAGGAGCGCGCCTGGGCCTTGAGAGCGACGGGGAAGTAGTTCGCCATCACTCGATCATCGCCACCGGCCGCCCGGATGGCAGTAGTGTATATTTGCAGGAACTCCGTGGGATCCACGGAGCCGTCATACTTCTCCGGCAAGCTGGGCCGGAACCTGTCCGGCCAGCGAACCTGCCGGAGGCCTGGGGAGAGCGCCAGGCAACCCGAGCCGTACAGGGCGGGCTCGGGTAACAGATGACGGTTTCCCGTCAGTAGGTTGGAGCTGGAGGCCTGGACCTTGGAACGCGTGGCGGCGTCCGCCCGCCGCTCGCGCTGTCGCTCCATGGTGACCCGGGCGTCCTCGTCGGACCGCCCCCGGTTCAGCCGGTCACGGAGGTCGCCGTGGCCGCTGTCTGCCGGAGTCGTGGCGTGTTGCGCCGTGCTCCGGGCTCTGCTTTGACTCGGGGCGGGGGGCCGGCCCGCGCTAGACGTTGCGCGGTCGGCACTCCTGGCCCCTGCGCTGCTGTGGGCAGCGACCTGGCGATGGGCCGCGCCTACGAGGTCGGTGACTTCGTTGAGCCAGCGCCTCTCCCGGCCCCCGCTCCCGTTAAAAGCCAGGGGGTGGCGCAGGAGGGCTTCCGCCGCCAGGAGAGCTCCCTGTGGCGATGCTGGCTGGAAGTCGAGGTTGCGGCGTGCCGTGGAGCGGCGCCTCCGCTCGCGCCTCAAGGATGAGGCCGTGGCAGACCCGGCGGGGCACTTGCCGGTTCCTTCTGAGAGAGAAAGAGCCGACGCCACACTGCCAGGCCGCCGAGGAGCGAGCTCAGCCCGCCTGGGTTGCGCGACGCGTCTCCTGGAAGACGGGGAGCGCAGGGGGCTTACCACCGGGCTTACGCCACCCGGCGGGGTGAAGTCGTCGGACTCCTGGTCGGAGTCCCGCGGACGGTGGCCTCCTGCCATGGAGTGCGCTGGTCTTGGGGACGTCGGCGTGTCACCTGAAAAGGAAACTCCCCCTACCTGGCGCGCCAGCTGTCGAAGGATGAAACTCCGACGGCGGGAAGTCAGGAGACCCCCCTTTGAGATTCGGCCAGGGGAGTGGTTCTCAGGTGAAGCCGGCGTCAAGCGGAAGAAGAGAGATCAGCGCTGGGGGCAGAAACAGAGGGGCCCGAGCTGGAGGATAGGGGTCCGGACCGTCCGAACACGGTCCGGACCGTCCGAACTGTGGAGATTACGTGGGGAAGACGATCAACCGCGCGCACAAGGGAGGCACGAGGATTTATACAGGTTCGGGCCGCCGGAGCGTAATACCCTACTCCTGTGTGTGTTTGGCTATGATGTGGATGAACGTGATATAGTGTTTACAAGGAGAACTTCGGGAGCTCGGAAGCTCACCGGGAACCCAGAGGTGCTTAGACGCTGCTCTAGCAGCGGCCGGAGTCGAGGAAGGAGGAGGAGATCCCTTCGTTCCCTCCCCTTTTTTCCCTCGTGGCTTGGATCCTCCTTTATAGATTTAGGGGAGTCCACAGTGCCAGAATACAGAGAGAGAGCTTTTCCGGTGAGCTCTCCTGTGCACACGTCCGCCTACGACGCCCATGCCGGAGCTGTTGCTGCTGTGGGCGGCTGGAGCACGTGCATGCCAGCAGCCGCCTGTTGCGCCACGCCTGGAGGGGCCCCTGTCGGGTGCTGCGGGCGGCTGGTCTGGTCGCCTGGTTGCCACACACGCCCGAAGACGGCGCCTCCGGGCACGGGCGACACGCGCCCGGGGCCGGAGGAGGCGCTCCCGGACGGCCCGCTCCCGGGCGGCACTCGCCCGGGGCCGGAGGCGGCGCTTCCGGGCGGCACTCGCCCGGGGCCGGAGGAGGCGCTCCCGGGCGACAGGCGGCGCGTCCGGGCGCGGGGACGAGCACCCGGGGCCGCGGGCGACGCATCCGGGCACAGACGACCGGCGGGAGACACGGCCTCCCTGCCGGCCGCCGGTCGTGCAGGATATGTCCCCCGGAGGAGCCGATGTGGCCGGTGATCCACGCGTCCCCGCAGGCTGTGGGACCCCTAGTCCCATTTCGCCGACAGCTACATATATTTATGACTGAGTTGTATAAATTTATGACTAAAGTTGTGCACGATTGATAAATTACATACAGTTGCAAATATTTATGACTGAGTTGCATAAATTTATAACTAAAGTTGTGTGTGATCAATAATGGTAACTATAGCAAGTTAAAAGTATAACTTGGAACTTGCTTCCCCGGTCCCAAATCTTAAAGTTCGATCCAATGGCCAGCATTGTTGTTTGACACAATCTAAAAAATAAAACGTTTGATCAATAACAAATCTGATATTTTGGTAATACAAGTTTTGTGTATTGAACCAAACTAGCACTTATAACTATTTATTTAACAAATTACTTAGCATTTTAAATAAAAATCAATGAAGAATAAGCTAAAAAAGTCCTTGAAAAAATTAATACAAGTAAAGCTCTCATCACAAAACACAACATTAATAACTCTAGTAGAATAATTAGGATCTAAACTCAAAAATATGTATTTTTATGATAAATTTATTAATAAATATATAATTTTACGATACTTCGCCTTAAATTTGGGATAAATTTGTGATCAGCATCGCTTATATTTGTTACCTTGGGCCTGGTGGCAGTAGAAGCTGTTAGGTCCAACCCCGGGAATGGTGCACTGGAACTCGCGCTGAGCCCTGGCGCTCTTGCGGCCGTGGGGCTTCCGGACAGTCCACTTGTGAAATCCAGGGTGAGGCGGCCACCTCTCCGCCTCCTCGTCGTCCTTGTCCACCCACAGGTTGTGGAAGCTTTTATCAGGCTCGCCCAGCTCCGGCAGCGGCGCCATACTTGCAGCCTGCCGCTAATAACTAAACGCCTTAATTATTACAGTTATTAGTTTCTTCTTTTTGCTAGTCTACAGTTAACTAACCAACCTGCAGTAGTTAATCGCTTGGCCAGCTGAGCTCGCTAGCTTAAGCTTGATTGATCGAGTCTAGCTTAGTAATGAGTGCGTATATATCGAGCTCGCAAAGTACTCCTGCAGATTGCAACAGAATGGCAAATTGGCATATCTGGCATCTTGGCTGGCTGAGTTGACGGAGCCGACCCGAGTCTTGGTCTTCCCCGGCCCACGCTGTCCTTATTTGCTCCAGGTTCTCGGTCTTCCGAGTCAAGGTCACCCGGCTACTAGAGGAGGAGAAACTTGCCTGGAATGATTATATATCGGTCTGATGCTTCACGGCCAAACTTGTTATTAAATCAGCAAAATACTAAAAAAAATGTTGGTTGTTCTGGCCACCGAGTCAGGAAAGGCGTGTAGGCTCGGCCCACCCATACGCACGCACCGGTTAACGAATGTGGAACGAGTTTCACGCACGTGCAACGATCGGTAGCACGCCGTTTTTCTCTCTAACGGACTCGCCCTTGATCTCCTCTAGCATGGAGCCTCGGCCCTTGTGTGGGTGCCGATCTACGTATGCCAAAGCTCTACTCCCGAAACCCTAACTAATCATCACGAGACTGGTGGAAAACCGAAGCGCGATCTCCGCCCTTACTGCTGGTCAGTGCAGTGGCGGCCGGAGGGGCGACGCTATCCACACGGCGACCGGAATCAGCGGCTAACAAATTCATCGGCGATTCCTACCACGATAGTAATAGCTTCAACCTCGATCGGTCAGTAATTCATCTTAATTCCGCATAAATTTAAGGTGATTATGTATAGGCTAAGACTAGAATTAAGTATAAGTCTTAAAAAAACATGTGCAACACATCAAGCCAAACACAACTTGTTATTTATTATTTATAATTTTTGTAAATTAGTGAACCAACAATGATATTTTAGTGGAACTAGTTTTTAATTTATCTCGCACATATCAATATAAAGCTAAAAAGACTAGAATATCCTCCACTTTAGCAAACTCTGATGTATTAATTGCTTTAAAGATAAAGTATTTATGGGACAAATGAGATGGACAAAAAATAGAGTTATTTTAGAGTGAAGTGAGTTCTAAAGATGGTTGACACTGCTTTGCTAACATATTTGTATTTGCAAGAATAAAGAATCATGGACTAACCATCTGTTGGCAAAAGTTTTGGTACACACCATCCATTGGTAAATACTACAATGCGGGACATATTACCTGTTAATAAATTTGGAAGTATAAATCATGAAAACTGCTAAAACTGAGAGTCCATTCCTAAAAAAAAGTTCATATTGATTCATTTAAAAAACCCCGAAATGTTAATCAAGAAAACTAAAAACAACTGAGTTCTGTTCCATATAAATTTAGAAGCCAAGTCAAATCCCCACACTCAGATAGCAATCCAAGTATAAGGCCCTCTCGACTGAGCATATCATCTAGGATCCACTCCCATATGCACAGTCTACTCAAGTGAACAACACATCCAGCCATATTATGCAATTAATACAAGTAATTTTGAACTTCTAAAACTACTAATTCCAGTAAGATACCCTATATAAAGACGTATTGGATTTCTATATGGTGTTCAATATTATACTTCGACTATTAATTTCTTTCATAATATATTATCAATAACTATAAAATTAATATTATATAAAAATATTTTAAAACATGAATTAGTGATACTACATATATGACACTAAACACATATATTTTTAGTTTAATTATTGATCAAAATTTTTAAGTTTTGACTTTACGAAAAACAATAACGTCTTATATTTTTAAGTAGATGAAGTAACATTAAGTAAATATTAGTTTTACAAATTATCTACGTATCAATAGCGCGTGCAATATGTGCACATGTTTACAATTAATTATATTAATTCAATTTCTACGCATAGGTCATAGTTTGCTGTGGACATGAACCAACAATGATATATATCAGGGTCTCGGATTGAAAATAGTGACATCGAAATGATTCTTTTTGTATGGAATATATGCGCATTTAGTTTGAGGGATTCAAACAACCTCACCCTCCACTTTAGTAAGTATGCTACCCTCCACTTTAGCAAGTATGATACACTCTCAGAAATTTCAAACAAATATTTGTCCGTCTAAATAATTTGAAGTGAAAATTTTGTTTAGTATAAAGTTGTAGATCTTGTCGAGACAACAACTTCCATACAGAGTTTGTCTCTATTCGAGATCATACAAAAATGTTGTGAATTTCTAAAGAAATGGATCTATCCTTATCATTGATGGTTCGGCAATGATAGACTTGAGAGATCTCTATCTCTAGCCAATCAAAGCGGGGAATGCTTCGCGTCGTACATCCCATGACATCGAATGTTAGCACCAGCGCACATAGGAGTAGTACCCTCACTTGCATGCATACATGCATGCATACAACATTTTATTAAATTTCAAATGGCTTTTTCTCCTAAACTATTTATTTTATTTGTGATTCGATTACACCGTTGTATCCGTTGTAATTAAATCTTTTTAAAAAATCTTAGTTGATTATATTCTGATGAAAGAAAAATATATGTTTCAACTATTACAATTCAATGTTTCATACACGAGAGCAGAATATTTCAACAGGCAATTTTACTGTGTTTCATATTTTAACAAAGCAAGAGAAGCATCTAAAACATTTTTCACCGAATTATGAAAATTTTTTGTTGAAACATTTTTCATCGAGTAGTGAAACATCTGAAACATTTTTATATATGGGATGAAATACCATCCGATAATTTATAATTATCGGACATCTAGGCTGTAGTTGTTGAAAATATAAGCACATGTAGTTTTAATTTATTTCATAAATAAATCATGACATTAATAGCATAAATAAACAGAATCATGTAATCTGATCTAAATATGTATATGACAGCAATTAATATGAATAGATCAAACACAGGAGACATAGTGTACGCGTACCTACAGCCCTGTTGTAGGGGCTGTTGTGGAGCAGACACGGGCGCAGCACGTGCCGCACGAATGACACGCGGCACCGGGTGATGGTGACGACGGGTGATGGTGACGACGCGCAGCGCTCGAACGTGAAGGAGGACGAGCCGTGATGGGCGCACAGCGAGCAATCGCGCGTAGTACTTTCCAAAAAACTTATTCGCCCTCTCCCAGTGTAGGACGTCGAAGGCGAGGGTTCCGGAGACCTGCTCTCCCAATCAGCCGGTGCACGCCGATGAACGGGACGGAGTAGACGACGAACGATGACTCAAAACAGAAGAGATGGCAAGCCCTAGACTGCTTTTTGCATCTATTGCATGGAGACAGCAACTCAATATTTATAGAGATATTAGGACGCGTGATCAAGACGCTCGCACAATCTCTATCTCGTAATCCGGACTTCACGCTTATTACGTGAGTTCAAAACAAACACTAGATAAGTTGTTAATATTTGCAGCAAAACAAAACTGCAAAAAGAAGCTGAATCTGCACAAGCATGAGAAGCCAATTTTGATGGACCATTCACGTGCATGTCGCGTACGCGTGCTGCCTCGCCTCGCCTCGTCTGGCGTGAGGCGAGCAAGCGCGCGCGTGTGTTCCTTCAGTTCTCTCCATTATGCATGTCTCAAGTGGCTAGGAGAGAGTTCATCCTTATAAGGAGGTCTCCCTCTCCTAGAACTAGCAAGGTGGTACTAAACTTTCTATGCCACTCTCCATGAGGTGGGCCTTTGAGATTTTTCTAGGAATTATTCTCCACATGGGTCTTAGCCCACTTAGTAATTCCAACAATCCCCCACCAAATCTCAAAGTCCCAAAGAGATTTGCCATTCTCCAAAGTACTGTTTATATACCAGTGTTTCGATGGAGATCGATTAAGATTGAACATCCATTTAGAACTCCAAGCTACACTTACTCACAACTTGAACAATGGACTAAGCTTTGAATTGCAAGTTTTATGCAAATAAGTTTCACTCAAAACCCTGACTGATACTAGGCCGTCAGTAGCCTATTCCTCGGTTGGAGCTTATAAGTTATACTCCTTGGTCTTTTATGAGCTTCCTAGGATATTCACCCAAAATCTCCATAGACCGCGACCAACGGTCGAACTCATATAGGTGTGTTCTTTCAAGAATGCTATGTAGAACAGCATCTTCGCTAATTAAAGCCAACAAAACACATTAAGGCAAAAGCCAACCTGTCTTACAGCTTGTGAGAGTATATGCATCTTTACTTAGAGATAGTTAAAGGTACTCTCCTCCTGTTAACTAATGGCTTGTTTTTCCCAGGTCCTAATTCACGGGATCACCGATCACATAGGTTGGGTTACCACCATAGTCTAACTCATATGGGTCTTATTCCCATCTCTCTCGATGCATTATCTATCACATTTCGTGATAGCCCCTTCGTAAAGGGATCTGCCAGGTTGCTAGCTGTTTGGACGTAATTCAAACTTATAATTCTGGAATTTCTTAATTTCCTAACAGACTTTAATCATCTTTTCATATGCCTAAACGATTTCATATTATCTTTAGAACTATTCACCTTAGTAATGACAGTTTGATTGTCACAGTTCATAAGGATAGCTGGCACTGGTTTTTTAACCACAGGCAAATCCATTAATAGATCACGCAACCATTCTACCTCAACAGTAGCAGTATCTAATGCTGTAAGCTCTGCTTCCATAGTTGATCTCGTCAAAATGGTCTGTTTGCATGACCTCCATGAAACAGCACCACCACCTAGTGTAAAAACATATCCACTAGTGGTTTTGATCTCATTAAATCAGAGATCCAGTTAGAATCACTATATCCCTCTAATACCGATGGGTACTCAGTATAGTGAAGTCTAAGATTCATAGTACCCTTCAGATAGCGCGTAACTCGCTCAAGCGCGCGCTAATGATCATCTCCCGGATTAGAGGTAAACCGGCTCAATTTACTCACAGCAAAGGAGATGTCTGGCCTAATTGCACTAGCTAGATACATAAGTGAGCCAATTATCTGAGAATACTCCAGCTGATTCCTAGTAATTCTTTTGTTTTTGCGAAGCAAAAGACTATGATCATAAGGAGTTGGAGAAGGCTTGCTATCAATATAGCCAAAGCGGCTCAAGACTTTTTCCACATAATGAGATTGCAAGAGTGTAATCCCATCACCACCTCTGATTAGCTTAATGTTTAAGAAAGCATCAGCTATTCCTAGATCTTTCATATCACAGTTTTGAGACAAGAATGATTTAACCTCATTAATCACCTCAAGGTTTGTCCCAAAGATTAATATGTCATCAACATACAAGCACAGAATAACTCCCTCACCCCCACCATAGTGATAATATACACACTTATCTGCCTCGTTGACTGCATAGCCCGTAGAAGTTAGTGTTCTATCAAATTTCTCATGCCACTGCTTAGGAGCTTGTTTTAGACCATATAAAGATTTTAACAACTTTAGCACCTTGCCTTCTTGACCTTCTACTACAAATCCATCAGGCTGCTCCATATAAATTTCTCATCCAGCTCTCCATTAAGAAAAGCTATCTTAACGTCCATTTGATGAACGAGAAGACAATGTTAGGCAGCCACAGAGAGAAGTACGTGAATTGTAGTCAATCTAGCAACAGGTGAGTAAGTGTCAAAGAAATCTTCGCCTTCTTTCTGAGTATAGCCCTTGGGCACAAGCCGAGCCTTGTACTTTTCAATAGTACCGTCAGGCCTTAGCTTCTTTTTGAACACCCACTTGCAACCTACGGGTTTGCACCTATAGGGTCGCTCTGTCACCTTCCAAGTCCCGTTAGCGATAATGGAGTCCATTTCGCTACGAACAGCCTCCATCCAGTAGTCAGCATCAGGGGATGTATAAGCTTCTGAAATTGACTTGGGAGTGTCATCCACAAGGTACACAATAAAGTCGTCACTAAAGGACTTATCTATCCTTTGTCTCTTGCTCCTTCTAGGAGCTTCACTGTCATCCTCCTCAGCGAGATGTTCAAGTGTATATTCAATTTGTTCTGGTGGTGTGATTAAATTAGGAATAGAATCAGAAGATTGACTAGAAGTGCTATGTGTATCCTTCATTGGGAAAGTTTTCTTAAAAAACGTAGCATCACGAGACTCTAAAATTATACCCATATTCATGTCAGGTACCTCAGATTTAACTATTAAAAATCTATAAGCAATACTATGATGAGCATATCCCAGAAAGACACAGTCTATAGTCTTAGGTCCTAGCTTGCGCTTTTTTGTTATTGGTACATTGACTTTCACCAAGCACCCCATGTACGCAAGTAAGAATGTGATGATTTTCTCCCAATCTATACCTTGTATAGTGTTTTATCCTTATTTCTGTTAGGAGTTCTATTCAATACATGATTCAAGGTCAACAAAGCCTCCCCCACCATGCCTTAGGTAATCCCGCAGTGTCTAACATGGCATTCACCAAGTCAGTCAACGTACGAATCTTTCTTTCGACAATCCCATTAGATTTGGGAGAATAGGGAGGTGTTCGCTCATGTATAATGCCATGTTCCTCACAGAATAAATCAAAAACATTAGAGAAATAGTCTCCACCACGATCTACCCTAATTCTTTTTATCTTTATGTCAAATTGGTTTTCAACTTCTGCCTTATAAATTTTAAAGTAGTCTAGGGTCTCATCTTTCGTTTGCAATAAATACACATAACAGAATCTAGTTGCATCATTAATTAAAGTCATGAAATATTGTTTTCCACCCTTCGTCAACACTCCATTCATTTCACAAAGATCTGAATGTAGGAGTTCTAGTGGTGCCAAATTTCTCTCCTCGGCAGCCTTGTGAGATTTGCGAGGTTGCTTTGATTGCACACAACTATGGCACTTAGAATCTTTGACAATGGAAAAACTTGGAATTAAATTCAAACTGAAAAGCCAAGACATTAAACCAAAATTAATATGACATAAACGTGAATGCCAGATACTGGCCTCATTATCCACACTGCCACAAATATGGTTTACAGACTTATTGCAGAAATCAGAAAGGAAAAAATAGAACAAGCCTCCGCACTCATAGCCTTTACCAATAAATATCCATGTTTAGACACGACTACTTTATTAGATTCAAATACCAACTTAAATCCGTCTCTACATAGACAGGAACCACTAATGAGATTTTTGTCGATAGTGGGGACATGCTGCACATTCTTCAACTGCACGATTTTTCCTGAAGTAAACTTTAGATCTACCGTGCCAACACCATGAACGGAAGCATGCGACCCATTCCCCATTAGGACGGAGAAATCCCGGCTGACCTGATAAGAGGAAAACAAAGATATGTCAGCACAAACATGAACATTGCCCCCCGTATCAACCTACCAATTAGTAGACTGATTAACTGAGAGAACAGTAGATAAATTACCATACCCGGTTTCATCTCCAGTATTGCCAATGGTCACATTAACAAACTTAGAGGTCTATCCTACAGGTGCCTTCATGCCCTTACGTTGTGAACACTTCTTGGCAAGATGACCAAGCAAGCCAAACACAAAGCAAGTTCTGACATCTTCCTCCTTGTTGTTGTTCCTCCTTTTCTTGAAGTTAGTGTTTTGTTGGGCTTTGACAAATTTCCCTTTATTGTTCTTGTTAGCAGTCTTTTGCACCACATTGGCACTAGACTGCCCACCATCGCCTTTTGACATAGCGTCCTTTGCCCGAGCTTTCTCCTCAACGTCAAGAGATGTAATTAACCCCTCAACGGAGTACTCCTGTCTCTTGTGTTTGAGTACAGTACTAAAACTCCTCCATGAAGAAGGTAGTTTTGCAATAATGCATATAGCCACAAATTTGTCGAAAAAGGCACACTTAAGGAGTTCAAGTTTCTTAGCAATGGTTTGTAGTTCATGAGCCTGTTCGACCACAGAACGGTTGTCAACCAGGCTGAAATCGTGAAACTGCTCCATGACGTACAAGTCGTTGCTAGCATCAATAGCACCGAATTTGGTATTCAGTGCATCCCAAGCATCAGTAGCACTGAATTTGGTATTCAGTGCATCCCATAACTCCTTAGCGTCGGTCATGTGCATGTACACCTCGACTAGACGATCACCAAGAATGCTAAGAATGCATCCCACAAAGAGAGTAGTGGCTTCCTCAAATTCTTTCTGCTGTTCAGCAAAGAGAACTCCTTCAGGTTTGCCAGTACTCACCCAGAAGCACTTCACAACTGTCAGCCACAGAGTGACCCTGATTTGCCATCTCTTGAAGTGCACATCGGTAAATTTATCCGGCCTCAGTGCATCGGCAAAACCAGCCATCGAAAAATCACAGTGCCTAGAATAAGGTTTTTGGATTGTTGAAACTATAAGCACATGTAGATTTAATTTATTTCATAAATAAATTATGACATTAATAGCATAGTAAACAGAATCATATAATCCGATCTAAACATGTATATGACAGCAATTAACATGAATAGATCAAACATAGGAGACATAGTGTACGCGTACCTACAGCCCTGTTGTGGGGGCTGTTGTGGACAGCCCTATTGTGGGGGCTATTGTGGAGCAGACACGGGCGCAGCACGTACCGCACGAACAACACGCGGCACCGGGTGATGGCGACGACGCGCAGCGCCCGAACGTGAAGGAAGACGAGCCGTGATGGGCGCACAGCGAGCAGTCGCGCGTAGCGCTTCCCAAAAACCTTATTCGCCCTCTTCCAGTGCAGGACGTCAAAGGTGAGGGTTCCGGAGACCTGCTCTCCCAATCAGCCGGTGCACGCCAATGAACGGGACGGAGTAGACGACGAACGACGGCTCAGAACAGAAGAGATGGCAAGCCCTAGACTGATTTTCGCATCTATTGCGTGGAGACAGTAGCTCGGTATTTATAGAGACATTAGAACGCGTGATCAGGACGTCCGCACGATCTCTATCTCGTAACTGAACCGGATAAGCCGCGCATATCTTATCCGGACTTCACGCTTATCACGTGAGTTATATTGAATTTAAGAGAAAAAGGTACGTGAGGAGACATCCCCTTGAGGGATTAGAATCCATTCCCTAGTTGTTGTAAATTGTAATATAGGATATGGCATCCATCTGCGTGTGACATGTAGAACCAGAATCCATGTCATATACATAGAGTGTCAAATCATGTAGCATCATATTGAGGAGGGGGGGGGGGCAAATTCTCAAATTTTCCATTTCCAAATGCCTTAAGCATCTTCAGTAATAGCCCCCATTTTACAGCCCCTAAAGATTAAAGAGGGGCTGCTCTCATTTCTTGAGCACCAAAAAATAGTTCCAACTCCAGCAACCATCCCCTATTCCTCAGCCCCTATTTCATTTCTTCTTCTATTTCTATATACACCCAATGTTTATGCCTAGTTTAACACAACAATAATTTAAATATGAAAATTTCTAACACAAACAATTCAAACTATATTCAAATCCACAGTTTCAAAACACCACAATTCAAACTTTGCAATCATAGAAATGACAAATCCTAGTGTCAAATAATCCTAATAACATAGGTGTCTTCTTCTTTATCCATCATCAAAAGTTGAGAACCCACTATCATAAATCACCAACTAGAATCAAGCATCACATATCACAAATCACCAACCAGATCCTTGTTGTAGGGCGGCCGGGAGGAGGGGCGCTAGGGAGAGCAGCCAGGGAGGAGAGTCACCAGGGAGGGTCGCTGGGAGGAGGGGAGGCACTGGGGAGGAATGGTGCCATCAGGGAGGGGACATGGCACCACGTGGGGAAGAAAGTGGAAGGCGCGCGCTAGGAATTTCTTCCGCTTCTCCCAAGCGTGGATGGAGGTTATGGAGCAGAGCCCCTAGTACAGGGCGCTTGGTGGGATGATTTGGGGTCCTCCCTACTTTGGACTTGATTTTTTTTATCTTAACACAAAAAACTATTTGCTCTTAATCAGTTATTCTCCTGGATGGCCCCTTTCATTTAGTTCAATTTCAGTTATTTCTTCAAGAAAAAATCCATTTCACTCTTTCAGACTATTTCATCATAGTACTTAACCCCCTAAACTATTTATGGCTTATTTTACATCCCAAACTATTGAAAATGGTTCACTTTACTTCGTAACGGTATTTATCTTTTATGTTTCTCTCTATATAAGTCGTATTTTGCACTGAAATTTGGTACAATGATAGATGCATTATGTCGATGTTTTATATTGGCAATAATCATATCGGGCTATGCATCAGACCTAAACTCGATGGATTCGAAAGAACACAAATGCTTTTACTGGTTCAGGCTCTCAATGTGAGGTAATACCTACTCCAGTTGTGATGTATTGCTTTCGCGGTATGTGAAATAATCTGCCCCAAGGGGCTCCCTACCTCTCCTTATATATGTGGAGGGATGAGGGTGTAGGAAACCCAGTTGAATACGACCCAGAGTATTCCTTATCAATACATAAAGATTCCGGATAGGATTATATCCCTTTCCTTGTCTTGCAAGGTAACATGAAGCCGAGTCATACTCTATCTCCAATTGTAGGGGCCAGCCCACCCTCTGTCCGAGTGGCCGTAATTGCCTTCCTTGAGGTACTCGGGGCCCATGGCCTCCACAGTAGCCCCTGAGACTTTCATAGTCGAGTCATAGCTCAAGCCGAGTGCTCGTCCTCCGTGGTGAAGAAATCTCGAGTGCCTTGCTCCCGTGTACTCTTTGTCCGAGTGCTTCTTTTCCCAAATTCTACTTTATGTCAGCTGACAACGAGGCTATGAAGGGGTTCATGGAAATAATTGAATAGTGTGCACCGAATAAGCCCCCGAATTTATGCTTAATTTAGAAACAATTAAACATAAAGTCAAAAAATCTTTCACCTTGAAGTATTTCCTGAGTGATATGTTTCTCAAAAATTGGACTCTTCAGCCAAATATTGACCGGAATTTTGCTCGTAGCAATTTGGCTAAGCATGTAAGCTATGTATCACTATGGACCAAGCCCAATACGTGATGAAGTGTACTTGAGAGATACCTGCATCCCCAATTTTAATGGAGACCAGCTATTGATCCTTATAAGGATATATCTTCAATACCTAAGAATAATCAAGATACCCGAATGTATACACCCGGCTGTAGGGTTAGCATGAAGTGTATCTGATTATTTAATCGGTCCTTGTAAAAAAGCACCTGTATCGCGATTTTAACGCAACCAGCGAGTGACCGAATAGAGCATGTTATTTAAGAAATCATATCTTCAGCCTACTACCGAATAAGCAGGCCCAAACCGACATACCTAGGGCAGCCTAGAAAATTCAGAGATTTTGATCATTGCTCAACCTGCCCATTGCTTTGGGGATATGCTACCGAAGCGTAGCAGATTTTGATACCGAAGTCATCGCAGAAATCCTTGAATACGTCGCCCGTGAACCGAGTGCCATTGTCCGTAATGATGCGATTGGGGATTCCAAATTGATATATGATACTCAGTATGAAGTCTTTTGCCTGGCCACAGTGATGGTTGCAATGGGTTTAGCCTCAATCCACTTTGTGAACTTGTCCATAGCGATGAAAAGATGTGTGAACCCTCCTGGTGCCTTTTTAAACAGCCCGACCATGTCGAGCCCCAAGACTGCAAAGGGCGATGAAACTTGGATTGTCTGCAACTCTTGAGCCAGGCGATGTGTTTGCCGAGTGAAAAATTGACATCCCTCGCATGTCTGAATCAGGTCTTTAGCATCAGTAACCACAATCGGCCAGAAAAATCCTTGTTTGTAAACCTTTCCGACTAACGTTCTTGATGCGGCATGGTTGCCACAGATGCCCGAGTGAATCAACTGCAGAATCTGCTTGCCCTTCTCAGGTGTGACGTAGCGCATGAGAACTCCGTATGCACTTCGACGATATAGGATTTCTCCGACTACGATAAAACTCTTGTTTTGGCGCTTGACTTGCTCGGTTTCGTTGCGATCTTTAGAGAGTTTATCTTCTAGTAGGAATCAAATGATTTGGCTCCGCCAATCTTGAAAAATAATGAGCACCTTCGTAGGTTCCAGGATTGGTGCAGCCTCTGATTGTACGGGTTCTAGCTTCTTCTTGACTGAGAGCTTCAGTAGTGGCTTCTTTTCTTGTTTTGGCCAAATAGGTACCCGAGCGTTACGCTAGTGCAGGATTTGGCTGGCGATCCTCATGGGACATACCCAACCTGATAAAATTGTGACCGAGTAAGGTACCTGAACCTCGCATTAGCATAGGATTTGGCTGGTGACCCTCATGGGGAGTACCCTACCCAGCAGAGTGGTACCCGAACCTCGACTGATGCCGGAGATCGGGTGTTGGCTCGCATGGAGCGTACCAAGGTAATGGTAACATCCGAGTCCCGACTGGTGCAAGTACTTAGTCAGTAGCCCTCATAGAGAATTTCGAGTTATTCTTGAAGCGTGACACTCCAAGTGTATCTTGGCAGACTGGTCCAGCCCCCGAGCGTAGGAGATAGGCTCATAGCCATGAGTTTCTATTACGCGTATTCGGAACTGACCCTGCATTATAAACATATCAAATGAGTAGCACCTGATGAAGAAAACAATCACCCGAAGAAAATTTATGTATTTAACAACATATGTAAATATGCGTTCCTCCTCTTATTCATATTAATTTCCCCAAGTAGTTGACCCCTTACGTTTAAACACTCTGCCCAACTAGTCATAGCCCCCGAGCGTTAGGAGTCGGCTCACGGCTCTTTTCCGCACACACGTTTTGGGTGACTTGAGTTCGTCTTTCATGGAGTAAAGCTTCACAGATCGAAATTTATGCTACTCAGGTACTTTTGCAACCATTAAGAGTAAAAACAGAAAGTGCGCAGCATGTACACATATTAGATGTAAGCGGCTGTGGCATTGGCAAGGCCGAGTGAGGAATTGACAATCTCATCCCCCTAGATCCGATCCCGACTGACGCTAAGCCGCATCCGAGTCAAACCATAGGGAAGTGAGTTGCCTCCAGCCCCGTTTAGATAAGAACATCATATAAAAGAGAAAATATTTATCAGAAAGCGACTTAACTGTTCGGTGTTCCACGAGTTGGGAGTGGGGGTGCCATCCTTGTGTTTGAGCTTTTGAGCCCCCGAGCGTGTCACTTGTAGTTCTGATAAGCATCGATTCTAGGAGGTCGAGGATGATTGGAATCAACTGCCGTGATAAGGTCCTTAGATTTCTGCTTGCAGTTCCTGTGCATGGATGGGGCCATGTCATCCATCTCGCATCGTTCCTTTTGTCGGGGCTTGTCCTCGAGTGTCTCAGCAACAGCGTCGGCCGAGTTGGCGTACGTGTTAGCCATCTCAAAGAGAGCTTTGACAGAGTTGGGCGGCTTCTAGGTGAACTTGGCGAACAGCATATCTCTAACTCCGTTGTGGAAGGCAGCAATGACCACTTCGTCGGTCATCTTGGGGATAGAATTCCTCTTCTCAGAAAAGCGCTTGATGAAGTCTCAGAGAGACTGTTTTTTCGCTGGTGGCACTGGTATAGATCGTACTCGGATGTCGGGCTTTCGTATGTGCCTTGGAAATTGGCCACAAAGCGTTCACGGAGTTCCTCCTAGGAGCCAATGGACCCTCTGGAAAGCCCCGTTAACCACGTTCACGCCGAGTCAGTTAGGGCGACAAGGAGGTAGTTTGCCATGGCCTTATGGTCGCCTCCAGCTGCTCAGATTGCCAGAGTGTATACTGTCAGCTAGGATTCTGGGTTGGTCTTGCCGTCGTACTTGTCTATGTCAGTCGGTTTGAAGCCTCATGGCCAGTCAACTTGTTGTACCTCGCGCGTGAAAGCTGGAACTCCGTCGTCCGAGTAGGGGCTCCGGCTTCGACTACGGTGGCAGAAGTGCTCGTGATGGAGACTGAAGTGATCCTATTCGTCTTCTAGTTGGCAGCGTTCATCTTCCTCGTATTCTCTGCATCGAGCGTTGATGTCATGGCGCAGATCTCGGCATAGTTGTTCTCGGGCGTCATGGTTATCCCAATGCCTGTCGTGTTGATACCGCTGTTGACCATCGTTGTGGCCTTGTGATCCGCAATTGGACTCCAAGTGGTGTTGGTCAAACCCCCCGGCTCGGCATCGCGCTGTGGTCGATGATGTCGCAGCATCTGAAGCCATCTTGTTAGAAGAAATAAATGTGTCGCCGGATTGTTGACATTGCTGGCATGCTGTTGCTGTTATCATGGCCTTAATCCTGGCAATAGTTGACGTTGCCTAGTGATCAGGCCCCAGCTGCTGGGTATCCTGAAGTGTAGCAGCGGCCACAACATTCTGCCGTGGAGTGACGAAGATGTCGTGGTCGCCCACCCTGGTCTGGAGGATTTCTTGTTGTGCTAACCGGCCGGTCTTGTGCAGATCGCGGTTGTGAGCTTCTCGTTCGACCTGTAGGCATCGATCCTCTTATTCCTTTTGCTCGCATAGTCGGCGAGCCTCTTCCTCTTATTGTTCACGTAGTCGGCGTGCATCTTGTATTGGAGTAGATCCCTTGGGCGCCATAAAGACCTCACGTGGAGGAGAGAAGCTTCCCAAGCTGCTGTCCGACTGGGAGTCAGATTCTGAGTAGTGTAGTGGTGTGATGATGACACCAACCTCTCTGTACCCGATCCCGAGTGGCTCTAGGCCGTACCCAAGTCGAAGTCCAGAGGATTGGGTATGCCGTGTAATGCTGGAGTTGAAGACGGCTACGGTATTTATGAGTCTGAGTGGGGGATTGACGATCTCGCCTCCTCTAGATCCGATCTCAGTCGGCTCAAGGCTGTGTCCGAGTCGAACACTAGGAAAGAGAGTTGCCCTAGGGCTCTTTGATCTTGGGTGTCGCTGAAGCAAGTCGTTGAAGACTGCTGTAGCGTTGAGTAGGCCAACTTGCGCAAAGTTGGCTTGATCTCTAGCCAATCAGATCGAAACCGAGTCGGACATGGTGAGGTTTCCAAAGTCGTCAGCGACGAAGTCGAGGCTCCTGAATCTGATGGCTTGTTCGAGAGAGAAGTTGATGCCGTCGACTCCTGTGGTTGCATCTATTGGGCTTGATGGCGATGATCTCGATGAATCCCCTAACTAGCACGCCAACTGTCGATGCTTTATTTCGGCAATAATTATATAGGGCTAGCGTCAGACCTAAACTCAATGGATTCGAGAGAACACAAATGTTTATACTGGTTCATACCCTTAATGTGAGTAATAACTTACTTTAATTGTGGTGTATTGCTTTCGTGGTATGTGAAATAATCTACCTCAAGGGGCTCCCTACCCCTCCTTATATATGCGGATGGATAAGGGTTACAAGGTAGAAAACCCAGTCAGATACAACCTAGTATATTCCTTATCAATAATACATAGAGAGTCCAGTTATGATTATATCTCTTTCTTTGTCTTGCAAGGTAATATAAAACCAAGTCCTACTCTATCTCCAATTGTAGGGGCTGACCCACCCTATATTCGAGTGACCGTAATTATCTTCCTTGAGCTACCCGGGGTCCATGGCCTCCACACATTATAACTTTATATCTTAACATTATTTTTATATTTTTATCAGTGATTAAATAGGTTAAAAGCATTTAAGATTGGTTTAAACATCGAGATTTCAAATTTAAAGTAAACCATCATAAAAAAATCAAAAATATTTTTGGACTTTAAAAACAGTGTGATCTATGACTCTAAAAAATTTTAACTCTAAATATAACTTGTATAAAGAGAAAAAAAGAAAAATATTATTAAGGAGTAAAGTGGACCATTTTAATATTTTAGATGGTAAAACGAACCAAAAATAGTTTAAGGGATTAAGCACACCAATTAAATAGTTTAAAGGAGTAAAATAGACTTTTTTTTCTTCCTCGACTTACTACCCGTAAATTAACGTCACGGCGACGATTAATTCGCCAGATCTGTCTTCACTGAAAAGAGAATACAATCATAACGCGGCCACCTCCGTCGCCTTCGCTGTGCTCGTCGTCATTCTGTCCGCCGTGCATACCATCTTCACCGTTGTTGCCATGGAAGAACTGATCGCAGAATCTTCATCCAGTTCTATCTCAGTTAATTATCACTGTTAGTAGCCCTGATGTTGCTCAAGATCTTTTCTCTTTATTTCTTTTAGGAAGATGACTTCAATTAGACAAATATATGGATGTTGGTACAGGGACTGAAAGTTATACTTCCTTTGTCTAAAAAAAACTAAAAAAAATATAAGCTCAAGAGATGCATCCGAAGCAGGAAGCTAGGCCCTTCCTGGCAGTGACTGAAGCATTCTGTGCTAGTGTAGGTGTAGCTGGGCTGTGACCTGTTGGAGCAGCTGGGAGAGCTTGACCTGCACTGGTCTCCGGTCTTGGGATAGGAGGGACAAAAATGTTTCTTCCATGATATTTATGCCCTTGCTTCAGTCTCATGTCAGACAGCCCCAGCTGCATGTAGCCATCATACATGTCTTTCGGCCAAAATGGCTGCAGTATATTATGAAAAGCAAAACATCATTTTGGGCTTTTGTCCCATAGCTTTTGATGAAATGACACTGTTCGTTTCAGTTCGGCAGTTCCTATTCTTTCATTTTTGGCAGGAAATATCCTTGCGATACCTCAAATCGCATCGTTAGAAACAAATATTTGAAAACATAAAATTACAAAATAAAAAAGGTTTACATCATATTAAGTTGCATACACGTAATAGCTCACCTAAAATAGGAAGAAAATGTGAACGATTTACTTGAACTTTGACACGTCCAAAAAAGTAAGTGTTTAATCTGTAGAGTTATCCAAAACATCGATGAGCTGCATTGTGTCCGAGCATAAGTTGTATAATGCCATAGAAAATTGCACACTGATACAGCATTCCTCTCAGGAGAAAAGATAATATATGCATGATGCATCTCTGCATTCATTGTTCATAAAATGTCAGCTAACAGCCTAACAGGTTCCTGTTAGGAAATATCCTAGCTTTTATTCTGGCTGTTCATTTATTTAGTGCCCTGCACGCTCTTTTAAGCTCTATGTATTGGAAAAAAAAGTAGCAGAACCGATTCCAACAAGCGAATTACAAGGCTAAAGCAATGGCATGTTCTTGTTTCTGTCGAAATGGCTGTGACAAGTGACAAGTGTTAACATCTACTTAGTTGTAAACATTTACGGATACAGTCCAAGTGTTTCGATGATGGGAAACTTATCCATTAAAAACTATTCAAACTTACTTCAACTTGAGAGAGTTGTTCTAGTCTGGTAGGTTCAGGTCTTGGCCAATTGAATCGACCAATTGAGCTGGCCAGTTGGCCTGATGTAAATTTAGACTTTAAAAATATAAAGAACCCAGCCCAGGGCGTGCCCTTTTTCTGGCTCTGCCCTGAACACCCAAACCCAATCTGAGCTTAACAGTGTGTTCTGTTTTCAGGATAACATTATTAATTGGAATGTTAGTGTTCATATTTTTGTGGCATGAATATATAAAAGAGAGATACGGAAAATAAAATTAGTACCTCCAAGCCCCTGTGCATTGCAGCAGTGTCTATTTCAAGTGAAGCTTCAGGGAATGCCTGCCCTGCCATTTGCTGTGCTTTCACATTTCCCGGGTCATACTTCAAAACCTGTTTTGATAAAAATAAATTGCACTATGAGCCAATGCCAATTGGACCATGTAACATTTGGAAAAGGAATGCAGTGTCTGGAGCAAACACAATATTCTCTTGTTAAGAAAGCACCTCATGGTAGCGCTGGTATGCCTGTTCATAGCGGCCAAGCTGAGTCGCGCATTCAGCAGCCTTGAAGGCAAAGGAGATCAACATTTGTTTAATTTTTCCATCTATTTGTCTTCGTCGAAAGCACGACAGTATGATCTGTCTGGCCTTCAAACAAGATATACATATCTTTTAGATTCAATCTGGAAATTTCCAGCATGCATATAATATAACTTGGGACAAAAAATGCTACACTTTTTTCACAAAAAAACACTGAAGCCTCTTTTTGTATCATTAAATTATTTACTAGTACCTTGTAATATCTCCTGTAAGCTCTCAAAAATTTTCTTGAGCTGAACAGTTTGTCCCCCTCCTTTTCCTTATCAGCTGCAGCTTTGATGCTCTCTGCTCGACTCATGAGCCAGGGATGCTTGTCCTAAATTTAATTCAGACCCAATATGTCATGTAGAATTTCCAAATGTAATTTCAAAATCAAATCATGGCAACTAACTCAAGCTGCATACACACATTTACAACAGAGACAAGGTCAATTTCGTAAGTCACGGAAGAACCAGTAGGGACAACCACAAGTTGGTCCTGCAAACGCTGGGGCAGAATGGTGAACAAGGCGACCTCTCCCTCCCGCATTGTCAGAACGGCTTCCTCTAGTACATCGCTAACCTGCTCTGAAATTTCAATAAAATAGCTGATATTTATCAGAAACAAACAAGTTTTAGTTTGTAGAGTTTTAGAAATGCAACCTTCATCAACCATGAACTCAAACGGCTCATCTCGTTCATGACCCCTGTGATCAAAAACAACCCCGTCTTGCAGTTTACCGATCAGCCGAACTGCATTGCAAGCCAACATTAGGCAGGTCGATATGCAAGCAGGAGCTAACGAGTTATATATGTTCAAATTTGAAGCTGCAACTTGAAGGTACCTCCGACCACTGCTTGATTCTGTGTGTGCTGTCCTTCCGAATTTCCTCTGCGAAGGGTTTTCTTGAGGATTGTCCGGTTCTCTCCAATGTGAGACACTGTTTTCCAGGACATCAATTGGAGGTACACATACAAAGTTGCACCAGGTGGCACAGCGGCTTCATTCCCTATGGAGGGCCTGCCCTGTTCACCAAAACCATCTATAGATCGAGAGAAAGAGATCACCAATGAATATATATTAACTACAAGATTGATTGATGACTGTATGCTTGAAAACAAAAGGCATAGAAAGACAAGCATTCAAATATTCGTAACACGTTAGTGCACACACAGAAAGGAGATTTTTTTTATGCTGATTAATGATTGAAAATACTCAAAATTGGACCCTGCAGGCTTTTAAGCAGATTGATAACTACTTGTCAAAAATATTTGATGAGTAAAAGCTTTAAAACCTAGTTGGAGTAGAGACCTTCCTAAGGGTGATGAAATGAGAGAGCAGCTTTGAGCTTATGCGTAGTTTACTACATCCATGAAAGAGAACAGAGATAACTATTTAGACTGGTGCTATCAACTACTTGAACTCTATTACAGTCAAAATGGAAGAAGTAACTACTTATGATAATGATAGTTGCTGCTATCTGCTTTTACTATTGAATTTATTACAAGATATAAGGTGCATTAGAAGACTCAATGTTTATTTTGCTTAACTCAAAGGTTGCATACAAGGAGGGAAGCTTACATTCGGGTCTTACAATTAGAACAGCTTCCTCTCCTTCTGTCATAGTCTCCACAGCACGTGCAAATGCAGGACAGAAGAAGCCTGTATTTTACAATTCTGTTAGACTGACCTAGTAAAATAATATTCTTATAATTAAGTGTCTTCAATCATGGTAAGGAAAACTTATCAGTACCTTCTGCAAGGTTAAACTCAACGCCTTCAGACATGGACACTGACACCCCATCCTCCAGGCAAGCATTGAAGTTCACTACAACAGAAAAAAAATGTAAAATTATTAGCTCAAATAATCACATGAACATTGTTGCACTACTGAAGAAACACATGGAAAATTATCGACACAATTAATTTCTCAAATGCAAAACTAAAAGAGAGAGAGAGATGAAGGGAGCAACTAATGTTCTGTTGCATACCAAGCACTTCATCCAAATCACGAGGTTTATCGTTGCCCATTCCATGCTTGATTGTCTTCTTCAATATGCCTTCATCGTCGAGGATGTCCGTTATGGTGACAAGAGAGATGAGCTCAATATCAAACCTTAGTGCTTGGTTGGGGGGGATGTTCCCTGGGATACTGGCAGGACACCCAGACTTGGTGCCTACTAATTCTTGAGGAATGGTGAACACAGCTTTCTCCCCTGCTTTCATTGAGCTAATAGCCATACTGAAGCCTTGCATCACATTCTCTATAAGCAATATTTAGTTTTATTTCATTAAAGTGTGGCTCATTTTTGAGAAAAGTTTGGTTACAGTGCAAATACCCAATGAGACAGATTTTTTTTTAACACACACACACACACACACATGGATGAGTCATGGAATCTAGTGATCTACATTTTGCTAGCATCTTTTGTGGCTTGAAACAAAATGTCAATCCCCAAATCACCCAAAGTCACTTTTGCTTTAAAAGTTCAGTTCTTAACAAGAGTCTTGACACAAATCCAACAGTTCATATAGGTCTGTGTTGAAGTTTATGCACTCAGAAATCAACAAAAATTATATGTATAAACAATTAATAGATGACTATATGATCTGGAAGATCAGTAAAATTGAATACATGACAGCTTCATTACACATTAAAGAAAATGATAAATAAATTGGGTTGAACGATTTGAATATTGCACAAACTAAAAAGAAAAAAATATAGTACATTGCTCAAGTGCTAATAAATTATTATGTGTTTTCCATATTAGGTTTTTGGGAGTAACTGTTTGAGTAAATTACTGGAGATCACTGGTCTTATAATGACGGATGTAGTAAACCCTGGGATTCCTGGTTAGCGGCATACTGGCGTTTAATCAGATGTTTTTTTTATCCCAAGACTTCACAACCATTAGAAAATATAAGTTGATTAACAAGACCTGAGTTTGGCTGTACAGAAAGTACCATAAACATTACATAGTTCTGAACTCATATCACTTATTACCCCTACTACCCTCCCCATAAATTTCCTTTGGTTATGATCAAGCGGTGTGTGCAATAAATTTATTGACTCGGTTAGAACTAAAAGGCAATTGCAGGGCGTTGAATATGGTACAGTTATACCTTGTCCTAATATAAACGTGAGGGGCACATCATCTTCTCTGGTCGATGTAAACGAAGTACCGTCAAGCCTTTTTCCTGTAAAATGAACTGGGAGCAACAAAACATACTGATCATTCATTAAAAGAGTAATACTAAAAAGGAAGATCAATACCATGACTGTGTAATTGAACTATAATAGGCTTATGGGGGTGTTTGATTCAGCTTCTAACGTAGCCTATAAGCCATGCGCAAAACGAGAAATATCATTAGCACACGATTAATTAAGTATTAACTATTACAAATTTGAAAAATGGATCTATTTGATTTTGAGACACTTTCATATAGAAATTTTTTACATTTTAGGAAGCGTGCTAATGAAAAACGAGAAAAAAGCCATAAGCTAAAAGCCATTTCAAACGACACCATATCTTACTATTAACCATCAACACTTAGATGCAGGTACAACTGCCACAAGTAATGTTTAAATAACATTAGCGAAAACTTAGTCCCCGAATAGGATTAACTATATCTCGTTCAACAGCAGACCTTAGGATGGCCCATTCTCGAAATTTACATTTCACTATTTGAGATCATCCTTACGACGTCCTATCAGGAATGCTGAAATTTTACAAATTTATATCGGAATTGAAGTGTTGAACCATTAGGAGCCGTTCAGTACGGACATTATGAGGAGCATTGGAGGTTGCGCATCAACCGAAAGCATACCGAGCGTGTTTAGGGTTTTGACCATTGGGGGTGCGAGTCTGCGCCGCCGGCCGAACCCTCACACAGCCGACTGAGTCCTACGCACCTCGCCGGCTCGTTCCCCGCCTGGGATTCGACCTCCACGGCCGGATCCACTCCGCTGCCTCCTTCGATTCGGCCCTCTGCATTGCCTCCGCGCCGTCGGCTGGGTCCATGCCGCCTGCGCCTACTGCTGGCCTACAACTGCGCCGCCGCGGGACGCTGCAGGTTGCCGTACTCCATTCACCTTTGAAATAAATCCAACGGCCTGCAGCTTATAACTGCCCCCAATCTTCTTCTCTTCTCACAGGGGAGAATTCTTAAGGCAGTGTTCGGATTTCGGAAGTGGGATTTGGGCTGGGCTATTCTCTAGTGCGAGCACGTTTCTTAAACCCTTAAACATGATATATTTTGCAAAAACATTTTATATGAAAGTTTTTAAAAAATCAAATAGATCTATACGTTAATGGCCTGCCTCAATCTATGTACAAATGATTAGTTTTAGCCATAAGCTGAAGCGAACTAGGATAATCAAAGAATTTAACCCTTTCTTCTCCTCCCTAGGAGCATCTTTGATGGCTCTGAACCACCAACTAGAGAAACGGGTCTATTGGGGGGCCCTATCTGGGTGCCTTCAGAGGCCTCCACGTAGGGTCTCTCACTCTGGGTAGCTCCTCGAGACGCCGGAGCCAACGGAGGTCTCCTGCTGACGGAGCTGGGCCTCAGAGGCCCTCCTCCCTAGGACGGTCCCCAAGAGCCAAGTAGAAAGGGAGCTACAGAGCCCCTCAATTACTACCAGCCAGGTCGTCAGCAATAAAAGCCTCACCTACCAAACGCCCTGCTCCGGGTCTCCGCGCGGCGGGAACGACAGTTGAGGGGAGGCCGGCACCTCCTCGACGTCACTCATGGCCACCTGAGCTCACTGCCGGTGGCAGGAGAGAGCGAGAAGCAAGAGGGGAAGCTCGGGGGGTGTCGCTGGCAGCAAGGAAGGACGGGGAGCAGAAAGTAGGTGAACGGGGGAAGGCAATGGGCGAGTGAGACGTGAATGCCAGCTGGCCGAGGTTTTATGCGCAAATAGGCGTGCATGCCGCACCCGTTCACCTGCCCCGCCAATCCCTGCGTGACGCGCGTCCCGTGCAGGCCTGACCAAGTGACGTGGCGGGGGCCGCCATCATGTCAAGGGTCAGAGTGGGGCAACCGAGGTGGAAGTCTAACGGGCTTTGATCGGAATAGGGGTCGGAGCCGCCAGAAGGGAAGCGAGGGCCTGGTCCTTGTCCCAAGGCCCGAACCCTCGAGGGGCTACTGTTGGAGGGGACCCCTCCAGGTGCCTCCGGAGGCTTCCGCGTAGGGTCTCCCACTCTAGGCAGCTCCTCGAGATGCCGGAGCCCACGGAGGTCCCTTGCTGACGAAGGCGGGCCTCGGAGGCCCTCCCCCCTAGGACGGCCCCTAAGAGCCGGGAGGAAAGGGAGCTACAAAGCCCCTTAATTACTGCCAGCTAGGTCGTCAGCAATAAAAGCCTCACCTACTAGCCACACTGCTCCGGGTCTCCGCGCGGCGGGAACGGCAGTCGAGGGGAGGCCAGGAATCTCGGGCGGACAAGGATCCCGGGATCCCCGAGAGGCTGTCGGTAAGGCCGGAGGGCCAGGCCCCCCTCCTTAGTAAATCACAAGGAGGCCCTATCTCGGGCCCACCTGCCATAGTGTCTTCTACCCAAACCCCTCTAGGGGACAGATATGTAATTTTCGGTGGCCACGGACCACTGTATAATATGTAGCCTGCTCACTGTAAGCCACACACAAGCAAGAAAGGCATTTCAATATACAATCTTATAGTGTGGGTTCTCTGTGCATTGAGGATTAGTTCCAACAGTTCTTTGTTTATTAGGATTAGTTCCAACAGGGTCGAAGAAGGCTAAGGTGTTGCTACCGCCCGTCCTATCTTTTCCAAGATTAGATACCAAACTTGCCGGGAAAAGACACAAGAAATCAAGAGGTGTTGGATTGTTTCTTCATCTTAGATCACAAAGAGAGCATGCATCCGGGTGTAGCATCCGAAACCTGGCAAGACGATCGGATGTCCAACATCGATTGTACACAGCCAACCACGCAAAGAGTTTGCATTTTAGGGGAGCCCAACTTTTCCAAATTCTCTTCCAAGGGGAAAATTTGATGGATCCCACAAAGTAAGTGTCATAGGCAAATTTACTTGCGTAGGAACCCGACCCTGAGAACTACCAAACATGTTATCCCATCCACCAAGTCCCAAAGCTGCAGATACTCAAAAATAACTTGCATGGTGAGGCTCCCTTGTATATCGGCAACTCATCTTCTGTTGGTCAAAGCCTGCAATAATGTATGTTGTTTCTGTCGTCTCTTAGGGACCAACTGGAAAAGGTTAGGTGCCTACTCAGCAATTGTTCTTCCTTGCAACCAATGGTCAATCCAAAATTTGGTATTCTCACCATTACCAATTGTAGTGACCACCACAACACTGAACAAGGCGTGTACATTGTGTGGCACTTGAATGGGCAAACCAACCCATGTCCGCGAAGGATTGGCCTTTTGCAGCGATAATCATCGCATGCGCAGGGCCCATCCTAACTTCTCCAAGTTGTGAATACCAAGCCCACCATACTGGATTGGTGGCAAACTCGATCCCAAGTGACAAGGCAGCTTCCACCATTGACACTCTCCTGACCTTTCCAAAGAAAACCTCTACGCCTTTTGTTGATAGCTTTGATCACCCATTTAAGTAGGTCCACTGCCATCATAAGATAAATAGGAATCACCGTGAGGACCACCTTGACTGTAACCAGCCTACCAGCCCTATTCATGAGGAAGGCTTTCCACCCCGGTAGATTATCAGCCACCTTATCCACCAAAGACAAAAGAGCTGCTTTGGTAGGCTTATGAATTGTGAGAGGAAGACCAAGATAACTGCACGGGAAAACCTTTACTTCGCAAGGCAACTCATTAGAAATGATTGCTATATCGTCTTCCGAACACTGAATAGGAGCGATTGAGCTCTTCAGAATATTAGTCTTGAGACCCGAAACATGCCTAAAAAAAATCCAGAATCTGCTTCGTGAGAGAAATATCACCTTCCGAAGGTCTGAGAAACATGATAACATCATCGGCATATAAAGAAATCCGGTGTCCCATATTATCGACAACTAGAGGTTGGAGAAGATTATCCCTGACAGCTTGTACCACGATCGAGTTGAATACATCTATTACCAAGATAAAAAGTAAGGGAGACAAAGGATCACCCTGTCGAAGTCCCCTATAATGCGAGATCAACTATCTTGGTTCTCCATTAACCAACACTCGCGTGGAGGAAGTGGAAACAATTGAACTCAAAAGGTTGCACCAACCTCTTCCAAACCCCAAATAGCTCAAGATTTCCATAAGAAAAGACCAACTTACTGAATCGAACGCCTTAGAGATGTCCAACTTGAGGAGAATGTGAGGTTCCTTCTTACTATGGAGGCTCTTGGCCATCTGTTGTACCAACAAGAAATTATTCTGAATACTTCTCCCTTTGACAAAGGCACTTTGGTTAATTGAAAACAAGTTTGGCAACAAAGGGGCTAAGCGGTTAGTCATGAGCTTTGTGACCAACTTGGCAAAACTATGAATGAGACTTATGGGCCCCTTCACTTGGATTGCATCAATCTTTTTTGGGAGCAAGGTGATGAAAGCCGTATTTAGAGGCTTGAACTTAAACACATGCCCACATTGAACCGCCAAGAGTGCTAACATCACATCCTCTTTTATTAGCCCCCAACAGGACTCATACAAACGACTTGTAAACCCGTCCGGTCCGGGTGCTTTGTCCAAGGGCATATCCTTGATTGTAGCCCACACCTCCCGTTCAGAAAAGGGCTCCTCCAAACTTGTGAGATCATGTTGTTGTATGTTAAGAGCTGAAAGGTCTAGAGAGAAATCTCTTTGCTTAGCCAACCCAAGAAGACACGAATAGAAATCAAACACAACCTCATGCTTTTCCTCTTGAGAGGTAAAAACTCTATCCCCAACTTGTAGTTTGGAGATGAAGTTTTTCTTCTTCCTATATCGAGATTGTTGATGGATGGCAAAAAAGTGGTGTTTGCATCCCCTTCCCGAAGATAAAGCACATGAGAACGCAACTGGGCAATAATCTCTCTAAGGAAGCCAACCCAAGACAATGCATTTTCAACCTTTTCCTTAACCATTCTCCTCCTGGACTCAAAGCACGAGAATCTCTAGCAATCTCAAGGCGATGTAGAACTTCTTTGGCTATACCAAGTTGGATCTTAATATTCCCAACCTTGCACTGACTCCACTTATTCAAGCTTTTACTGAGCCGCTGTAGCTTAAGAAAGAACCACTTAACTAGGCATAATGCCTCTACGGGAGCATTCCAACCAAGATCAACTACCTCACGAAAACCTGACATAGTTGGTCAAAAACTCTCAAAATGAAAACGCCTTTTTCCTTGGATCTTCACCCTCAGCCCCAACAGGAGAGGGCAATGGTTAGAAACAACTGAAGCCAAACTCTGCAAGAGGGAATCAGGAAAGATTTCTTCCCACTCCACACAACAAAAGACATGATCTAGTCGCACTAGAGTTGGCGACTCACACTCATTTGACCAAGTATACTTACGGCCAAAAAGCGGGACTCAATATCATCAAGAAAACCCCGAAATCTACCCATCATAGCCCGATTAAGATTGTCATTGTTCTTATTGGCAGCTTGATAAATTAGGTTGAAATCCCTTGCAATCATCCATAGGCCAGCACAGAGAGCACGGATATCTCTTAATTCCTGCAAAAAGAGTATCTTATCATCATCTGCTTGAGGTCCATACACCCCTGTGAACCACTAATTTTGGCCCTCCTACTCACTGAATTGCACTGAGACAGAACAAGTGTCCACACGAGTATCGGATAATATCCGATCCGATCCGCTCCATATCCGTCCGAAATGAGGATATGGTAAGGGTGCCCAGATATCCGGCGGATATGGATTCGGATGAGGATATAAGAATGTAAATTCAGAGCCGGATATGGTATCGGCAATATCTGGTAGATGCGGATTATCTGGAATTTCAAGCGGATTATTCGGTAGAAGGTTTGGCATATAATCTGAATTTTTCAGCCCATGTGACCACTTCATTTGGCCCATTTAACTTGAGCTAGCCCATCCATCCATCCATCCATCCAGGCAATATGATTCAGATCAGATCAGAGACCTATCACTATCGCCTATCGAGCATTGCTACTGCACGGCTATCGGCATCGACGCGTGATTTTGTCATTTGTGGACCTGCTATTTGTCATGTGATAATATGATATTGTGATGTGTGATGTCCTTTGTTGGTTAAGTGCTTGTTTTGGACAATGGAAAAGTTAATCATTTAATGTGATATTGCAATGTGTATTTTTATGTACATGTGTCATGTGATATAGTTATTAAGGCCCTGTTCGTTTGGACTGAAGCATTGGCTTATTTAAGCCGAGCGTAAAACGAGAAACGTCATTAGCGCGTGATTAATTAAGTATTTACTATTAAAAACTTGAAAAATGGATCTATTTGCTTTTTTAGAGCTACTTTCATATAGAAAATTTTTGCAAAAAACACACCGTTGATCGTTTTGGGAAGCGTGTGCGCGGAAAACGAAAAAAATAAGTTGGGAGAAGTAGTGGAAAAGAACAGGGCCTAAGTGCTTGTGATATTGTTACAGTATTGTTTCCTATTATATTGATAACTTAATGTTGTATTGATTGCATATACACGTCACATCCGATGATTTTAATCCGTTTCCAAGCCGAGTCAGAACTGGCTCCGCACCGCATCCGCTATCCAAAACAATTTGGTCCGCATCCGCATCCGCACACCATCCGCACCCGCTCTGAATCCGTTTAAAAATTATGGTTTAGGATATGGTATGACCACTATCCGTCCGAATCTGATCTGTTTTCACCCCTGACATGAGAGGCAATCGCTTGACAGGTTGAACCTTTCCAACCCCTCCCCCCACCACGAGTGCCAATGGCAGGAAGAACAACATGACTGCCGTAGTTGGAACCAAAAACCGAAAGGAATAACCTTTGAGTCATGGCTGCAACCTTTGTTTCTTGAATACAGACAATGTCGGCATTAGAAAAGAAGATAACATCACGAAGTGAGTTGCGGCGGTCTTTGCTATTTAAACCCCGCGCGTTCCATATCAATATAGATGAAGAATTCATTTAGAACAATGCAAATAACAACCAAAAAACAAAGCGACAGCTCACTTATCTGCTCGAATACCAATCGGGTTGTTTAGGGATATCTTTCCTTATACGACTGGGCATGCAGTATTCTCGGTGAAGTAGGTGTATATCTATAGGGTAACCCTTATTTGCTACTCCGGCACCAATTCCCTTACTCAAAGTTGCCAAAGGCATCTATGGGAGTATGGAACTATTAACTCCTTTGTTTGGTCGGTTGATATGAGAGTTTTAGTGGGATAAGAATGGACAATTTAGGAAGCAATTCCCTGCGTTTTGCTTTCAATACCTGGTTAGGGGCTAGTGTTGAGAGTTGAGAGGGAATTCCCACTTTATTGTTACTAGAAAAATCTCAGTCCTCCATCTTAACTTAAGATCTAATCTCCATATAAATTTCGTACTAATAACACCGTATCTACTTAAAAAAAGTGCGTTATTAGCGGTTTAAAAATCAATGCTGGAAAATAGAATACAATGAGAAAATTCTCAAAATTAACTATAAAATCAAGTCTTTAAAACTAAAATTTTGTTGCAACTAAATGAGTTGATAAGCCAATAAGCTATGCTTCGTTTAATAGGTGACCGTTGACATTTTGCATAACGTTTGACCACTTGTCTTATTTAAAAATTTAGTACAAATATGTAAAAATATAAGTTATGCTTAAAGTTTATTTAATAATAAAATAAATCATAACAAAATAAATAATACTTATAAATTTTTTTAATAAGATGAATGGTTAAATATCTTAATAAAAGTTGACGGTATTATCTATTGAAAAAGAGTATGTTGCACAAGATTATTGCTGACACATTTTTGTTACGCACCTTGTACTTCCGTGCAGTAGAATTCCTCTGTTTCCACCCAACCCCACCATCCCCCAGCAGCCTTTTGCACGGTCCACTTCGCGAAGACAGGAGAGCCTTGGCCTCGCCTATGCTCGCTCTCAACCCTCTCTTCTCCGACGTCTTCCTTCCACACGAAGAAGCGCTCGTCAGGCTCGCCCAGCTCTGAAAACTTCATGCCGAAATCCTTCTTTCTTCTCCGTCGACGGCGAGTATTATTCCTCGGCATGAAACATCGCATGCTGCTAATTAACACCCGACAAGTAAGGGGAAGAAGAAGGGGTCTGGCTATCTGCTCTTGTTATGTGTGTTGATCGGCTGCTGCTTGCTGCTGAGCAGTGGATTTCTACCTTTTGTAGTGAACTAGAGACTGACTAGCTAGCTAGGCCGTTGTATATGCTTAAGCTCACCGCAATGGCGCCCGGTCGCGCATGCTGTTCTTGCATGGAACTTTCGATGAAGTTACAGGCAAGTGACGCTCCCCTAAATGTCAACGAATCAACGCGTTGGTGCCTTGGTGGTCGCGCATTTCTGCTCGACCGACTAGATAACGTACAAACAAAAATGTCAACGACGACGCGGCTTCAATGCCCACATGCATGACGCAGCAATTCAGTATTTGCAGGTTGTTGCACGCGTGTCTTCTTCCTATCATCGCTTCACTATAGTTTTGTTAACTCATGGCGGCGGCGTCGTTAACGTTGGAAGCTTCGGTGGACGCGACGTTGGACGCCCTCCGAGGAGATCAATGGAGGTTGCGGCAGCCCTTCACCATCTTCCGCGTTCCCGCCTACGTCCGCGACAGCAACCGCACCGCCTACGAGCCGCGCTTGGTGTCCATCGGCCCCTACTACCACGGCGGCGCCGCGCTGCGCGCCATGGAGGACCACAAGTGGCGGTACCTACAAGACCTGCTGCGCCGCCGGGCCGGCGACGGCGTCGCCGTGGTCACCGCGTCAGATTTGGTAGCGGAGATGAGGGCCCTCGAGGCCCAGGCGCGCGCGTGCTACGGCGAGCGCCCCGCTGGCCTCGTCTCCGACGACTTCATCCGGATGCTCCTCCTCGACGGCTGCTTCATCCTCGAGTTCTTCTTCAAGTGGCACACCAAGGAGCCCGACGCGCTCTGCGACGTCGGATGGGGCCTCACGCTCGTCGCCGCCGACCTGCTCTTGATGGAGAACCAGATACCGTTCTTCGTCCTCGAGAGGCTCTACGACGTGGTCGCCGGCGCGCAGGGCGGGAGAGAGTCCCTCCTCAACCTCTTCGTCGAGTACATCAGCGAGGACGAGCCGATCAGGCGGCCTTCCGGTGATTGGGAGGTCCACCACCTCCTCCACTTGTACTACGAGTGTTTCGTGCCCAAACGGCCGCGGCCACCCGAGTCGGCCCGGAAGGCACCTGCGGCAGCGACGCGGACGATTCTGCGGGCAAGCGAACTGCGTGAGGCGGGTGTCGCCTTCGTGCGGCGGAGCAACGCACGGGACAGGTTCGACGTGACGTTCGACGGCCGCAGGGGCGTCATGGAGATCCCGGCCATAGAGATCGACGACATGAAGCGGCCGCTGCTCATCAACCTCATCGCGTTCGAGCAGACGCAGGCGGGCGAGCAGCCGCGCCTCCTCACCAGCTACGTGGCGCTGATGGGCCAGCTCATCGTCACGGCGCGCGACGTCGAGCTGCTCCGCCGGCGTGGCGTCCTGGAGAGCCTGCTGGCCGACGACGAGGAGGCGGCCCGGTTCTTCAGCCGCCTTGGCGAAGGCGCCGCCATGGACTTGAGCCGTCAGGCATTCGCGGGGCTGTACGAGGACGTGCGCCGGTACTGCGCCTCGTGGTGGCACCGCAACAGGGCGGCGCTCAGGCGAGACTACTTCGCCAGCCCGTGGTCGGCCATCTCTGTCGTAGTGGCGGCGGTCGTCGTCTTCCTCGCCGCTACGCAGACTTACTTCACCGTGTTTCCTGCCAAAAATTGACAGCGTAATCTTAGTGACATACCAAATCCTCGGCCGACTATTTGTCAGTTGCCTATATAACTTTCGACAGAAATTTGAGTTAAAAACTTTCAAATATACCTATAGTATAATTATATTGTAACTACACCGTAATTACATTATAATTCATATGTAACTAATATATAACTTATATGTAAGAATTCAAAAGAACTAGTAGCTTAGTGGGAAAGTCATGCCCATGCGAAGCCGAAGTCCTTGGTTGACAGAAAAATAGCAATTCTGAAGAACAAGCGGCAAAGGACAAAACATAGATAAATGGGCTGACTCAGTGCTTAACAGGCCAGCCACAGCCTAACGGGTTTCACGAAAATTTTCCTTAACAGGCTTGCACACAGAACCGTACTAACCAAGTCACCATTGCTATTTTGGGACATAAAATACTTAACGGGCCCTTTCTCTTTCGTGACTTTCTTTTTGTGTGTTCCATTCTTTTTGGACCTTTTGTGTGGGTTTGGTTTAAGAGTTTGCTTTACGTGGGCTTGTCAGGCGTTTTCTTTGGGGTATTTTTTATCTTTGTTTTACTAGCAAAATATCCGTAAATTGTAATAGAAAGAAAATGACGGAGAAATTGAAGAGAGAGAGCATGATTGACATATGGCCAAGTGAGGTGGTAGGATGGAAGAAGAGATGAGGCAATCGCTTGATGGGTAATTTTATGGGTAATTTTTGTTATAATTTAGAAACACCATGATGAGCGTTTGATGAAACATAACGGACCACCGAACTAATCGCATATGTTGGACGAAGACAATAGACAAAATAAAGTATGGATGAATGAAAAAAATTACACCTTGCACGTGTTATATTTAAGGGCAATGGATAGTGACGTTGGTTTCTGTGGTTGGCTTTCATGTCAAGCTCATTCCACCCAAAAATCACTTCGCTACAGAGAGCAACAAAATCCATAGGCAATCCAACACTACATAGAGCCCATAAAACTCTACACCATGAAAGAAAATCAGAGATATACTCCACTCTGAGTAAAGGTCCTATTTTTATTGTCTGGTGGCATAGATCACCCATCTCCTTTTCGTCATAATCAGAGAACGATGCAGGGTCTTTGTCAGATTTCCATTGCTCAAAAGTTCATCCTAACCCTGAAACTGCATGTTGTTTAGTTCTTAAAACACTCAACTGAACCTGTTGTGGGAAATCCCACCTGAAAACTTAAAAGAAGAAAATGAATGAAATTTTCCGTTTCGATACCGGCGAAAACAAGTAGAAAAAAGAAAGAAACAGAACACAAGAGGGAGGAAGTAGATCAAATCGGCACGGCAATAACCAGACCTGCTGTCGTTCTCATTCAGAAGGAACACAGAGGGCCGTCCTCCTCCCTCGTCGACGGAGATCTCCAAGATGGCGATGAGCCGGCGACCTCAAGACCTCTAGGACGGCAGGACCATGGGGAAGGTTGATCTAACGCTGGCAGCGCCCCTGTTGGGATTGTCCTCCTCGACGCGGCAGACCTCGTGATGGCATATGCGCAGGGTGCCGGCAACCTTGGAGAAGGCATCTTTTGGGTAAATCCAGGCCGTTGCGCCGTCGGAGAGGAGGGCAAAGGACCTAGCAACGCCGGACCTTTTCTCATCTTGCCTCACACGCGCTCGAGAAGGCCACAGCTTCATCCGCCCCCGAGCCGTGTTCGATACGGAACAAGACGCTGACAGATTCGCTCGACGATGTGGAACGGGAAACTGCGGGCGCGTTTGGTAAGGATTCTCGACCATGATTCTTAATCGGATTAATTGGAGCTGAGTCAAATAGGTAAAAAATCTTCTTAATTCTTAGCTGAATTGATTCACTGTAATTCTCAATTTTACACACGAATAGAGAATCAGACAAAAGACAGCTTCTCGTGAGAATCCAACGAACGAAAATTAAAAATCCCCACAAGATCAGTATCTAATTAAGGAAGAATCAGAATTACAAACTCAGAAACATAGAATCCAGAGCTCTACCAAATAGGCTCTGCACATACTCGGGAGAAAAATGGACCACACGGACTACGGACAAAATTTTTAGTAGAAACACTATCAATTTTTATAATAATAGATATTTTAATTTTTAGGCTTGCTTTTTTATCACTTGAGATTTGAGCAAATTATACTTAAAATTTGTGTACAATTGCTCTGTTCATAAATGAGATCATCTATTTGTGTCTAGAAAACAAATCTGAAAGTTACAACAATCTGACGAGAAGTGCAACTGAGCATCAGACATCCAATTATCCGCTACATATAGTCCATTCATGATTTAGATAACCATAATAGAAAGAATGACCTAACTCATCTATCTCCCAATTAACATGCACTATGGGCATCTGTACACATTGCAAAATTGTGTAAAAAAATATGATCTGTAGCTATAGTTTCCTTTCAACTTTAAAATTCTAAAAACTTTTGTCTCGTGAAATAAGGGCACAAAAGCACAGTGTAATGCTTGTAGAAGATCATAATGCTTTGCAGCATTGTACTGAAGTTGGATTTGATATCTTCAGTGTAAAACCCTATCATGGATGGCAAAAATGGTTTACTGTCAAGTAAACAAAGCAGAGACAAAAATTATGAAAAAAATGATTATGTAAGCCAGGAAACAATATGATACAAATCATATCGATAAAAATGCAAAATCATATCTATAAAATTCAAAATCATATGATCATTTTTTTTGTTGTTTTGGTTCATTTCTTAGCTTGTACACAGATGTATAAACCATATATATAATGCATTGATCAAATTCATACCTTCCTTCATGATATCATCAATCATAGTTTTAATTGCACTATTTGACCATGTGATTTCATCCATGGCTATGTCTAAAAAACAATTGATCATCAAACCTTACAATAATTAGTTTCTATCCAAGTATGGTGCCACAAAATATATAAAAAATTTGAATACTATAGGCAAAAGCAAAGTTCAGACCAAGAAAGAGAATATACTAGTTTTTTCCTTAGTTGTGCATTCAATTGCGCAATATATATACCACCCCAAACATTAATAATACTCACAAAAAAGACTCATTGAAATGATATTTGTTTAAAACTGCAGTGAGCAGATGCTGCTCAAAACAAATCAGCCACTGTGTGCAGCCACTTGCAGCAAAAATTAACTGATCATCCACTTTCAGTCACTTGCAAGCAAAGTCTTCCTTATCCATCCTATGCAGAAAACAAACCAAAAGGCCACTGATGTGCTGATTTCAGCAACAGTGCATCCCAACTTATGTGTAGAACAGTGGCATTTTCTACTTTTTTTTTTGCGAAGCATATACACACAAAAAGTACATAAGCAAATCAAATAGTAGCAAAAATTTGTAACTAAAGTTGCACAAATTTATAGTAGCAGTTGCAGAAGCTTGTAACTGAAGTTGCACATGATTGAAAATGGCAACTACACCAACTGCAGTGTGCAATTTGCGTAGAAGGGGCATTATTAAACCCTAAAAAGGGCAAAGCTAGAACAATCGGGAAAGTTGCATAGTAGGTCATGTAAAGTTGCATAGTTCAAATACGTGCATTTTATATTGTAAGTTTACCATATCATACCATAGCAGAAACAGAACATCGGATTTACTAAAATTTTACTCTGAACAGAAGAATTGACATAGGAATGTACCTTCAAGAGATCGGCTGCTTCCTTGTCCTTGTCGGTGAAAAAAACAGTAGATTCAACAACATACCCAGCACCAGTCACAACCCATGGGATCTCAAGATTCCTGCATCAGAATACCAGGTTATTGGCATGGGCTGTAATTCTTGCGTGGTAATGAACTGAAATTTATGGCAACAAACTCGCAGCTGAACAACACAACCACCTTCTCATCGAAGAGAAGGGTCTTGGAGCCCTTGACCATGACCTCATGACACTTGCCATGGCAGTGTCATACTTGAAACATATATATCTGCAATAACAACTTAATTTAGCAACATATTTTATCAAATGCGTTGAAGCATAAACTAATTGATTCTCATTAAACTAAAATTAGCATTCTGTATCAAGGAATCAAAAGATGTTAGGTGTTGAAAGTACGAACACTACTCAATTGCACCTACTTTAACAAATGCATTGCAGCATAAACTAATTGATTCTCATAAAAGGAATTAGAGATATGGATATCAGAACAGTATAAATGACCCTAAAAATCAAGTGTAGTTGATTCTCAATTTCTCATATGAACTATCTATCGATGACACCCAATAGACAAAAATATATTACCCCAAATATCATAATGGATCTACCAAAAATACTTAGTCAGATAATCAAGGCAGGTTGCATGTACGAATCAGTAATATACAAATAAAGTTATGCTATAAACAGACTGTAGTGTGGTCCATTAGAGCAGAACAACAGTTACCTCTGCAAACAGACCACAAATCTAACAAAGTTTAGACAGATAAGGAATTAGACATATCTACACGGTCTCAAATTCCATTTCGTATGCTCTAACACAACTAAACCACTCCACTTCACATAAGTACATAACACTGAAATCATACAAATTCAATTACATGGAACGAGCGAACAACCATACAATCTTACATTCTCAAAAGCTCAAAAGCTAGAATAGAGGATAGCACCATGTACTCAGTGCTAATGAATGAGGTCATTGATGGTGAAGACCACAACATCGTCACTCTTCAGTGCCACCTTCGCTACCAGCCTGTCAGCACGGTCAAACCCTGCAGCATCGAAATCCAAAAACCTGCACCATCGTGAACCCACAGCCAACAAACCCATACAGCAACTTGCAATGTATCTCTGGTCTAAAACTTGCAGGTTGCACCTATATCCAGAAAAAGTTGCACATGACTATACTACCACTTGCGGGAACGAGAGATTAGCAATTGCACTGTAAATTTATGCAAGTTGCTAACAGTGATGAAAAACAGCATAATGTCATAAGGCCTTGATCCTTCTACTGCTCATGCATCCACAGTTTACTCCCCAAAAATATTGCACCCAAAGATACAAATCACCAAAACTGCAGCCAATAATCCATACAAACCGCTGCTGATCCTACTGCTGCGGCATCCTTAGTTTACTCCCAAAAATATTGCATACAAACATGCAAATTGCAAAAAAGAAAAAAACATCCGCTCGTCCCAAATTCAAGCTTTCTAACCAGCCAAATAAAAAAATCACCGATTTGCTATACGGCGATTCGCAATTAACTGGCAATGGAAATGCACAGCTCGCCGTGCGTGTCTCGATGATTCGCTACTGGAATGGACACATAGTTCTCCTGGAATTGCCTTCACCTCAAGATTCTGAGTTTTACCTGTGCATCCCTAATTGTAGCTAGCCTAGAGGCATCACTCTTGGAGGAAAGATTTATAATTGCAGAAACATGGCAGCAGAAAGGTCAGTGCAGATCTCACATGGACAGTGTTGACACCCTGCTACAGGTTAGCTGCAACCTGCAATTGTTTCTGTTCGATCCGCAGCAGCAAGTTGAAGCTGCATACGCGTGCGCCCACAGAGAGCACTCAAAGTCAAACCCTGCATGCGATCTCCTTCACACTCGCAACCCGGTTCTACACAGCGAAGCTAGGAGCCATTCCAACAAGAACACAATACGCTGCACTGCGCCGTGGTCGGTCACTCACGGCCACCGATGCATGCAGCAAAAAGCCAGCCAGGAAAGACACTACCCCCACCCCACAGAGACGGATCCAGATCCTCTGCATTAGCAACTGCTACTGCAGAGGGCACCTTTTGTGCATTAGCTCAGATCTGAGCCTTTCATCAAAATCCAATGGCCGTGTCACCTCCTTCTCCCCTGTTCTGCTACAAGTCAATGAGCACATACAAGCTTCTCGCAAGCGAAGGCAGCAAGTTGTGCCTTGCTAGCCATGGATGGGCAGCCACCAAGCTGCAGCAATGCGACCGCGGAAGAACCAGTCGAGGCAGGCAAAAATGCGACCGCCGAAAGAGTCAGCTGGCCGTGGAATGCGCTGCTCAACCCCCAGCCATCTTCTTTCCTGGGTCGCCGTCGTAGTCGTTCTCATCCGCTAGCACGAATTCTTGTCACGGCGAGCAGAGGAAGAAGATGGAGCAAGAGCAACATCTTTGCTTGTGAGTCTTTGTTGTTTCTTCAATAGAAAAAATACCGAAGAAATCACAAACGTTGCCTATGAGATGGATGGCCCAGATGTACCCTAATGCACAAAAGGTATCCTCTGCAGTAGTAGCTCCTAATGCAGAGGATCTGAATCCCCCAGAGACCCCCTTCGTCCTCCGTCTGATCCTAAATCACAGGCAAACAACAAAACACCACACCTCTAAGCTCTTACCTGAAGAGAGCCTGAGGTTGAACTCGATGGAGGCGACGAACGGGCCCACTCTGTCCACCGCATTGCCACTGCTTTCCACGCCGTCACCGGATCCGACTGAGCATGAGGACGCCGCCTCCGCTTCCCCATCGGACCGTGCCTCCTCTCCTCTTTTCACCGTAGCCGCCATCTTCTTCTTCGATGCCCGGCGACTACAATCATCCCCACCGCCCTCACCTCCCTCCAGCCGACGGATCCGGCGGCCACAAGCCCAAAGCGCCAGATCCGGTAGCCTGGAGCCGGTGTACACCAGATCCGACCTCTGTGAATCGGTGGTGGCGAGCGGAGGGGCGAGCTGATGACGGCGAGTCGGCGACGAGCGGACGGGCGGAACCCCGGAACGACCAAGCCATAGATGTCCAAACTGGCGGACCGGGCCGACTCGGCCCAAGACACGGTCCGGTCCGCTACGACATGGCCGTGTAGCAGGCCATGTCATGCCGGCCCGTGTGCCTCCCCTGTCCACGCGCGGCACGTTAAGGTCATGGGCCGTGTCATGGCGATATGATATGTCGGTAGTCCATTGTGCCTGAACCGGTCCAATCCGCTCTATCCCTTCCGCCTGTGGCGATGTGGCCTGTGAGGCCGACCCGTTGGCCGGTGCGTCTCACCGACGACGGCGTCGTTAAAAAAAACTGTTATAGTAAAAAAAAGAAAAAAATAAATTAAAAATTTTGTAAAAATTAGTGGACTGGTAAAAAATATTAAAAATGGTAAAAAAAATATTTGAGATAAATAAAAAAAATAAAGGTATTTTTTTGATGATATTGGAGAAGGAAATTTTCATATTTTTTAAATAAACAAAATAGCAACACATATATAATTATATAATTTAATTTCTGCATAGATATAGAGGAAAATTGTGCAATGACCTTTATTGAATTTGATATTATATAGCTGCCTCATTAAAAACTCTGTCATAAAAAAATTTAAATTTAAGAAAATCATGACAAAGAAAAAAGAGTACAGCTAAAGGTCCATACTCAAAAATAAAAAACATTACTCTAGTTCCTTATTTTTTAGATAAAGATTTTTGAACTAAGTAGCTAAATCTTGGTTCTCTGTGGTGTGTTAGACATGTCCTTGGCTAGCTTCCAGTCTTTGATTGCATGTAGCATTTCTATCATTCACTGTGGAGATTTCTTCTCTTCTCCTCAATAATTCATCCTCAAAAACTGAGGGCTGATTCAGATGATACCGTAGACACAGGCACCGTGAACATATCCCGTGCTAGCTTTGAGAGCACGGGATATTGAGTCTTGTGATCGTTCCACCATTGTAGAACGTTAAGATCTTCCTGGTTGATAGAGTCGCTGTCCAAGTAGGTGGATAGCTTAAGGGTTTCAAGCGAAGCGTGTGCAGGACTTTGCTGCGGCCGAACTTCCACCACTGGTGCTTGAAAAAGAAGAGGGACCACCCTAAATTTGGCCCGCTGTAATTTCTTCTTACCTGGTACAGGGACGGGTGTGGCTCTTTGCATGCGAAGTCCCTGAAACTTAGTTTCATACTTTTGAAACACTTCATACAATTTAGTCTTAGAATCGGAATAGTAGTTAGTGTAATCAATATTCATTGAATCCCTAATAAGATTCAAAATATTAAGGAACCCCTGTATTTTACCCCTATGATCAAGAATAAATGCAAAAGCATACAAGTATGGAATGTCCTTTCAGTATTTAAAATATTTTTGCTTCATGTGAAATACTGCAAGTCCTAATAGTTGGTCATCTTCATATTCTTTTAATAAAGTGGCAATCTCAAAAATTTTATGTAAAATTAAATTAACACTTAGATAGTACACATCATACAAAATAACAGTTGCATCATAAAATATTTTAAGAAAGTAATAAAACATTTCCACAATATGCCAAGACTATTCTGTCCGTAGCGGTTGTCCGTCACTGGTAATAACATTTTTGGACTATAAAAAAACAGTTAGCATATCCTTGTAATGCAAGACATGTCTCAACATCAAATAACTTAAGTTCTACCAATGGTTCGTATCCATTTGGAACTTGCGTGGACGCTTGTTCAAAGCGATGTAAAATCGCTTGAAGGTCGCAAGTCGAGGAATAGAACTATTAAGCCATGTTATAGCTTCACAGATGGAATCGAGATATACACTTACTCTTCTAAAACTGGATTTAACTATAAGATTAATAACATGGCAAGCATAACGCTGATGTAAAAGAAATGATTCAGCATAAACATTGAATAAAGACTACAGAATTTACATTGCTCTGGAATTTACAGCTGTATTATCTAGAGTTACTACAAATATTTTATTTGTGAGGCCAAATTCCTCACAAACTCTAAAAATTCGTTCAGCAATATTTTCTGCAGTATGCGAAACATCAATTAATTTTAAAGCTATTACTCTTTTTTGTAATTCCCAGTCATCATCAACATAATGGGCAACTACACTAATATAGTTCTTCTTAGCCCTACCACTCCAAATATCAGATGTGATACTAACAGAAAAGGTGCATGTAGCAAACAATTGTTTAATACTGTCCCAACCTTGGTTGTAAACATTCACCAAGTCCCGAGTTGTGGTCTGTCTACTAACAGCTTGAAACCTAGGATTATGAGCAGTTTTAATATAAGTCTCAAGTGAAGGAGACTCACCAAAATTTAGGAGTAGATTCTGTTTAGCAATTAAACGGGTAAGAGAATCTTGTACTATCTGAGAATCATACTCCCATGAACGAATCTTACCGTCTGGATTTAGTACTAGTAAAACTTATAATATATGTAGTATATATCACTAGTATAACTAGTATAAGGGTATTATAGGAAAATAAAAATGGTAATTATTTTTGGCTGATTATTATGTTGTTTTTACCATCCGGTCACACGAAGATTCGTGCTAAAGGAGATGGTGTCGATGTCCGGTCACATTGATTGGAATAGAAATATTTTTTCGGACTAAAATAATCTCAGCGGCAACGTAGGTAATTTTTATAATTAACATATCATTTACTAAAATGCTCATTTAAATAAATAGTTAAATTTTACCCATACCACCTCCTCCCTATCAGTAGTATATTGTAGTAGTATATTGTACTGTAAAAGCCCTCAAAATATGAGACTTCCAACAGAAAATCGTTCAAAAGTGCGATGAGCAGCACTATGTGTGCCAGCATAAGTTTTACAATAGGATAGAAATTAAAGTTGCAAACTGATACAACATTCCTCTCGGGGGAAAAAGATAATAAATCCATGATAGTTGGGAAACATCTGAAGCAAGAACCTAGGCCCTTACTGGTTTTTATTCTCGCTGTTCATTTTCCGTGTGCAATATTTATTTGGTGCCCTGCTCGCTCCCGAACTCTGTTAAATTAAGCCCATGATCCAAAACACCATCTGAAGCAAGAACCGTGGCTCTTCTTGGTGAAGTGATGGTGCCCGAGTTTTGGTTCTCGTTGTTCGTGGTAACTCTGCTTCTGTTAACATCACTCGTTGCTTGTGTAGCTGGGCTGTGACCTGTAGGTACATTAGCATCTGGTCTTTTGATAGGAGGGACGAAAATCTTGCCTCCAGGTTTGTGTCGTCCTTGCTTTGGTCTGATGTCAACCATGCTACACGGTCTCACCAGAATAAAAGTCACACGTAAAATAAAAGAACGTTATTAGCACGTGATTAATTAAGTATTAATCATTAAAAACTTAAAAAATAGATCTATTTAATTTTTTAAGAGATACTTTTATATAGAAAATTTTTTAAAAAACGCACCGCTTAATAAGTCGGAAAGCCTTTACACGGGATACACGGGAAACAAAAGAAGCCGGGCTTGCCGAACAGGGCGTACGCAGATCTGCCGGCTCATAACTATCTGCCCACTGATAAGTATAAGATTGTGTTAGCTGTATACCTACATAGATACACTCCTAGTGTTTCAATGATACGGAACTTTTGTATGAAACCAGTGTCTGAACAAACTGGATCAACTTGCAGAGAATCTATATTTATTATATTAATTAGAGCTCTGTTAGTTGGCTCATTAATTAATTCTAGGAGACCAAAAAAGCTACGAATTCCTACATAGATCACAAAAAAGCTAGAAATTCCCATGATAATTGAAAAAACTAAATTAATCTTAAGTGTTCATCTGTGATATCTACCGCTGAGATCAGATGTAATGAAATATACGTACTGATGACAAACACAGTGTTTTATACTACATATAAACTATAGCATGGAATCACATGTTCAATTGGTTGTTGCAAAACAATAAAATGCTAAGTCCTTTTATAGCATGTAAGTGCCACTATAAAAATTCTGTAGTCCATGATGCACATGTTGAAGACTAGTTGTACTAACTGCAGGGGAGGCTCAGGTCCAGGGGCTGGTTGCGTGGATCCAATTGACTCGGCCATTTGGCCTAGGGTGCCTCTGAAGTCCTAGAAGCCCCATTGGAAAATTATATATTTAAAAAATTGGAGAAATAAAGAGCCCAGCCTAGGGCATTATTAACCAGAAGGTTATTAGTTATCAATTATTGTAGCACGTATATATAAAAGATAAACATAGAGAATAAAAATAGTACCCTTTTCAAGCCCCTGTGCAGTGCATCAGTGTCTATTCCAAGTGAATCTTCGGGGAATGGCTGTTCTGCCAGTTGTTGTGCTTTCACGTTTCCAGGGTCATACTTCAATATCTGTTATGATTTTTCAAATTAATTGCTCGTAAGTGTGTACAAGAGGCTAGCATATGATTAACTGAAGTAAACTACGTGAAAAAAGGCACCCAGTGAGCCAATACCAATTGGAACATGTAACATTGGCAAACATGTAGTATGGAGAAAACACAAGGGTATCTTGTTAAGACAAGCACCTGATCGTAGTGGCGTTTTGCTTGTCTGTAACTTTGAAGCTTAGTTGCGCATTCAGCGGCCTTGAAAGCGAACGAAACGAACATTTGTTTAATTTCTTCATCTGTTTCTTTATGTATGGACATTATAATCCATTTAGCCTTCAAACAACAAACACGGATTTTCAGATGCAGTCCGAACATTTGTGGCTTGTGTAGTAAGATCTATGGAACTTTGAACGACATGCTACACGTTTTTACTGGGAAAAAACTAATTAATACCTCTTGTTACACCTAATAAAATAAATAATTTACTAGTACCTTGTAATATCTCCTGTAAGCTCTCAAAAATTTGCTTGAGCTAAACAGTTTGTCCCCTTCCTTTTCCTTCCGAACTGCTGTTTCAATTCTCTCTGCTCGACTCATGCTCCTGGGATCCTTGTCCTAAATTTAATTCAGGTCCAACAAGTCATGCAGAGTTTCGAAAAGACGGTTCAAAATTTTCAAAGCATAACAACTAATTCAAGCTGCATATATACGCACACAAACAACAGAGACAAGCTCAATTTCGTAGGTCATGGAAGAACCAGGAGGGACAACCACAAGTTGATCCTGCACACACTGGGTTGGAATGGTGAACAAGGCGATCTCTCCCTCCCACATTGTCAGAACAGCTTTCTCTAGGCTATCACTAACCTGTTCTGCAAGTTCAAAGGAATAACAGACATTTATCAGAAACAAACAAGTTTTAGTTTGTAGAGTTTTAGCAATGCAACCTTCATCAACCATGAACTCGAACGGCTCTTCTCCTTCGTGACCTCTCCGATCAAAAACAGCTCCATCTTGGAGCTTACCAATCAGCCGAACTGTCATTGCGAGCCAAAGTTAGGATATTTTGACATCTGCAAGCAGGAGCTAGCTAACGAGCTATATATGTTCAGAACTTCAGATTAGTGGCTCTAAATTGAAAGTACCTCTGACCATTGCTTGATTAGGGTACATTTTTGTCCACTTTCCTTGACGAAGGGTTTTCTTGAAGATTGTATGACCCTCTCCAATGTGAATTGCTCTTTTATAGGACATCAATTGCAGGTACACATATAGAGTGGCATCAGGTGGCACAGCGGCTTCATTCTCTATGGAGGGCCTGCCTTGTTCACCAAAACCATCTGTGGATCGAGAGAAAGAGAGCACCAACAAATCTATATCAACTATTACCTCCGGTCACAAATAAGTGTTTTTTTAGAATCCATGCAGTGAAGTTAACTTTGACCATAATTATAAGAATATAAGTTCTGTGCATATAAAAGTGACATGATCAAATTTGGTATAACGAAATGATTCATAATATTGCGCCATACAACTAGCTTTGGATTTATCTAAAATAATTAAGTGGTCAAAGTTATAACTTATTGACTTTGAAATGTCTAAAACGACATTTATTTGTAACTGAAGGGAGTATAAGATTAATTGATGACAGTGTCCTTAAAAAAGAATACATAGAAAAACAAGCTTATACCTACTCCTAATATATACGTGCACACACAGAGAAAGGGATATTTGAGCTGCTGATTGGTGATTATTTAGCAGCTGCTATCTCGTTTGATTTTCTTGTGTAAAACATATACCCTTTTTTTTAGTTTATTGCAAGATATAAGGTGCACCGGCAAACTATATATATATTTAATATGCTGAACTTGGAAGCTACACACAAGAAGGGGAGCTTACATTCCGGTTTTATAATAAGCACAACTTCCTCTCCTTCTATCATGGTCTTCACAGCATGTGCAAATGCAGGACAAAAGAAGCCTAGATATTATAATTCTGTTAGGCTGGCCTAGTAAAATAATACTTTTATATGCAAGTGTCTTCAATCGTGTTAGGCAAAACTTATGCTTACCTTTCGCAAGGTTGAACTCAACACCTTCTGACTTGGACACTGATACCCCATCCTGCATGCAAGCATTATAGCTCACTACCGAAGGAAAAAAAATGTAAAAATGTTAGTTCAAATAAATGCACGAGCATTGTTGCACTACCAAAGAAAATACAAAGAAAATTATTGACACGATTAGTTTCTCAAATGCAAAACTTAAAAAAAGAGATGAAGGGAGCAACTGGATGTACTAGTGCATACCAAGCACTTGATCAAAAGCACGAGGACTGCCAGAACCTGTTCCATCCTTGATGATCTTCTTCAATATGCCTTCATCGTCGAAGATGTCAATGATGGTGACAAGAGAGATGAGCTCAATATCAAACCGTAGTGCTTGGTTGGGGGGGATGTTCCCTGGGATACTGGCAGGACACCCAGATTCGGTGCCTGCTAATTCTGGAGGGATGATGAATACAGCTTTCTCCCCTGCTTGCATTGAACTAACAGCCATACTGAAGCCTTTCATCACATTCTCTGTAAACAATATTTAGTTTTATTTTGCTGAAGTGTGTGGCTGGTTTTGGAGAAAATTTTAGTTATCAGTACAAACACCGTACCCAAAGAAAAATATTTTTATGAAACACGCGCACACGCCTTTCGCATAAGAACGGCAAAGTTTGCCGTTAGGCATATCCGCCGTCCACGTGGATCGGACGCCCACAACTCACAAACGGATATATTCTTCACCATGAGCACCTTCTGTTTCTTTTCATGGCCAGCAAGATTATATATGCATCCTGCTGCTTGCCGTTCTTCACCACTGGGCCACTCCACCGCTTGAGCACAGTACTGGTTAATGCTCCATCCGGCATCACCCTAGCCACCGCCTACTACGATGCTTTTTTTCATTTACACGCAAGAATGGAAGAGAGGGGGCATCTGGGTCATCCTGTACAACGACAACGGTGATGGTCGTCGGCAGGTTCAACCCACACGTCGCCATGCATGCAAGCTTCGCCGCAAGGTTGGTTTGGTGACGAAGGACATCCATCTGATGACATCCAGAGCATAGCGTCGACCTGATCGCCGAGCCATCACAAGGTGATGCCTCTTTTAATTTAGAAACTTCTAAAAAATCTCCGGCTAACAACGTAAAGTGAACCGATGAGAAACTGGACCGTTAGATGTGAGCGGACGGCGGATATGCTTAACGGCAATCTTTGCTGTTCCTGTGCCAAAGGCAGAGGATATGGATCCACAGCGCACACATACACACAAGATGACTGTAGTAAGAGACTACATTCTGCTACCCTTTAACGGCTTAAAAGAAGATGTAGGATATAATGAGATATTTAGACAAGTATACATGGAACATGGACAGTTATTCAGTAACAGTACTTTTGTTTTAAGATTAGCAGTATCTTCTTAACAAAATTATTGACACAAACCCCACTATTGTTATGTATTGTCATATAGTAACACAAAGATTGACAAAAGCTATATATAAAAACAACTAATATATGACTAGATAATGTGGTAGATAAGTAAAACTAAAAACATGACAACTTCAAAAGGCATTAGAAGTTGTATAAAAAAAAGCTAGGTGGAACAATTTGAATATTGCACAAACTGAAACAATAAAAATAAAAATTTTCAAATATATCATTGCACATGTGCAAATAAATTACTATGCATATGCCATAATATTCTAGAAGTAAGGGCTTCTTCACTTTATTGCCAAAAAGAAAACTTACAACTTTGGTAATACCAAAACTCGGCATTACCAAATGTTGGTAAGTTAGGTAAGGTTGGGTGGTATTTAGTTTGAGTCCTTACCAAATTTTGGTATAAGTTTTCAGAATAGAAAGTCTTGGAATTAACAAAATTTGGTATGGTTATGTTGATAATGGTATGGTTTGTTGCCATGCTAAAATTTAGGAATACCAAAATTTGGAAATGTTGAAAATAGCAATAAAATGAACAAGCCATAATTGTTTGAGGAAATTTGGTTTGGTAGTGATGGATGTAGAAAAGCCTTGGATGCATGGCTAGTTGCTCACTGCTATTTAATCCAAAGTTTTGTGGTCGCAAGGTTCCACAACACTCCACCTTTACAAAATAAATCTATGTTGATAAACAAGAATAGAGGTTGGTTTAATAAAAAGTACCATAAACATTAGTAAGTTGCATAGTTCCTTAATTAGTACCCTCCCCTCCCTGTAAATATCCATTGGTTCTGATTGAGTTGTGTCTTTTATACTTTTATTGATTTATTTGTGGACCCTGTAAGAAAGAGTAATTTCAGTGTATTGAATACGGTATGGTTCTACCTTGTGGTATTATAAACGTTAGAGGGACACCATCTTCTCTGGTAGATGCAAACAAAGTGCCGTCAAGCCTTTTTCCTGTAAAGTGAACTACAAGCAACCAAAGAGAAGTATTGAGTATTATTCATAAAATAGCAATAAAAAAAGGAAGATCAATATACCATGACGGCTTATCTAAGCACCTATTTGAAACTAAAATAGGTGCTTATATCTTGTTAATCATCATTCATCAACAGATACTAGTATGGCCCATTTTTTAAACTTCCATTTCAGAATTTGAGAATCATTCTAGGCTGTGCACTGGAGCGCAGGTCTAATTTTGTTTTCGCCAAGATTGCCATGTAAGGAATGCTGAAATTTTATAGATGCATACATATACACACTAGAATTAAACCATTATCTAAGAACCTGTCTGCACTGAGCATACATGTAACATCTAAAAAATACGGGAATTTTTTTGTAAAAAGCTTTAAAGTTGTCGTTCTCCGTTCCAGTGAAGTTGAAGCCTTTCCGACCCCCTTTTACCCTTCCGTTTGAGCCTTGATCTTTAATTATATCAACTTCTAGCGAAAAAAGTCACCTTAAAAATTCCTAAACATTACCATTCATTATAGGCCGAAGTTTATTCCATCGGCCCACTTCCCTATTCCTTTCCTCCCTCTTTTTTTTCCTGTTTCAACGAATCTGTTAATCTGAACATGTTTATTTTCCTTCCTACAATCCATCTTAAAAATCCGGAGTTATTCCATTTAATTGGCCAGAGCCATTTTCTTGGCCAGCATATGAACATCCAAAATTCTCTCTCTTTTTTTCAATGTGTAAGACGAATTTAAATTAGATTTTTGGTGGAGTGATACATGTCGCTATACTTTATATTATAAAATTTTCTTAAAATTTTTCATAACCATTATTTGCATTAAATTTGGGAGAAAAGGGGAGAGGGATTAGAATCCAATTAAGTCCACAGGAAATCACCACGCAAAGACCCAGTACGTTAGAAATGTTGAGCATTGGTAGACAGACTTACTCGCGCAAACAAATTTTCTTACCCACCTTGTGCCTCGTTGCAGTACAAGAATCCCAGCTGCTCCCTATCGTCATGCGTTGGAATAGCCGCCCTTTGCACAGTCCACTTCGCAAAGCCGGGATGTAGAAGGTCATGGAAGTACATGTCAGGCTCGCCCAACTCTGACGACGCCATGCCGAGGCTGCTGCTAGCCTGCTGCTGCTACTACTACTTGCTACTCCTATGGAGTAGCTGCCAACAATTAACTAATCTACAGTAGTTAATCGATTGGCCAGCTGAGCTAGCTAATTTATCGACCTCGCAAATTAAAGAGCCTGCAGATTGCAACAGAGTGGCAATTAAGATATAGTAGTATATAGATGGAGACCGAGTCTTCGTCTTCCCCGGCATGCGTTGCCGACGTATGCTGTACATGCAAGCAACAGTATAGTCAATGAGTCGACGCGTTTGATAGCTTGACAGCTTTCATCATTTCTTGAAACAGTCCGCTGTCTATGTGAACGGGTACAGGTAATTAAGTGGTAATAGTTATTGATTTTGAAATGTCTAAAACGATATTTATTTTGTGACTAGAGGAAGTATAAGATTAATTGATGACAGTTTACTTAAAAAAGAATACATAGAAAGATAAACTTATACCTATTCCTGACTAGTAATATGTCTCTGTTAACGCTACAAGTAGTATTTTGTAACGCTAACCAAATAACCATACTTAAAAGTAATATTATAAGTGTAAAAATATACTACATCTAACAAGCATAAAAGAAGATATAATTGCATCAATGTTTATCTTGGCTGGGAGTTGACGGAGAGCGAGTCTTCGTCTTCCCCGGCATACGTTGCCGACGCATGCTGCACATGCAAGCAACAGTATACTCAATGAGTCAACGCGTTTGATAGCCTGGCAGCTTCCACCATTTCTTGAAACGGTCCACCGTCCACGTGAACAACAGGTACAGGTAATTAAGTGGTAATAGTTATTGACTTTGAAATGTCTAAAACGATATTTATTTTGTGACTAGAGAGAGTATAAGATTAATTGATGACAGTGTACTTAAAAAGAATGCATAGAAAGTTAAGCTTGTACCTGTCGGCGAAACGGGGCTGAGGGTCCCACGGTCCCTAGGGACGCATGGATCACCGGTCACGTCAACTCATCCGGCGCCATATTCTGCACCGGTGACGGCCGGCTACAGCCTTTTTTCCCTCTCAGAACCTGGAGCCCGGGCGCCGTCCGGCCCTGAATGCCCCATCCCCGGGTACGCCTCCCGGGTCCCAGGAACCACGAACTCGGCCCCCGGTCCCGGGTGCCAACTGACTCGGTCCCGGGTCCAGGGTGCCGACTGACTCGGTCCTGGGTCGGACTCCCGGGACCGTTACTGAGGCGTTCTTGGGCCCAGGGCGCGCTCCCTGAGCCCGGGGCTCATAGCTTCCGCCCCGAGGAACCCGGCGCCTTGTGCACGGAGGGCTCGATGAGCTCTTCGCCCCAGGCCCGAGCTCGGCTCGAGCGGACCAGCTGTTCCAACCACCCGCGTCAATGACGAGGCGACGGGGCTCGGCCACGCGTGATGGCTCGTGATGGCCCCCGTGGGCACGTTTGTGCAGTCAAAGGCTTTTGACTTCGGCGGCGAGGGCATGCGTGATCACATCTCCACGACTTAGCTGCCTGTAGCAAGACGTGCCGAACCAACCCGTGTCAATGACGAGGCGACGGGGCTCGGCCACGCGTGACGGTTCGCGATAGCCCCCCGTGGGTACGCCTGTGCAGTCAGAGGCTTTTGACTTCGGCGGCGAGCACATGCACGATCACATCTCCACGACTTAGCCGCCTGCAGCAAGACGTGCCAAACCAACCCGCGTCAATGACGAGGCGACGGGGCTCGGCCACGCATGACGGTTCGCGACGGCCCCCCGTGGGCACGCTTGTGCAGTCAGAGGCTTTTGACTTCGGCGGCGAGGGCATACGTGATCACATCTCCACGACTTAGCCGCCTGTAGCAAGACGTGCCGAACCAACTCCGGCGTGGGCTCAGCAGGCGGACGTGTGCGACTAGACGTGTATCCGGAAAAGCATGTGTGGCACTGTGGACTCCCCTTGGTTATTAAAGGAGGATCCATGCCAGGGCTTCCAGCAGGGGTGGCTTCGGATTAAGCTCAGCTCCTAGTGAGACATAGCTCCGGGGTGAGGACTTCCAGCTTGAGGGGTGCTTCCCGGTAGAGAGCTTCCAGAGGGCCCGGATGCAGTAGAGCTTCGGGAGACCTTCTGGAGAGTTTCTAGAAAAACACCCTGAGTTGATCTTGTAACCAAAAAAAACCATCTTCATCTCCTACAGTATAGTCGACGAGTCGACGCGTTTGATAGCCTGGGAGCTTCCACCATTTCTTGAAACGGTCCACTGTCCACGTGAACGGGTACAGGTAATTAAGTGGTAATAGTTATTGACTTTGAAATGTCTAAAAGGACATTTATTTTGTGACTAGAGGGAGTATAAGATTAATTGATGACAGTGTACTTAAAAGAATGCATAGAAAGTCAAGCTTGTACCTATTCCTGATTAGTAATATGCCTCTGCTAACACTACTGTAGTATTTTGTAATGTAAACCAAATAACCATGCTTAAGAGTAATATATTATAAGTGCAAGAATATACTACATCTAACAAGCATAAAAGAAGATATGATTGCATCAATGTTCATTTTTTCTTAAATCATATAAATGTTAGCATAATCATATTTTCTAAAAAGTGAAACAAACTAATGAAAAAGAAATCAACAATATATCTCAATCATTTTGACAAACACATGTTCAACAGGTTATAGACATTCCAGTATTCTAACAAACATATGGTGGATAAATTGTTGTGCTAATTTTAGTTTTGGCAAACTTTAGACTGAACTTAAAAAGTTGCTGTAGAGAAGTGTGGTATGTCTATAGCCTCTAGAATTTTTTGTTTCATTTTATCCCGCAGCACTAAGAGCTCTGTTTGTTCAAAAGCTCTTTTTTCTCTACCGGTCCACCTACTTATGTTCTTTAAGCTTCTTCTTCGTCCAGCTCTCTAGCTTATTGGCCTTCTTCTGTTCTTCAAGCTTCTTCTCCATCCAGCTTATCGGTTCTTTCTTTCATCTACGTTGCAAATATAATTTGTCAGTCATTTATTCAATTATTTTATGATTACTGAAACAGGTATAACCATACATAAGAAGTAATGCATATGATGAAAGACAATCTTCAAAACCACTTTCTCGAAAAAAAGAACTCTAATTACTTTAATTTTCTAAAACATATCCCGATCAACCTGAAAATGAAAGCAACGGTCATGTCTTTATCATTTAATTCTAATTATTATCAAGCAAAATAGCTCACATATGTATATCAAGTATAATAATATTTATCATTTAATTCAAATTATTCTAATTATTTAAACTTGGAAAAAACTAGAAGGATCCAAATATAAAGTATAATAACCATCAAAATGATATAGCAGTAGCAATGTATATCAATATATACTAAGAATACATGCGGCGCAGCTGAATCCTAGCTAATCTGAATATAATATTTAAATAAGTGGAGAAAAGTAATTACTCAAATATTAAACTACTCCCTCCGTTTAAAAATATAAGATGTATTCGGTTTATACATGGTCTCTAACGTTATACTTTAACCGTTAGTTTCTTCCATAATATATCATTAACAGCAAAATAATTAAAATCATATAAAAATATTTTTAAATACGGATCTAGTGATACTACATACATGACGCTAAATACATGTATTTTTAGTATAATTATTATAGATTTGTTATTAATCAAACGTTTGATTTTTTGGATTTTGTCAAACATCAATGTTGGCCATTGAATGAAACTTTGAGATTCGAAACGGGAGAAGCGAGCTCTAAGTTACACCTTCAATTTATTGTAGTTATCATTATCGATCACACGTAATTTTATTTATAAATTTATGTAACTCAGTCATAAATATATGCAACTGTAATTGATTGATAGATTCTTTTTTCAAACGTTTGATCAATAGGCAGCTTCTAATTATTAATTAAAATTTTCAAAAGTTGACGACGGAGGGAGTAGTGTTTAACTCCGAATTTGGAGGGGAACAAAGCGATATAGGACACGTGCGTTACTGATGACTTATCCAAATCCGACCCATTTTTGCCCTTGCTGAGACGACTTGAGCTGAGTCAAAAAGATACTACTCCACTTGTTCGCAGCTTGATTTCGATCTACCAGTGATCGAAATGGCCGAGAGCACGATGTCGTTGGAAGCGTCGGTGGAGGCAACGCTCAGCGCCTTACGAGACGACCAATGGAGGGCGGCGCAGTCGTTCACCATCTTCCGCGTCCCGGCCTACGTCCGCGAGAGCAGCCGGAACTCCTACGAGCCGCGCATGGTGTCCATCGGCCCCTACTACCACGGCGGCGCCGCGCTGCGCGCCATGGAGGACCACAAGTGGCGCTACCTACAGGACCTGCTGTACCGCGAAGGCCCCGTGGTGACCGCGTCCGGTTTGGTCGCGGAGATGAGGGCCCTCGAGGCCCGGGCGCGCGCGTGCTACAGCGAGCGCCCGGCCCGTTTCGCCTCCGACGACTTCGTCCGGATGCTCCTCCTCGATGGCTGCTTCATCCTCGAGTTCTTCTTCAAGTGGCACACCAGGGAGGCCGACGCGCTCTGCGACATCGGCTGGGGTCTCACGACGGTCGCCGCCGACCTGCTCTTGATGGAGAACCAGATCCCCTTCTTCGTCCTCGAGAGGCTCTACGGAGTGATCGCCGGCGAGCAGGGCGGCAGGGAGTCCCTCCTCAACCTTTTCGTCGAGTACATCGAAGAGGGGGATCCAATCAGGCGGCCTTCCGCTGACTTGGAGGTCAACCACCTCCTCCACCTGTACTACGAGTGTTACGTGCCCAAGCGGCCGGCGAAGCAGGCGACGATTATGCAGATAATACCGTGCGCCACCAAGTTGAGTGAGGCCGGGGTGACCTTCGTCAAGCACAAGGTAGCGCTGCCCAGGTTGTACGACTGTTTCGTGCCCAAGCGCACACCGCCGCTTACGCGTACAATACCGCGCGCCACCGAGCTCCTTGAGGCGGGCGTCACCTTCGTGCTGGCTACCGCGGCGCGGGACAGTTACGACGTGACGTTCGACCGCCGCAGAGGAGTAATGAGGATCCCGGTCATAGAGATCGACGACATCAAGCGGCATCTCCTCATCAACCTGATCGCGTTCGAGCAGACGCTGGGCTGCGAGGAGCCGCACATCCTCACCAGCTACGTAGTGTTGATGAGCAATCTCATCGTTACGACGCGCGACGTCGAGCTGCTCCGCCGGCGCCGCATCCTGGAGAGCCTGCTGGCCGACGACGACGAGGCGGCCCGGTTCTTCAGCCGCCTCGGCGAAGGCGGCGCCATAAACTACAAGCTCCAGACTTTCTCCCGGCTGTACGACGACGTGCGCCGGTACTGCGACTCGCCCTGGCACCGCTACAGGGTGGCGCTCCATCGCGATTATTTCTCCAGCCCGTGGTCGGTCATCTCCCTTGTGGTCGCCGCTTTCGTCATCGCCCTCGCCGCTACGCAAACATATTTCACCGTGTTCCCTGCGAAAAAATGACAGTGCATTCTTCAAAGGCGACATAAACAGGCCAATTCCCAAGCTGTAGCGAATGATCTCGTGTATCGGTGATCCAATGGCCAAAAATAGCTAATGGTACTGAGCTTGTAGATCTCTGCCAGTGCAGTTAGAATGGCGGACGATACGATCCCCTCGTACTCCACATTCTGACGGACCAACCCTCAGGGTGCTTTCAGCGTTCGGCTGATATTATTAAGTTTTAATTATTATAAATTTAAAAAATAAATTTATTTGATTTTTTAAAATAACTTTTAGATATAATTTTTTTATAAAAAACACATTGTTGAACAGTTTGAAAAAAGTGCTCGTGAAAACGAGAAGGGTTTTCACCTTCCCCTCAATCTCAAACGCTGCCTTAGCCTGCCTCTTGCACGGTCCACTTCGTAAAAGCACTAATAATTGACGACATGAGGTGACATCGCTCTTCTTGCATGGTCCACTTTGTAAAAGCCAGGACTAATAATTGATGAGATGAGGCGACATCGCTTTCGAGCAATAGCAGGCTAGCATGAACAACAGCCTGGCTGCTCTTTGGCCGCCTTGGCATCACGGAAAACGACGAAGCAGCCATCAGCTGTCCCGAACGCTATAATGTTGGAAATAAATCTCTCAGCTGTCCGAACGCTATAATGTTGGAAATAAATCTCTTGGCATGGAAACCTAAGATGATCACGCATAATTTCTCCATCCTTAATGTGCGTGATCATAGTAATCACGATCGCTGTCCATTAGGCAACCTAATGCATGATGATCGAAAACGCCAAAACCTTTTCTTTTTTTGAGCCACCTCCGATTCCCTCAGAGCTAAAAATAAAAGGAAAGTACGGCCGTGAGGAGGGACGCCTCTCTCACGTACATCTTTTCCCCGACAAAACCTAAAACCCTACCCGATCCTTAATGCGCTGGAAGGAAAACAAAGGGCGGTTCCCGGGCAGTGTAGGTGGCAATCAGACAGACTGCGTCACCTCGCTCGCGCCACTGCTACCTCTACATCCTCGTCGAATCCCAGTGAGGTTCGAGGATCTCCATCCCACACCGGACATCCCCGACGAGATCGAGAGCATCATCATGGCTTCAAACGCAGGTCAGTACCCTAATTCTGTAATTAGATGATAAGGATAGGCTAAGCTCTTAATTTTAGTAGATCAATTAATCTACATTTAGTATCAGAGCCGTAGCTTTAGTCCCTTGATCCCATCATCCTGGCTGAAGCCATTGTGTGCTTTGGATTCATGTTTTAGCCCTAATTTTAGTCTAATTTAGTCTAATTTCTATTCGGATTAGGGTTCAATTCGCACTGCTTCTAGGCTTTTAAGTTCAAGTTTAAGTTTTCTTTTGATTTTAAAGCCTAGGTAGCAATATTAGAAGGAGGGGATTCGGCGGGTAGACAAAATCCCCAATTTTCCCAAGAACTTAGAACCCTAATTTGAAATCCCCAAATTCCCGAACACTAAATCCCCAAAATTCGAATCCCCAAATCAAATCCCCATTGAATCAATTTGTGTCCTCGGGTTTAGGCTTACCTTGACCGTCGTCGTGGAGGCATTAGCTCAGCACGCTAGCCTCGCCACCATGGCATCCGACCGGAACCCGAGCGGCATCAGTTCGCCGCTCGGGCCCTGGGTAGCCATGAGCCGCCGTGGTCTTGCGCCGCCAAGACACCGTCGATCCATGGAGAGGTGCGCGGCATCACCCGCCGCGCACAGGCGTACCGCAGCCGCTCCGCTGGGTCGTCCCGGCCATCGCCTTGCCACAGGATCGGCCACCGAGGAATTTTGTTCAGATGTGAGCCAATATTAGCCGTCCGATTAGAGTTCAACGAACGCGATTAAATCGCCAATTTCCCCATTAAATCACGACCGTTCATCAAGCATCGAATGGCCATCTCAATTGAAGATGCGGGACTGAACCCGACCGCCAATCAGATCGGACGGCTCAAATTAGTCTCGTGACGCCGACCGCAGCTTTGGGTTGTTTTGGGCCATCGCTCGAGTGGACTGCGATCGGCACAGTAGCGGGCCACGCGGTTTAGGCCCCGCACGCGCCGGCTGCACAATAATAGGCCGAAAGAATTTATGGGCCAAATTTTCTCTTTTATTTATTTTAGCTATTATTCATTCCTTTTTCAATTTACACTGCACATTTACTTGATATTTTATGTTGAAAAATTGCTAGAAAATTATGAGAAAATTTTTTGTTAATTATCTCTGGCTAATCTTCAATTTGTGTAGTCCATTTCACTGTTATCTCATGATTAATTTTTGCTGGAAAAATCTCCGGCTAGTCTTCAATTTATATATTCCATTTAAATGTTGTTGCATGATTAAAAATTTTGCTGGAAAAATTACGAGGTTAATTTCATTAGATTCTTCTAGTTAATGGAACCAACAAGAAATTTGACTAGATGCTTTTCACATGATATGAATTTATTTTCTACCAACGTCGATTATAAATTCATGTCGATTTATGGATAAATTAGTTTTTCTTGATTATATTGGCCCAACGGTAATATAATTAAGAAATTTATTTAAATCGTTATGTGTGTGATTAATTGTACCAACTTAGATTAATTACATACATGCTTTACTTATGCCTTTTCTCGTAATTTTTTTAGCTCTTGGTCAGCTTAGAGAGCTTGAGCCCCTCGATGGGACCAACTATACCAAATGGAAGAGTACTATGTTACTCAACCTAGACATGTTGGATTATGATTATGCTATTCGGGAGGATGCCCCTATAAAACCCCTCCACACTGATGATAATTACATAGAACTTAAGAAACAATATGAGGAGAAATCAGCAGCATGGGATAAATCTAACAAGATGTCTCTCATGTATATTAAGAGTAATATTTTCCTTGCTATTATTGGGGCTATTGTGGACTCCACTTATGTATAGACTTACTTAGCTAATATTAATGAGAACTTTAAGAGTTCTCTCCAGACTTATGCTAGTACAATTATTATGCAAATGATGACAAATCATTATAATGGTAAGGGTGGCATTAAAAAACATATCATGGAAATGTCCGCCATGGCCTATGAGCTTAAGTTCATGGACATGGCTATCTTTGATGGTTTTGTAGTCCACTTCATCGTGAGTTCACTGCCCTCTGACTATGGTCCTTTCAAGATTAATTACAACACTCAGAAGGATAAGTGGACCATAGCAGAACTGATCTCTCACTCTGTTGAGGGGGAGGAGCGCCAAAAGGCTGAAAAGCATAAGAGGCAAGAACAATTGAACCTCCTCAATAGTACTGGTGGGAAAAGGAAATTCTATAAAGGGGAAAGCAGCAACTCCCAAAGGAACAATAATAATAAGAAAAAGAAGTCCAACCCAGCTCCCACTCAGGCAAATTAGGGCCCTCAGGCTGCCCAGAAGGGTAAGGCACAAGCTCCAGCTACACCATTCCTGTGCAAATTTTACAAGGAGGAAGGCCATGCACAGAGGGACTGTCCAGGCTTCAAGGCTTGGCTTATTAAACATGGTAATAGTTTTGTTGATGAATCATTTTATGTTGACTTTACCCATGATACATGGTGGGTTGACTCAGGTGCCACCGTGCACGTTGCTAATTCATTACAGGAATTCCATATCGTGATGACCCTAAAAAGAGGGGGCAGAATCCTAAGAGTGGCTGATGGAGCTCAGATTGAAGTCCGGGCTATTGGAGAACTTCATCTTCGACTTCCTAATGGCTTTAGTCTATTACTTTATGATGTTTTATAGGCTCTCTCTATCAAGAGAAACCTTATATCTGTAATAGTTTTAACTCAGACTGGTTATGAGTGTAATTTCGCTAAGAACAAATGCATTATTAAGTATAATTATAATGATATTGGTCTTGCCATCATGCAAGACAAGCTCTAATTACTCTCTTTGGATGATAATGTAATGAATGTTGTAAATACCTGTATTGAAAATGAGACGTCTTCGAAATTGTGGCGCTGTCGTTTAGGCCGCATTTCTAGGGGAGAATAGAGCGTCTCATTAAAGAAGAGATACTTCATCCCTTAGACTTTTCGAATGCGGCTCATTGCTTAGATTGTATTAAGGGTAAATTCACTAAGAAAATTAAGAAATGAGCTATTAGGAGTACGAGTCCATTAGAAATAATTCATACTGATATATGAGGACCATTCTCTGTAACATCTATTGATGATTATGACTCGTTTATAACCTTCACGGATGACTACCCCGTTATGGATATATTTTTCCCATTAAGGAAAGATCTGAATCACTCGATAAGTTTAAAATCTTCAAAGCTGAAGTAGAAAATCAGCATAATACAAAGATAAAAGTAGTGAGATCAGATTGAGGAGGAGAATATTATGGGAAACATACCACTTATGGACAAAGTCCTGAACCTTTTGCGCAATATCTTCAAGAGCATGGAATAGTTGCTCAATATTCCATGCCTGGAGAACCACAACAGAATGGAATGGTAGAGTGTCGTAACCGTACACTTATGGATATGGTACATAGTATGATCAGTCATTCTACTCTGCCTGTGAATTTATGGATGGAAGCACTTAAGACAGCTGCCCACATACTAAATAGAGTTCCTAGTAAGTCGGTTCCCAAAACACCTTATGAATTGTGGACTGGGAAAAAACCGTCACTTAAATATTTACGTGTGTGGGGCTGCGCTGCAGAGGCCCAAATATTCAACCCACAACTAAAGAAATTAGATCCTAAGACTATGAGTTGTTATTTTATTGGATACCTAGAAAAGTCTAAAGGGTACCGATTCTATTGCCCAGATCAGGTGACTAAGTTTGTAGAAACTAGACATGTAGTATTCTTAGAAAATAATGAAGTCTGAGGGAGCTCACAGGAAAGGAAGATCAGTCTTGAGGAAATTCGAAGTAATATTATACCGAATATCCAAGAGAATAATGTACCTTAGATTATAGCACTACCACCTCAAATTGAGACCGTTGTGCAACAAAACATAGTAACAACACATGCAACTTCTAAGAGTACACCTTTTGTTGAGAACAATAATGATTTAAATGTCGATTCTCAACAAAGTTCTGAGGCACATAATGAAGAACAAAATGAACAGATTCCTCATGAACCTCCTTCTCAAATAGTGACCAATAATGAACCACTTAGAAAGTCACAACGGGAGAGGAGGTCTGCTATCCCAAATGATTATGAAGTTTATTTAGGTGAAGATATTGGGAAAGCGAATAACCCCACCTCATTCAAAGAAGCTATGATGAGTGATCATTCATCCAAATGGCTTGAGGCCATGGAGGATGAACTAAGATCCATGAGTCATAATGGAGTCTGAGACTTAGTAGAAATTTCCCAAGGAGTGAAAACAGTAGGCTGTAAGTGGGTCTACAAAACTAAGCTTGACTCTAAAGGGAATATCGAAAGGTTCACTGCGAAACTTGTGGCTAAGGGTTTTTCATAGAGAGAGGGAATAGATTATAATAAAACATTTTCCCGTGTCTCTAAGAAAGACTCGTTTAGAATTGTCATGGTACTTGTTGCTTATTTTAACTTAGAACCCCATCAAATGGATGTTAAAACTGCATTCCTTAACGGTGACTTGCACAAAGATGTACACATGGCACAACCTGAGAGTTTTGCTGTGGAAGCCAAGGAACATCTGACTTGCAGACTTAAGAAATCTATCTATGAACTTAAACAAACATCTAGACAATGGTATCTTAAATTTGATGAAATAATTAAGAAATTCGGATTTAAGGAGAATGAGATAGATAATTGTATTTATCTTAAGATTAATGGTAGAAAATTAACAATACTAGTACTCTATGTGGATGACATTCTATTAGCAAGCAGCGACAGTAACATGCTGCATGAGAAAAAAGGATTCTTATCATCCATTTTTAATATGAAAGATTTCGGTGAGGCATCTTATATATTAGGTATTGAAATACATCGAGATAGATCTAACGGAGTATTAGGATTGTCTCAGAAAGCTTATATTAGCAGAGTACTAGAAAGATATAATATGAGTAAATACTCTGCGACGCCTACACCAATAGTTAAAGAGGATAAATTTGTACTATTCCAAAGCCCAAGAAATAAGATAGAATCAGATTAGATGAAACTAGTACCATATGCTTCAGCTGTTGGAAGCCTAATGTATGCTCAAGTCTGTACGCGTCCAGACTTAGCATTTGTAACAGGGATGCTTGGCAGATTTCAGTTGAATCCAGATTAGACCACTGGAAGGCTATAAAGAAAATCCTGCGCTATTTGCAAGGCACTAAGCATTACATACTAACATACAGGAAGTCTGATAAGCTTGAAGTCCTAGGCTACTCAAACGCTAATTTTGCCGGGTGTGTAGACACTAAGAAGTCAACATCAGGTTATGTCTTCACCCTTACAGAAGGAGCAATCTCATGGAAAAGCTCCAAACAAACGTTGACTGCATTGTCGATAATGCAGGTAGAATTTGTAGCATGTTATGAAGCTACTGGGCAGGCCGTATGGCTTAAGAACTTCATCTCTAGACTGAGAGTGGTTGACAGCATTGAAAAACTACTCACAGTATACTGCGACAATAAAGCCGCAATATTATATTCGAGTAACAACAAGTCGAGTGGTGCTGCCAAACACATCAACATTAAGTATCATGTTATGAAAGATAGAATCCATGATCAAACCATTAATGTTTAGCATATTAGTACTAAGTCAATACTCGCGGATCCACTAACCAAAGGCTTATCTTCTAACTTATTTAAAGATTATGTAGCCGGCATGGGAATAACTGAATGCCTTTGAATCAGTGATTCTAGATATAGGAGCATTAGTCCCAACTGACTCTCATTAGAATTAGACATAATTCTTTCAAAATTCTATAGTGAACTTGTTGGGAATATGCCCTAGAGGTAATCATAGAGATGATGATATTATGATTGTATCCATGATATATTATGGGTTCATTGAATATCCATTAAAGACAACTTGTATCGATTGGCAATTATGTGAATTGTTCGTGAAACTCTTTTACTTGTATGGTTATTTTAAAGTTGTCCCTGATCGGAGTTTGTGTGAGGACACACATGAATATTAGATCAGCACATGTATTAGTTGATGACTATGTTTCACAAGTCATAGACATGGAGATGTCAAACTAGTAATGTGGGCACATGTGTGACATGGAGCTGGTCTGACCCAATATGAGAAATTGTAATTATCTCTATTCACATCATGTACGTTATGTCCTTAGACCTAAGATTGTTGTATGTATTCAAGATGTGAAACGATCTACTCAGGGACTATCAAACGCTACTCCGTAACAGCGTAGTTATAAAGGTGGTTTTTGGGTTTGTCGGGAAAACATGCTGTGAGACATAAACAATCAAGAAGGAATTTGCTCCTCTCTAAGTGAGAGAGATATCACTTGATCACTCTATTGATTAGATCAAGAAATGCATGGCCGTGCTTGGGTTAAGTGTTAACCTAAGAGTTGATCCAAATATCGTGAGGCAAGGAAATAACAAGTATGTGGTTTGTGGTGGTTCGTCTGATATGATCTTTGCGTATGCGTAGGAGTTGACACGCCTTGCTAGAGGCCGCTGTCAACTATTGGTCGAGTAGGAGTACTCGGGCCATGTCTATGCGTACGTGAACCCATAGGGTCGCACGCTTAAGGAGCTGGAAACCTAATTTGGATTGGACCTGACTTAGACAAGGTTTAGGGTCACTAATGGGCCTCCAACTCGGGAGTTCATTAGGACGCCTATAAATACAATGGGTGGGCGACGGGGCTAAGTTAATCCACGCCATTTGGCAGCCGCCGCCGCTCCCACGCCCGCGCCCTGTTGCACCTCGCGGACCTAGCAGTCCGGAGGCGTGACGCTTCCTCCCCGTACGTGTGGATACCTCGGAGGTGCTGCATCTGGAGCACAAGGACGAACCGCACGAGAGGGACGGACGGACGGACGACCTCGCGACTGCACGGCACTACTGTGACGCGTACGACTACATCGAGTCGCTTCCGCTACACCTGCGCGTCTAGTGGTAATCCCGTGATCTATAACTAGCAGTAGTTCCTGGTTTATGGGATCGAAAATTTTGTTTTCTGGCTAGCGTAGCATCCGCATAACCCAACAGAACTATAGGTACCGGAGTTTTGGTAGTGTATGACTTACTACCTTAACGCGTTGCCTTAGGAAACTATTCTACTGAGAACGGATTCATTAGCCTCAAGATTAGGGGGAGGATGTTGGAAATAAATTTCTTGGCATGGAAACCCGAGATAATCACGCACGATTTCTCCACCCTTAATATGCGTGATCACAGTGATCACGATCGCTATCCGTTAGGCAACCTAATGCGTGATGATCAGAAGCGCCAAAACCTTTTCTTTTTTTGAGCCGCCGCTGATTCCCTCAGCGCTAAAAATAAAAGGGGAGTACGGCCGTGAGGAGGGACGCCTCTCTCACGTTCATCTTCTCCCCGACAAAACCTAAAACCCTAACCGATCCTTAGTGCGCTGAAAAGGAAAAGAAGAGCGGTTCCCGGGTACTGTAGGTGGCGACCGGAGGGATTGCGTCACCTCACCCGTGCCACTGCTACCTCTACCTCTACATCACCGAGGAGATCGAGAGCATCATCATGGCTTCAAACATTGGTCAGTACCCTAATTCCGCAATTAGGTGATCAAGGATAGGCTAAGCTCTTAATTTTAGTAGATCAATTAATCTACATATAAAGCTCATAGAAGCTACTCCTTCCTAGCTCGTACTCCCTCTGTTTCAAAATATATGTATGCGTGCTGTCAGCTGTATATATATCATCCCTTCAATTCTCTAGTTTTCGGTATCTGATAATATCATTACCTCGCTAGCTCTGGTCGCTCATGGCGATGTCATCCTTGGAAGCCTCGGTGGACGCGACATTGGACGCCCTAAGAGGAGATCAATGGAGAGCGCAACAGCCGTTCACCATCTTCCGCGTCCCCGCCTCCCTCCGCGAGAGCAACCGAACCGCCTACGAGCCGCGCATGGTGTCCATCGGCCCCTACTACCATGGCACTGCCGCGGTGCGCGCTATGGAGGACCACAAGTGGCGGTACCTACACGATCCAGTGGCGTAGCCAGGGGGTAGTCCTGGTGGGCTCAGGACTACCCCCGATTTTGGCCCAGAGACACCCCATCCCTAAATTTTGGCCCAACAAAATAGCAAATAGGCCCAAGAAGAAGAAGGCCCAAGAAGAAGAAGGAAGGAGAGGGCTAGGGCGCACACACACAGCAGAGGAGTGGCTCGGGCGGCTGCCACGACGCGCTGGCTGCCTCCTTCCCCTCCCAACGCCGCGACGTGCCGCCGCCGCCGCCCTGACGCACTGCCGCCCCGACGCGCCGCTGCCTGCCTGCCTCCGGCATCCGCGACGGCCGACGGGCCGCCCCGCTTCCGGCCTCCGCGACGCGCCGCCCCGAGGCGCCGCGCCGCCGCCTGCCCGCCTCCGGCATCCGCGACGGCCGACGGGCCGCCCCGCCTCCGGCCTTCCCCGCCGCCGCAGCGCCTCCTGCCTGCCTTCCGGCCTCCGCGTCGGGGCCAGGGGCGACGCGCTGCGGCCTGCCTTCCCGCCTCCTGACACCCGGCCGGGCGGCCGCCGGCCCGCCGCCTCCCGCCTCAGGCCTGCGCCTCCACCCTCCGCCTCCGCCCTCCGGCCGCCGCCTCCACCCTCGGACAGTGGCCAGGAAGGTAGCTACCGTAGCTCTCCTAAACTACTCACATCAGATTTTATATAAGAATAATTCCATAGTGGTAACTGATAAGCATGCTCTTTTTTTTTATATCATGTTTATATATCCTGTTTTTGTGTTGCTTGAAACACATCAGATTTTGTTCTGATTGTTTAATGAAATCAGATATTCATTGTGTCTACAGTCTATGTTTTTTTCTTGTATTTTAATTCTTTCATTCCGTGGAACCCTTATATTAGCTTTCAATAAAATCTATCACGCGTGTTATCTTAAAATGTTTTTTGCTTGCTATATAAATATGTGTCTTAGAGAATGAAACTATTATACAAGGATATACTAACTTACTGCCATTGTATTTTCTACTTTGTAGGATTTGTAAGACATGAAGAGGAATGGGGATATTGCATCGCTCTTTCGGAGTCATGAAGCTAAAGCAAAGAAGATTGCAGCCCTCCTCTTTCTGATCCAGTCGTTGATGAAGCTTCTGGTACTCGAAAAGAACCAACAATTGCGAGCGTTGATAAAGCTTCTACTGAAGAACAAGATGCATCTTCTCCTCCTCCTATTTATGATGTTAACCGTCTTGAAAGTGATCCAGGCTTAAGACTTCCTATTTCAAGCTATCCTTCCAATGATCAAGATGCTGTTCGGAGAGCATATATTATCAAGGGTCCATGGCAGCGCTACTCACATGAATTCCCAGCCAGAAATATATATGGTAAGCAACGCCACTTTAGCTTTATTTGGTTTCATAAGTATAATTGGCTTGAATATAGTGTGGCGAAGGATGCTGGGTTTTGCTTGGTATGTTATTTGTTTGGCAATGGGAGTAGTAATTTTGTTAAGGGTGGTTAGAGAAATTGGAACAAAGCCGATGCATCTTTGCGTATTTGGAACTAACTATGTTATAATGTTTGCACATTTTAAACTATCTATGTTGTAATGTTTGTATATTTTGAACTTGCTAATTAGAGTAGTCGATTATTGATGACATAAGATATTATTTGTATATTTGTATCGTCTTTTAACAAAATTTGTACTTGTATGTGAGATTTATAGTGTTAGAAAATTTTAGTATGTAATGTGAATTTATGAGTTAGGACTACCCAACTCAAAATTCCTGGCTACGCCACTGACACGATCTGCTACGCCGCCTGGCCAGCAACGACATCGCCTTGGTCACCGCGTCCGATTTGGCCACGGAGACACAGACCGTCGAGGCCCAAGCGCGCGCGTGCTACAGCGAGAGCCTCGCCGGCCTCGCCTCCGACAACTTCATCCGGATGCTCCTCCTCGACGACTGCTTCATCCTCGAGTTCTTCTTCAAGTGGCACACCAAGGAGCCCGACGCGCTCATCGACGTCCGGTTTGGCATCGCGCTCATCCTCTCCGACCTGCTCCTGATGGAGAACCAGATTCAATTCTTCGTCCTTGAAAGGCTCTACGACGTGGTCGCCGGCGCGCAAGGCGGGAGAGAGTTGCTCCTCAACCTCTTCGTCGAGTACATCAGTATGGAGGAGCCAATCAGACAGCTTTCTGGCGACCCGGAGGTCTACCGCTATCACGCCCTAAAAATCGGTTTAATTAAAAATTATTTTTGGGAAAGTGGAAATACAAGAATATGCTAAAAAAATTTTGTTTGAGAAACGCGTTTGAATAAAATTTTAAAATTTCCAATATTAAAAATCCCAAGTTGAAAATTTTAAATAAATGCTTGGACGCTTTTATATTTCTGGGGTTTTTGTTGGAATATTTTAAGCGTTTAAGTATTTATAAGAATAAACTCTATGTGTTTTGTGGTGGCATTTATTTCTGGTAATTTCCCCACGATTTAATAAACTCTCTGAAATTTTTGGAATTTTCGGAGCTCCAGAATTAATTTTAATAAGACAAAGATCATTTTTATAATTAGATAAATCTATAATAAACCCCTGTCTTTTTCCCTGTTCAGGTCGTTCCGATTCAGCCCTTGGAAGTTTCCCCGTTCACCTCAAACTCTGTGGAATATATTCTTCAAATATCCTAAAACTCATATGGTCTCCCCAATCCCAAATAAATATTTCGATTCCCTTGATATTCTAATTTCCCGAACCCTGCATAGTATTCTTCGTTTTCGGATTTCTCGAAAATGTTCCCAATATTCCATTAATCCTAAGTATTCCTATTGCTCGGCCTTCGCAAGACACTTTCCGAGTTTTCAATCCTTGAAATATTCCGATGTTTAATTCCCCAAAAATCTCCACCTTTTCTCCTTCTTTTCTCTTTTCCTTTTTCCTTCCAATTTTTCCCTTCCCTTTTTATTTTTCTTTCCTTTTTGGGTTCTTCCCTCCTGTTCATCTTCTCTCTCTCTGCTTGGTTGCCAGCCAACCGAAGCCGCCGGCGGCCCTGGGCTGCGCCCCTGGCCTGCTCTGCCTGTTCCCTCACTCCCCCGGCCTGCGCCAGCCCACCGCCACCTCCCTCGGCCCGCGCCTAGCTCGCCTGCCTCTGCGCCGCCCCGGACCCGGTCGACGCCCCACGCTCCCACGCGCCGCCGCTTTTCTCGGCACATCGCGCCTCGCCCGGCCACGTCTTCGCCTCGCCGAGCTCACAAATGGAACCCCTGTGCCTCTCTCTCCTTTTCCCTCATCTAGCCGAGCTCGCCGCCGCCCTGCTCTCCCTCCAGGTAGCCGCCGCCGCCTGGCCTCGCCGCCGACGCATGAGCCTTCTCGCCACGCGCAGCGCCGCCGGCGTCTGTAGCCCCTTGGGCCGTGCCACCGCAGCCTGGCTCTGCCAGGAGCCGCCGTTATCGAGTAGTCGTCGCCGCCGCTCTGTTCCAGTGCGCCGCCGCCCCGGGAAGCCACCACTTGTCTCCTGTCGTGCCGCCGCCTCTCCGTCACCCCGAGCGCCGTGGGAGCACCCTCCCCCGGTCGTCCCAAAGCCCAGCGCCTCCAGCCGCCGCTTCTGCTGCTCCTCGCCCCGGCCGCCACGGCCCGTAGCCGTCGGAGGTCATCGCCGCCGCCGTTGCCTGGCGGTCGTCGCCGTCGTCGCGTCGTGGACCGCCGTTGCCGTCGCCTGCGTCTCAAGCCGCCGTCGGCGTCGTCGTTTTTGCTAGCCGCTGGTGAGCACCACGCCTCCCTGCCTGTCCTCCCTTTTGTTGGTTGTCGCCGTTGTCGTTTGTCCCGGTGCCCAACTCCTCTTCCCCGTCGCTGTCTTGTCACCATCGCCGCCGTCGTCCTGTTCCCCAGGCCGTCGCCCGATGACGTCGTCCTCTGCGCCCACGCCGCCGCTGGTGAGCCACGGCCGAAGTTCCTCCCCTGCTCCTCGTCGTCGTCGTCGTCGTCGTCTTTTCTCCTCCAGCTTCGCCGCCTACCACCGCTGGACCAGCGCCGCCGCCTCTCTTCCCGTCCGTCGTCGCCGTCGTCCACATCCAGCGCCACCGCCCCATCCCCTGCACGCGTCGCCCTCGCCCCGTGCGCCTGCCGCGCCGCCCAACATCCCGCCGCTGGTGAGCACTCCTTCGGCGTCGGTCCCTGTCTTCCTTCCCCAATCCACCGGCCGTCACTGGGTCTCGCCGTCCTCAGCACTGGCGCCTCTGTCCTTTCCCCATCGTCGTCGTCGTCATTACCGTTGCCATCTACACCTGCGCCTTTTCCCCTCCTCTAATTCGGCGGCCGTCAATCGTCGCCATCCTCCTCTGCTGCACTGCGTCGCCTAGCCGCGTCGGCCGTGCCGATAGCTGTCCTGCCTGCCGAATGCCGCCCTCTGTCCTTACGGCCGAGTCGCCGTCGTCCTTGACGCCACCGTCCTGAGCCGTCGTCGTCGTCATCGCATTTCTCGTCTCTCGTCGGCCTCGGCTCGCCGACATATCGCCGCCGTGGCACCATCAATTGTTACCGTCCTCGTCGCTCTCCCCAGCTGCCGCGCCGGCGTGTCTCCTGTGCTGCGCCTTGGACGGCCGAGCTTGTTTTGGCCCCTCGGCGTGCCACTGCTGCACAGACCCCAGCGTCTCCCCCTCCCCTGTGATCCCGACGTATATGTCTTTAAGACATCCCGATCGTCTATCCTTCGAGACCTAATTCGGGTCGACCGATCCACCTAAAATACCAAGCCGATCGCAACCAACGGATTGTCCAGATCGAGTCTCCACCCTTGGTTCCACATGTCTAAATCCGATGCCACGTCAATCCTAGCCAGACCATCTTGTCTGCCACCTCAGCCCTGATTTCCTCGTCATCGATCTACCTCATCGCCATCTCACCTTTTGTGCCACATCAGCATCCACCTCAGTAGCGACATCGTTTCTCTGTCCACGAGGCAGACACATCACTCTAGTCCACCACCTCACCTTTTTCCTCGGTCCATGGACCTAATCCTTAGGATCTGTGTCAATGACAATGGATCCTACTCATTTATCCATTCAAAAATAATTTTTCTAATTTAATTCCAAGAGAATATTTCCGAGAATATTCTTTTCCAATTCCTTTCGAATCTATTCTGAATTCGATATTCCAAAAGCCGTATTTTTTCCATCTGAACCCCGAATTGACCCGTTCATCTTCCTAATTTCATCCAAAGTTATAATCTACTTGTTTATATAATTTTTATGTACTGTTTATCTGGAGTTTCTTAGGACTTTTATTGTTTTGCGTGTAGTCACGTATAATCGCCGTTCGGAAGACCGCGGAGTCTACGGAAGAGTTCGGAAGAGCAACCGAAGACGTTTTGTCGCAAGGCAAGTCACACATTCATCCTTGAACATGTTAAACCTACTTTGTGAAACATTTTACGATTTATAAATAAATTGCATGTTTTACCAATTACATGGAATATGGGATAACCTATCCACTAACTCGAGACCCTGTTTATTTATTATCCATTCCTTAATAACTTTGGGTGATAATTTGACTAGTTTAGGTCATCATTGGATGACTTGGCTAGAGATAGGACCTGCTTAGCCATGCTTAGCAATATAACTCACCTGGGAATTAAATGTTATCTTTTATATGATTCGACTCAATGTCGAAAAAATAGAACTTTGGATAGGTTGATGTTAAATTACTAAAATTGGACCTAAATGGTGGGCTGTGGGTGTATGGTTTTGCTTGTCGCACCCATGACAATTAAGGACCGGTTTGCGGGAACCACTTGGACAACTACCCATACTTTCCACAAGCCAGCGTGGGCAACGGCTGGGCTTGAAGCGTTTCTTCTCCCTCTCCTAGGCACCAAAGAAGAGGGTGAGCGAGATGGAGTTGGGTCGGCTCAGGGTAGGGTTGATCGGCTGCCTGATTCACTGTGGCGCAAGGGGGGTAGCCTGGCCAATATGGCATGCCCTGTCGGCAGGAGCAACCTCAGCGTGGTGTGTATGGTTAGGGAGAGGTTGCGTGAACGGTCCTGTCACAGTCTCTTGCGGGGTGTCGTGGTGACACATCGACGTACCGAAATGTGTGTGAGGCTGTGTCTTATGGGTAAAGTTGTACACCTCTGATCAGAGTAAATCTATTCGAATAGCCGCGCCCGCGGTTATAGGCACATTGGCCAAGACTTACCATGATTAGTCTCATTCTTAGATAATTAATCTGGCTTTATGAAACTGGTGTTGCGGAAGGTGTTGAGTCCGGTCGACGTGGTTGAGTTGACCGGAGGTGGCCGGTTAGCGTGGCGTAACGTTAATCGGTGGAGACTAGAGAACGTGGTGTAACGCTCTTCAGTGACGCCTGGTGGACGTGATGTAGCGTTCATCAGCGCGGCCTGGTCAACGTGGTGTAGCGTTGATCAGGAAAAACTAGTCAGCGTGGTGTAACGTTGTCCGGTGGAGACTGGTTAACGTGGTGTAACGTTAATCAGTGGAGTCCGGTTATCGTGGTGTAACGGTAACTGGAGGTGTCTGGTGAACGTGGTGTAGCGTTCACCAGTGGAGACTGGTTGACGTGGTGTAGCGTCAATCAGTTGGGAATGGTTAGGCCTAGTTAACGTGGTGTAACGTTAATCGGTGGAGAATTAATCTTGTTAAATTAATTAACCTTTTTACTGTTTGCGGACTACTACTGTTTTCAACTGCTTTTACGCAAATGAGCCACCAACCTCCCTTTGAAGTCCCGTGCGGAAATTCTGTGCACAAATACATCATTGGTGTGGCTTGTTGAGTACGGTGGGTGGTACTCAGTCTTGCTATATTCTCTCTTTTCAGAAGTAAAAACCTTGGCTTATACCCCAGTTGAGCTTGCCTGTGGTGTGGAGCTGAAGACACGCTAGTTTTGTCTTTCCGCTGCTGTTTTCTTCTGTGTGAGGACTAAGTATCTCTTCTGTAAGTATTTATACTTTATTTACATTTGGATCTGTTTATTAATTTATCATTTTGTGTACCCTGGTTTGATTCCTAGACAGAGATTTTAATACACAAAATAATCTAAAAATTAGCTAAATTTCTGAGCGTGACAACCCCTCCTCCACCTGTACTAGGAGTGTTTCGTGCCCAAGCAACAGCTACCGGAAACGGCCACCAAGTTGTGCGAGGCGGGGGTAACCTTTGACACGCAGACAATACCGCGGGCCACCGAGATGTGCCAGGCGGGAGTGACCTTCGTACAGCGGAGCGCGGCGAATGACAGGTTCGTCGTGATGTTCGACCGCCGCAGAGGAGTAATGGAGCTCCCGGCGGTAGTAATCGCCGACATGTTGCGACCGCTCCTCGCCAACCTGATCGCGTTTGAGCAGACGCAGGGCGAACATGAGGCGCCGTGCCCCCTCACCAGCTACGTGGCGTTGATGGGCCAGCTCGTCGTCACGACGCGCGATGTCGAGCTGCTCCGCCGGTGCGAAAAAACGGCCCAGTTCTTCCGCCGCCTTGGCGAAGGCGGCGTCATGGACCTCACTAGGCCGTACGTCCGCCCGGCCTTTCCTAGGCTGTACGACGACGTCCTGGCACCGCTACATTGCAACGCTCCAGCGAGATTACTTCAACAGCCCGTGGACGGTCATCTCCGTCGTGGCCGCGGTACTCGGCCTCGGCCTCACCGCTACACAGACTTTCTTGGCCTTGTTTCCCACCAGAAACTGACGGTTGCAAACCAATTTTCCAAATTGGACCATAATCTTGTGCATCCTTTTCAAGGCAACAAACGAAATGTGTAACATGGTGCACAAAACTTCCCATTTCTTTATCTGCCCGCAATTTTAAAAAATCAATTTGATCCATGAAACTATCTTCATTTTTTAAGCAAAGCATCCATGATGAAATTATAAAATACTCAAATCTTCTGATTTTTTTTTTACATAACCAAAACACTAACCATAACCACAGCTTATGGTTCCTCCAAACCCAAAACAAAAATAAGACTAAGAAATGCAAAAAAACACACACAGCTGTATTCCTCAGTTTTTGGATGGCCAAGGAGCCTCTCAGTGCACAAACTTGAAATACAGAATTACTAGGATCGCCAAGACAAGGAGTGATATAATGAAACCTATGATCCACTTGTTCCTGTCCATCCTCCTCACCATGGCCCCCATGATCCTTCTGCTCTTTCCGATGTTGTCATCCACGGTATGCAACTGCCATGTCAAGAAAGAAATGAATAGCAGGGGGGAATTAAACACGGAAGATACAGTCAGGCCTAAGACCATTTACGGTAATTGAATATGATTAACTGCTGAACGATGTTATGACCTATGCCATCATCCTATTGCAGAGTTGCTGTCAGTTGTCTGTGCTTCAACTCTGTGCTCTGACCAGTTGATATTGATGAACAATTCTAGTATATACAGGCTTATCAAAGTTTAAAAACTATAAGACCTTCCATACCGTTTGCCTTACTTCTTCAATGCATACTACCACACAGGTTACCATCGTAGAGGCACCAGTAATTGCAGTAACGTAAGCAAGGAAGGGAAAACGTCAACTCACCCAACGCTAAGCATCAGGGACTATGTATTTTATACAAGGACTTTATAATTTAACTGCAAACTGATAATTTTCTGCCTAGCACCATATACTCAAATATAGACATCAAACAAAAATATAAAATTGCAAAAAGAAGTGGTAAGGATCCATGGCATGGAGTAAAAAAAAATGAGTCAGTAAAATACAGGGAAAACATATATTGCAAGGAGCCTATAAGATCAGGTAAGCATCCAGCACTAGTATCTATTTACTGGTGAAAAAACTACAACAAAGGCTTAATACCTAAGAGTGCACACAAACTTGTCTGTCAGTAGACTATAATGGAAACCTATAATCCAATACAGAACAGATTTATGTTAGACATGATTTCCTTTAAGAAATTGCACACAGATTGCCTATCATTGGGAATTATGAGCATATGAGTTAGTAAATAAATGAGATGCAAAAGAAAGCAGTTGGTCCAAACAGGGATTGACTAAATAGTAAATAGTTACTTACTGTGCCATGAGCATGTATTAGATGTTCACGCTGTTGATGCAGGTCCTGCAAGAGGGAGACTCCAAGATCTTCAGTCTCTAGCATAGTTCTGTGACTATCTCTGATCATATCATTTGTTTGATTTTGCCTTTCAGATGCCCTGAGCAGTCTTGACTTTTGATCAGCAGATACCTGCATGATTGAACATCAAAATACATTATTGGACTTCCATTAGATGGACAACTATTGATTGGCAAAGGGATAAACTTCTGTTACTAACAAGCCAAATAAACTAAGATAAATAGCTCAACATGTTTACATGATAATCCAATAGCTTCAGGCTTGATTGAAAGTATGAATTTTACAATATGATATGATTCTTTATATTATCTTCCCAGCCAACCTTTTGACAGGAATGTCACAACAAAGAGTTATGTTGACAGCAGATATATTAGCACTATGGAAAATATGTATAAATCTACTACCATTCACTAGAGATGATGGCTGAAAAATCAAAATTGACTCATCGATGCAATAGAGTAATATTCTTGAGAAGTAAGAAATTGGCATAGGCATTAACAAATGTACGTAACTCAATATGATGCTACATATATCTGATAAATAGCATGGCCATTATGCATCTTTTCATGAGACACAGGAGTATCTATGATGCATCTGCTCACCAAGTCATCATGAAACATTCTATAAGCTTGTCACACTGACAGTATCTACTTCGCATTCCTTACAAGTTTGCACCAAAAAAATAGATCAAAAGAAATTACATCAATATATATCCACTGGAACATTTGGGGGCACATGAGTACAATACTATGGAATTAGAAAAGAGAAAGTCCCATGTATTTTTTTTCCCAAACCTCCTTGGTTTAGCTATAGATTGTGCGTTTTAATACAATGATGACTCTATTAGAACAGAGCCATAGAGTGTGCTGGTGTCCTGATTCCGGGGACCAATTGATGACAAGAACCAATCAAAATTAGCACGGATCAAATAAGTGTTTCATGCTATCGTTTCGGACATTAAAACCTAATTCCTGTTCAAACATAAAAAACATGTGCATCACTCCACCTGACCACCAATAAATTTGAATCACCTGCCAAGTAAGAATGATATAGGATTCAGAATAAGCAACATACCGCCAACGTTTCAGCCATTCCTGACTCCAGTAACTCTTCCCTTGCCCCCTGTTGGGCATAACCAGTGGTGACCCTCTTCAGCGTTCCTTTCAGGTTGTTAAGATCTGACTTGTACTCTCTCAGTTTTGCCAGCAGCCCAGCCCTTATGCTTGGCTGTTGGTTCCTTGCTTCAAGATCCATCTTCCTTATCTGGAATAGAGAAGTGGCATTCTCAGTGCTCCAGTATACATGTCTACACATACATAGCTACCTACTTCCACAAGGTAATCTCTTCTTCGATTCACACAGTAAACTAATCCTATGAAAAAATTGTCCACTCCTGCACAAACCAAATTATTAAAAAGAAATGCTCCCTTGACTAATTTAATCCTACCAAACTGAAATCCTATCATCAAGAACATACTCTTACAAACGATCCATCCTTGATTCACAGTAAATTAATCAAATTATCGAAACAAATTAACTCAAATCGATAGGTCATAGTATTATCACTCTTATCTAGTTACAAGTAGCAAGATGTTAATTTCCACTCACCAATGTCTCGGCCCCGTCGATGCCAGACTTGATCTCCGATGCCTTCTGCTTCAGCTTCTCTGCAAAGAAAACAAAAAACGCCAGCAAGAAAAGAATTTAACCCGAATCATGACTAATCGAGAAGGTTTAGAAAGAACAATTAAAGTGGGAGATGATTCTTTGGGGCATATATAAACCAAATACCTCCTTGGAGAGCGGAGGCAGCGGTGCACTTGCGGGCGAGGGAGGCGGAGATCTCGCAGTACTGGCGCTCGTAGCCCTCGAACACCTCTCCCATGGCGACCCCGACCCGATCCTAGTCGCCGGCGAAAGCCCTGGAATCCGGTTCAGAGGCTGAGTCGAGTTCCTGGAACAAAACGGCCGAGACAAGGAAGAGGAATTGGGGTGGGAAGAGTCGGACAGAGGGTGGTGGGGCCGGACTGGAAGAGGATATATTTTACGTAAACCTGGATGGAAAGCGTAAAGCAGGGGCAAGTCGGGCATCCGCGACGGTGTGTGCGTCATCCCTGGTCGTTACGAGTTGGGCCCGGCCCGTTTCAATCCTGCTGTTCAATCAGCTCATATAAATTCTCTCTTTTTTTCCGGGGAATTTGTTGTGTTTCAAACGGAATCTAACATTATAGGCTTAGTACATAGCAGTAGTTTTCTCTATGGTTACTACTACCTCCGTCTTAAATATAGCTAATTTTAATACTAAGCCTATTTAGCTGTGTATATCTCCGTTGGCTATAAGACTGGGTTTTAATCTATTTTCTATGTGCTAAGCCTATAATGTTAGATTCCGTTTGAAACACAACAAATTCCCTAGAAAAAAAGAGAATTTATATGAGCTGATTGAACGCCAAGATTAAAACGGGCTGGGTTCAATTCGTTCTGTCCAGATTCATATTACTAAATAATGTCTAATCTAAAATTCTGTTATTATATTTTTATATTTTTAGTACAGAGGAGGTATTAGAAGGACATATACGCTTCGTGTGCATGGCAGAGCGTACAAGTACAAGCAGTTCGCTCCAGAGGATGAGATAGAAGTTGAAAACTTCACCATAAACGCACGCGATTCATTGCTGTCTGTACCGTATTTGATCAATTAATTGCTCGTATTGAAAATATAATTACATGTAGATTTAATTTATTCTATAAATAAATCATAACATTAATAGTATAAGTAAACAGAACCACGTAATCTGACCTAAACATGTATATCAGCAATTAACATGAATAGATCAGAAGACATATAGTGTACGTGTACCTACAGTCCTGTTTTGGAGCAGATACGGGCGCAGCATGTACCGTACGAACGACATACGGCACCGGGTGATGACGACGACGCGCAGCGTCCAAACGTGGAGAAGAAGAGCCGTGATAGGCGCACAGCAAGCAGTCGCGCGTAGGGCTTCCCAAAAACCTTATTCACTCTCTCCCAGTGCAGGATGTCAAAGACGCGGTGGAGACCTGCTCTCCCAATCCATCGGTGCACGCCGACGAACGGGACAGAGTAAACGACGAATAACAGCTCAGAACAGAAGAGATGGCAAGCCCTAGATTGTTTTCACATATATTACGTGGAGACAGCAGCTCAGTATTTATAGAGATATTAGGACGCGTGATCACAATCTCTATCTCGTAATCAAACCAAATAAGCCGCACATACCTTATCTGAACTTTATGCTTATCAAATTATTCCGTGAGTTCAAAACAAACTCCGGATAAGTTGTTAAGATTTGCAGCGAAACAGAACAGCAAAAAGAAGCTGTATCTACGCAAGCATGAGAGCGCATGTCGTGTACGCACGCCGCCTGGCATAGCGAGGCGAGACAAGCGAGCTTGCGTGTGTGTTCCTCTAGTTTTTTCATCTATGCATGTTTCAAGTGGCTAAGAGAGAGCTCACCCTTATAAGGAGATCTCCCTCACCTAGAACTAGTAAGGTGGTACTAAACTTCCTATGCCACTCTCCATGAGGTGGGCTTTTGAGATTTTTTAGTAATTATTCTCTACATGGGCCTTAGCCCACTTAGTAATTCCAATAATCCCCCACCAAATCTCAAAGTCTCAAAGAGATTTGCCATTTTCCAAATTACTGTTTATATACCAGTGTTTCGATGGAGATCGGTTAAGGTTGAACATTCATCTAGAACTCCAAGCTACATTTACTTACAACTTAAACAATGGACTACGTCTTGAATTATAAGTTTTGTGCAAGCAAGTTTCACTCAAAGTCTTGACTGATACTAGGCCGTCAGTAGCTTACTCCTCAGTTGGAGCTTATAAGTCATACTCCTTGGTCTTTCATGAGCTTTCTAGGATATTCATCTAAAATCTCCATAAACCGCGACCAATAGTTGAGCTTATATAGGTGTGTTCTTTCAAGAATGCTCTGTAAAATAGTATCTTCGCTAATTAAAGCTAACAAAGCACATTAAAACAAAGGCCAACCTGCCTTATAGCTTATGAGAGTATATGCATCTTCACTTAGAGAAAGTTAAAGGTACTCTTCTCCTGTTAACTAATGGCTTGTTTTTCCTAGATCCTAATTCACGGGATCGCTGATCACATAGGTTGGGTTACCACCATAGTGTAACTCATATGGGTCTCATTTCCATCTCCATCGATGCATTATCTATCACATTTCGTGATAGCTCCTTCGTAAAGGGATCTGCCAGGTTGCTAACTGTTTGAACATAATCCAAACTTAAAATTCCGGAATTTCTCAATTTTTTAATAGACTTTAATCGTCTCTTCACATGCCTAGACGATTTCATGTTATTCTTAGAACTATTCACCTTAGCAATGACAGTTTGATTGTCACAGTTCATAAGGATAACCGGCACTAGTTTTTCAACCACAGGCAAATCCATTAATAGATCACGCAGCCATTCTGCCTCAACAGTAGCAGTATCTAGTACCGTAAGTTCTGCTTCCATGGTTGATCTCGTCAAAATGGTCTGTTTGCACAACCTCCATGAAACAGCACCACCACCTAGTGTAAAAACATATCCACTAGTGGCTTTAATCTCATCAATATCAGAGATCCAGTTGGAATCACTATATCCCTCCAATACCAATAGGTACCCAGTATAGTAAAGTCCAAGATTCATAGTACCCTTTAAATAGCGCATAACTCGCTCAAGCACGTGCCAATGTTTATCTCCCGGAATAGAGGTAAACCGGCTCAATTTGCTCACAGCAAAGAAGATGTCTAGCCTAGTTGCACTAGCTAGATACATAAGTGAGCCAATTATCTGGGAGTACTCCAGCTGATTCCTAGTAATTCTTCTGTTTTTGCGAAGCAAAAGACTAGAATCAAAAGGAGTTGGAGAAGGCTTGCTATTAATATAGCCAAAGCGGCTCAAGACTTTTTCCACATAATAAGATTGTAAGAGTGTAATCCCATCCTCACCTCTGATTAGCTTAATGTTTAAGATAACATCAGCTACTTCTAGATCTTTCGTATCAAAGTTTTGAGACAAGAAAATTTAACCTCATTAATCACTTCAAAGTTTGTCCCAAAGATTAGTATGTCATCAACATACAAGCACAGAATAACTCCCTCACCCCCACCATAGCGATAGTATACACACTTAGTGTACCTCATTGACTGCATAGCCCGTAGAAGTTAGTATTCTATCGAATTTCTCATGCCACTGCTTAAGAGCTTGTTTCAGACCATACAAAGATTTTAACAACTTTAGCACCTTGTCTTCTTGACCTTCTACTACAAATTCATCAGGCTGCTCCATATAAATTTCCTCATCCAGCTCTCCATTAAGAAAAGATGTCTTAACGTCCATTTGATGAATGGGAAGACCATGTGAGGTAGCCAAGGAGAGAAGTACGTGAATTGTGGTCAATCTAGCAACAGGTAAGTAAGTGTCAAAGAAATCTTCGCATTCTTTCTGAGTATTACCCTTGGCTACAAGCCGAGCCTTGTACTTTTCAATAGTACCGTCAGGCCTTAACTTCTTCTAGAACACCCACTTGCAACCTACAGGTTTGCACCCATAGGGTCGCTCTGTCACCACCCAAGTCCCGTTAGCGATAATGGAGTCTATTTCGCTACGAACGGCCTCCTTCCAGTAGTCAGCATCAGGGGATATATAAGCTTCTAAAATTGACTTGGGAGTGTCGTTTATAAGGTACACAGTGAAGTCGTCACCAAAGAACTTAGCTATCCTTTGTCTCTTGCCCTTTCTAGGAGCTTCATAGTCATCCTCCTCAGCAAAATGTTCAAGTATATGTTTAGTTTGCTCTTGTGGTGTGATTAAATCAGAAGATTGACTAGAAGTGCTATGTGTATCCTTCATTGGAAAAATTCCCTCAAAAACGTAGCATCACAAGACTCTAAAATTGTACTCATATTCATGTTAGGTATCTTAGATTTAACTATTAAAAATCTATAAGCAATGATATGATGAGCATATCCCAGAAAGACACAGTCCATAGTCTTAGGTTCTAGCTTGCGTTTTTTCGTTGTTGGTACATTGACTTTCGCCAAGCACTCCATGTACGTAAGTAAGAAAGTGATGGTTTTCTCCCAATCCATACCTCGCATGGTGTTTTACCCTTATTTCTGTTAGAAATTCTATTCAATACATGATTCGAGGTCAACAAAGCTTCCCCCCACCATGCCTTAGGTAATCCCGCAGTGTCTAACATGGCATTCACCAAGTCAGTCAACGTACGATTCTTCCTTTTGGCAATCCCATTAGATTCGGGAGAATAGGGAGGCGCTCGCTCATGTATAATGCAATGTTCCTCACAGAATAAATCAAAAACATTAAAGAAAAACTCTCCACCACGATCTGACATAATTCTTTTTATCTTTCTGTCAAGTTGGTTTTCAACTTCTGTCTTATAAATTTTAAAATAGTCTAGAGCCTCATCTTTCGTTTGCAATAAATACACATAACAGAATCTAGTTGCATCATCAATCAAAATCATGAAATATCGTTTTCCACCCTTCATCAACACTCTATTCATTTCACAAAGATCTGAATGTAGGAGTTCTAGTAGTGCTAAGTTTCTCTCCTTAGCAGCCTTATGGGGCTTGCGAGGTTGCTTTGATTACACACAACTATGGCACTTAGAACCTTTGATAATGGAAAAACTTAGAATTAAATTCAAACTGGAAAGCCGAGACATCAAACCAAAATTAACATGACATAAACGTGAATGCTAGATATTGGCACCATCATCCACACTGCCACAAATATGGTTCACAGACTTATTGCAGAAATCAGAAAGGGAAAAAGGAACAAGCCTCCGTACTTATAGCCTTTACTAATAAAATATTCATGTTTAGACATGACTACTTTATTATACTCAAATACCAACTTAAACCCGTCTCTACATAGACGGGAACCACTAACGAGATTCTTATCGATAGTAGGGACATGCTGCACGTTCTTCAGCTGCACGATCTTTCCCGAAGTAAACTTTAGATTTACCGTGCCAACACCATGAACAGAAACATGCCACCCATTCCCCATTAGGACGGAGGAATCCCGGGTGACCTGATAAGACGAAAACAAAGATATGTCAGCACAAACATAAACATTGGCCCCCGTATCAACCCACCAATTAGTAGACTGATTAACTAAGAGAACAGTAGGTAAATTACCATACTCGGTTCCATCTCCAGTATTGCCAATGGTCACATTGACAGACTTCGAGGTCTGTCCTGCAGGTGCCTTTATGCCCTTACGTTGTGGACACTTCCTGGCAATATGACCAGGCAACCACACACAAAGCAAGTTCGACATCTTTCTTTTTGTTGTTGTCGTTCCTCTTTTTTTTGAAGTTGGTGTTTTGTTGGGATTTAACAAATTTCTCTTTATTGTTCTTGTTTGTAGTCTTTTACACCACATTGGTACTAGACTGCCTACCATCACCTTTTGATGCAGCGTCCTTTGCCCGAGCTTTCTTCTCAACGTCAAGAGATGAAATTAACCCCTCAACGGAGTACTCCTGTCTCTTGTGTTTGAGTGTAGTACCAAAACTCCTCCATGAAGAAGGTAGTTTTACAATAATGCATATAGCCACAAATTTGTCGGGAAGGGTACACTTAAGGAGTTCGAGTTCTTTAGCAATGGCTTGTTGTAGTTTATGAGCCTGTTCGACGACAGAACGGTTGTTAACTATGCTGAAATCGTGAAACTGCTCCATGACGTACAAGTCATTCCTAGCATCAGTAGTATCGAATTTGGTATTCAGTGCATCCCGTAACTCCTTAGCGTCGGTTATATGCATGTACACCTTGACCAGACGATCACCAAGAACACTAAGAATACATCCCACAAAGAGAGTAGTGGTTTTCTCAAATTCTTTCTGCTGTTCAGCAGAGAAAACTCCTTCAGGTTTACCAGTACTCACCCAGAAGTACTTCATAGTTGTCAGCCACAGAGTAACCCTGATTTACCATCTCTTAAAGTGCATACCGGTAAATTTATCCGGTCTCAGTGCATCGGTAAAACCAACCATCGAAAAATCATAGTGCCTATGATAAGGTTTTTATATTGTTGAAAATATAAGTATATATAGATTTAATTTATTTCATAAATAAATCATGGCATTAATAGCATAAGTAAATAAAACTACGTAATCTGACCTAAATATGTATATGACAGCAATTAACATGAGTAAATCAAACACAGGAGACATAGTGTACGCGTACCTACAGCCCTGTTTTGGAGCAGACGCGGGCACATCACATACCACACGAACGACATGCGGCACCAAGTGATAACGACGACGCGCAGCGCTCGAACGTGGAGAAAAAAGAGCCGTGATGGGTGCACAACGAGCAGTCGCGCGTAGCGCTTCCTAAAAAACCTTATTCGCCTTCTCCCAGTACAGGACGTCGAAGGCGCGGGCTCCGAAGACCTGCTCTCCCAATCCGTCGGTGCACGCCGACGAACGGGACGAAATAAACAATGAACGACAGCTCAGAACAAAAAAGATAGCAAGCCCTAGATTGTTTTTACATATATTGTGTGGAGAGAGCAGCTCGGTATTTATAGAAATATTAGAACGCGTGATCAGGACGCTCGCACGATCTCTATCTCGTAACTAAATCGGATAAGCCGCGCGTATCTTATCCGGACTTTATACTTATCAAATTATCCCGTGAGTTCAAAACAAACTCCGAATAAGTTGTTAAGATTTATAGCAAAATAGAACTGTAAAAAGAAGTGCATCCACGCAAGCATGAGGGGATCATTCACGCGCATGTCGCGTACGTGCGCCGCTTGGCCTAGCGAGACGAGCGAGCGCGCGCGTGTTCTTCTAGTTCTCTCCACTATGCATGTCTCAAGTGGCTAGGAGAGAGCTCACCTTTATAAAAAGTTCTCTCTCTCCTAGAACTAGTAAGGTGGTACTAAACTTTCCATACCACTTTCTATGAGGTGAACCTTTAAGATTTTTCTAGAAATTATTCTCTACATGGGCCTTAGCCCACTTAGTAATTCCAAGAGCTCGTTAACATGGCTATATAGCTGGTTTGTGGTGCCCATGCTTAAGTTAACACATGGATTTTGTGATAATTAACTATTTTATACTTTGATCAAATTTTTAAGCACGTGTGTAAAATGAGTGGGATTGGAGTGGATAAAAAACTCGAAACTCATAAACTAACTCGATTCATATAAAACTCGGCTCGACTCAAGCGGTTAACGAGTTGAGTTGAGTTCAAACTTTTGCTTGGCTCGAGCTAACTCACACGTTACTCTTTTTTTTAAGAACTAACTTGCATGCTCAGCTCGTTTAAGTCATGCCTAGAGTTACAGGCTCATTGTCCATATGTTGTATTCACATACGTCATAAGCTCACAACCTTCTATGGCGTCACGACCTTGAGTCATAATATATAGCATGTCGGCCATAACTTAGTAAACGAGCCCACAGATCATACCACATGTAAATTTAAAACTATATATTGTGTTGTCACGAGATTAATGAGTTTAACGAAGTAACTCTAGTTTCTTAGTGAGTTATCCAAGTTCCTTTTGAACTCGTTAGGTTAATCGGTCCAGTTGAGTCAACTCATTAATTTAATAATTTTATAATTGAATTAGAGTCGAGTTTGCTCGTTAGCCACCATATCTAAATATTATTGAACTAATTAATGAATCAAGCCCTCTAGCCTAATAGTGTCACCATTCATAATCAGCAGTGGAGGTGGAGCTAGTGATGTTCTTAAGCTGAGTTTGAATCTAACAAAAGAGGAAAAAACTTCATATTTTCTGTGAGCACGCTTCTTAACTGCTAAACGGTATATTTTTTAAAAAAATTTCTATAAAAAAGTTACTTTAAAAAATTATATTAATCTATTTTTTAAATTTAAAATAATTAATACTCAACTAATCATATGCTAGTGGCTTAACTTATTTTACGTAATTTTCTTAGGCTTCTCTCTTTGCTTCCTTTATCTTCAAACTATCACTTAAAGCACCTTTGGTGTGATCCGGATTGACAGCAACTCAGCTAGCCCATCTTCCTGCAAATGGTAGCAAACCACAACCATCAAACCACAAGCTAGCCCCCACATGAGAACCCGCGCCGGAGTTTCATGCATAAACGTCTGGAAACAAAAGACTACCCAAAATGCATATAAAATAAAAGAACAACTAGAGAAATGTGAGCAATCTGATCCAGAAATGCACAAGCAAAAAAAAGGTTAAAAGGAAAAGAGAGAGAGAACAAGTCAATCCCGAGCTCAACTGCCCAAAGCCTAGCCTAGCTCCCTACTCTACTCTTATCTCGCTCGTGCGCGTTTGTTTCGCTCGATAAAAAAAAATATAAAAAGCGGAGGCGGCTCGAATAGGCGAGGAGGAGCCCCCTGCGCAAACCAGAGTCACGAGATTATTGCCGGCCATGGCCGCCGCTGCGCCATCGCGTCTCCTGCTCGTCGCTGTTGTCGCCGTCCTTGTCGCCTGCGCGGGCTGCGCGGCGGGCGCGGGCGCGGGGGCGGGGGCGGGGGGGCTGGAGGACCCGGCGGGGCTCCTGCGGCGGGCGAAGGAGGCGGAGTTCGCGGGCTGGATGGTGGGGCTGCGGCGGCGGATCCACGAGAACCCGGAGCTCGGGTACGAGGAGTTCGCCACCAGCGAGCTCGTGCGCCGGGAGCTGGATGCCCTGGGGATCCCCTACAGGCACCCCTTCGCCGTCACCGGCGTCGTCGCCACCGTCGGCAGCGGCGGCCCGCCCTTCGTCGCGCTCAGGGCAGACATGGACGCGCTGCCGATGCAGGTCGCTCTCTCTCCCCTGCCCTTATTCGGTTCCCCTACTTGTCTGCCTGCTCGTCCTGTTACCGTTTGGATTGATTTCGATGTTGTGCTCGGCCGTTATGACTTCATGGTTTTGCTCCGGTTAGATTGATTCGTGGTTCTTGTGTGGGATCCGTCTTAATTGTTAGTAGAAGCGCTAAATAGCTCTGCCTATACCTATTTTATATGTCAGCGGAGTTAAATTGCCTATACCTATCCTATAAAAATCATAAGAAACTGTTGGAATAAACCACGCCACAGAGGTGTGTCCCGTGGCGTGCGCGTTGAGTGCGCGTATGTGGCGAGCGCCGCTGTTGCATGGCTCGCGGACAGCTCCGTGACGACCGGTTCATGCGCGTGAGGGAGTGCCTTGTAAGCTGTGTGTTTTGGGTGAGTGGGAATATACAGAAAAAAGCTTGGCGTTGCGTCGCCGTTGCGGGCGTTTTGTTGCTCAGCAAAATCCTGTGTTCTCGTGCTTGATCTTGGGCCAAATCCAACATTTGGTATCAGAGCCGGTTAAGTTCGACAGCAAGCTGATGGCCGGTGACGAGCGTACGCCGCCATTGTCTCCGAAGGCTCGCATCGGCGACCCGAAGTCCGGCGGTAGCAGCACACCACGTGAGGTCATGGTGGAACGCGTCGTCAAGGAGTCCGGCGGGTCGGTGGAGCTCCCTGTGTTGACGCGGGCCAATTATCACGAGTGGGCGTTGGTGATGCAGGTGAACTTGGAGGCGCTCCGAATCTGGCGTGCCGTGGAGACGAGCGACGTCGAGCGTTGCGAGGATTGGCTGGTGTTGGCCGCCATCCTGCGCGCGGTGCCGACGGAGATGTGCTCGGGTCTCGCCGTGAAGAAAAACGCCAAGGAGGCATGGGCGGCTGTGAAGGCGATGCGGATGGGCGACAAGCGCGTGCAGGAGGTGAACGCATAGAAGCTCCTCAAGCAATTCGAGAATGTGGCGTTCAACGTTGGTGAGTCCATCGACGAATTCGCCATGCGTCTTGGCTCCCTCGTTGCGGAACTGCGCGAGCTGGGGGAGAACATCGAGGAGGTGCACGTCGTCAAGAAGCTGCTTCGTGTGGTGCTGGCGAAGTACAATCAAGTCGCCTTGTCCATCGAGATGCTCATGGACTTGAATACGATGGCGCTGAGGCGATTGTGGATGGTGTCGGGCAGTTGCTGCTCACCGAGGAGCAGTGGGAGGCGCGCCGGCGTTAGTGCAACGGCAAGCAGCGAGCGCGCATGGACAACGTCAAGAACAGCGGCCGTGCTAAGGGCAGTGGCCGGAGCGACGACGACGACGACGACGACGCGAGCAGCATGAGCTCGGGTACAAGTAGGCATTCGCGCCGCACCAGGCGAGGAAGGTGCTACAACTGTGGCAAACGTGGCCACCTCACCAGGGATTGCCGTGAGCCGAGGAAGGAGAAGGCACTGCTCGTCGATGCCGACGATGAGCCAACCCTCCTGTAGGTCGGGCGCGTGGGGGTGTCGTGGTTTAGGGGGTGATTGTTGGAATAAACCATGCCACAGAGGTGTGTCTTGTGGCGTGCGCGTTGAGTGCGCGAATGTGGCGAGCGCCGCTGTTCGTCGAGGCGTACGTCTTTATAGGCTAGCTGCGGGCGTTAGTTGCGGAAGCACTTGCATGGCTCGCGGACAGCTCGGTGACGACCGGTTCATGCGCGTGAGGGAGTGGCTCACATTGAATGCATGCCGGATCGTGAGGGGCTTGTGCGGACGTGCGCGCAAGGGCCGCAAGAGGTAGTTGCTCAGGTGCTAAAGCTATAAAACGCCTTGTAAGCTGTGTGTTTTGGGTGAGTGGGAATATACAGAAAAAAGCTTGGCGTTGCGTCGCCGTTGCGGGCATTTTGTCGCTTGGCAAAATCCTGTGTTCTCGTGCTTGATCTTGGGCCAAATCCAACAAAAACCACCACCTTACGAAAACTTGCAGATTAAGAATTTGAGATGTGGGGGAGAGGAACATAAAATATTTGGAGAGGAACACCTACTGTGTATCAGACTATCAATAAGCAACTCAAATATTATGCATCTCTTAAGTCAAAAGAGGTCTGGACATGAAAATGGTAAATTGAAATTTGAGGTCTAGAATGAATGGTTGAGGCAACCACCCTTTTGGTAAGAAAAAGGAGGGTATACGCTATCAGTATCCTAGCTGCTCCTTTTGATTAGAAAGTTTGTCATATTGTGGGATAGTAGGAATCAATCACATGCACGACCTACTGATGTATCATCTTGCCATTAATGGTGAAATGATGCTGAGACACATGCAATATTTCGGTATCAGTAGTGAGTCAAACGATCTATCATCTGCTTATCTGAGAGCTAGGTCATTACAAATTGATTATATTTATTTAGTCACTACCTTTTGTTTATTGATAAGGACATACAGTGTTGTTTTTTATTGTACTTTTATCAATTTCGAGAGAACCTACTTTTAGTATGCGCTACATAGATTGTTTGCTGAGCAACATCATAAATCTATCCAATCATATGACATATTTGATCCAAGGGAAGTTATTTAATGTTCTAATCCCAGTTGACGGTCATTAAATTGTTTGTTAGTGGTGAGTATGGTAATTTTTCCTCTAGTAAAACTGAAATATGACTAAACTGTAGCTGTCTATCGATTTGAAACGGTCAAGTTAAAAACCTCAATGTGTCAATCTTCAGGAAAGTGTGGAATGGGAGCACAAGAGTAAAGTTCCCGGAAAGATGCATGGATGTGGTCACGATGCACATGTTGCTATGCTGTTGGGTTCTGCCAAGATACTTCAGGAGCACCGTGATGAGTTGAAGGTTGGCTAAAGATTTTCTTTTTGATATTTATTAAGAAATATAAATTTATCATAGTACAATAAAACGCTGTGATATAATTTCTCATATGCTTATCCTATTTAACCTTCTTACATGTGTCTTGTCTTACATTATGTCTTCATTTTTAGAAAATAGTTGCTTGTTCACTTGACATTAAAATGTAATCAAATTGTACCAGATTGGTGTTTGCCAGGGAACATGGTGATAAGGTATTTTGTGTTATATGTCAGTTTTAATGGCTCGGCTACTAGTTCGTCCTATATTTCCAGCCATGATAATGAAATATTTTTTTCTATTTCATTGGATATCAAGGCTTAAAGTATTATGTGATAAAATGAACACTTGTTGGAAACTATTCTTTTATGGACACTAGGCCTTTCTGATGATTAGAAAACTTTCTTTTCGTTTAGTTATAGAAAACAGGTGCCATCTGTATCTTCAAAGTTGATGCATATAATTTTGAAGGAAAAAAAAACGAAACAGGAACTAAAGAGTGCCCCATGCATAAAATTACGGGGTAGTCAATATTCAATACTTCCATCCTTTAGTTTATCCATTCCACTACAACAAGCAATATTTCCTCCCTTGCAAAAAAAGAAGGTTCCCTAAATCATGAAATCAACAAGCAAGATGTTCTTTTCCTTTCCCTGCCACCTCTTCAAGGAATGGATGGTGTTTTTGTGCTTGTTTTCAATTTTGATTTTTAAAGAATATCTTATATATACAACATTTGTTCTCTCTTTCCTTATAGGATTCTACTAGTTTGTTATGGTGCGGGGAAAGTTCATGTGCATTTAGTTTGTCAGCAATTGATTACATAACTCTGTTTAGACAACCCTAGAGTTAGTCCATGTGGGGTTTTGGTCCCATGTTCATCTCTGTTCAGTGTTCTACAAAGTGAACTACTTGATTGCTCCTACTTCAGTATTTTATTTTTTGAAAAGTTTTTAACCCCTTGAATTTCAATTACTTTACCCTTTCTCTTGTTACAAAGTCTTCTAATAACTGCAGGGTACCGTAGTACTTTTTTTCCAACCAGCTGAGGAAGGTGGTGGTGGGGCAAAGAAAATGATAGATGATGGAGCTGTGGAAAATATAGAGGCCATTTTTGGGATTCATGTTGCTGATGTTGTGCCTATTGGTGTGGTGGCGTCCAGGCCAGGACCTGTAATGGCAGGGAGTGGATTCTTTGAGGCAGTAATAAGTGGAAAGGGAGGGCATGCCGCACTTCCTCACCACACTATAGATCCAATACTGGCTGCATCAAATGTTATTGTAAGCCTTCAGCAACTTGTTTCCCGGGAAGCTGATCCCCTAGACTCACAGGTGAGTTACTTTATTCTATACCTATATTTCCAAGGAAAAGAAGTGCATGTTCTTGATTAGTTTTCTTATAGACCTTTTGTGGTTTACATAATTTATTTTTGTGTAGAGTGTTTGTCTCTGACACACTTGGTAGTAATGATGTAAAATCCAGTTAGATAAATAGGGTTGTACAATAAAATTTTTGCAGAAAATAAATGGTGTATTGGCCGACACAGTCTCAGGATCCCAAGGATGAGCAATAGCACATTTTAGTATAACTTTTAGGATTTGATTACTGCATTCTGCAAGCTAGCTAACCACATATTAATATGGAAGCTCTATACTTTTGTCGTGTCTGTTGTTATGATTTCATAATTCAAGTTTTATGATTTGGCTCTTCTGTGGAAGTTCAAGCTCAAGACTTCATACGTGAAATGATTTTATGAACATAACAATCTTACAGATAACTGAAATTGTTTGTTCAATAATTTACTCCATGTTCCTCATCAGTTTGTTCAATGGTTTGGTATAAGTTTTTGTTAAATGTGATACTACTAATCATTTGTTCCTCCCACATTGCCATGTGAGTTGGGGGTTGCGCTTTGTGTATACTCCACAATGTAATTCTTTCCCCTTTGGGTGACTTTGTGTTATGGCTGAATTACTAGCTTTATTGATCTGATCGTCCTCCCTAGGAGGTTCTGATCTTCTCAATTCTCTTCCTCCCTCCTCCCTATGGATTACATATAAATAGCCATAGAAACTAACCCCTCCCTACAATATCTCTCATCTTTCCTATTATTCCTCCTAACCTTCCAACTAAGCTATATAAAACTATGGAAAGTCTTAACAAAACTTGCCAATTCACAAGACGTGGCTGTTCAGCCACTTGTTGTTGTGGGCGCCGGCTTGGGCTTCTTGCGACGAGTATATGTTTTGCCGATAAAAGCGTCCACAACACTACCCCCCTCCTGGAGAAACAGCTCGTCCTCGAGCTGGAACGTTGGATGCGCCTCTTTGAAGGAATCCAGGGCCTCCCAAGTGGCTTCAACAGCAGGCCGGCCAACCCAGCGAACCAGCAACTCCCAACGGCCACGGTTGAGACGAGCACGGACGATGGACTCCGGTGTTGGTACCACATGGCCACGAGACAAAGGTGGGAGAGGCACCAGCGCAGTTGGAGGAGTACCAACAAACGGCTTGAGGAAGACAACATGGAAGACATCATGGATCTTCGCCTTGGGCGGCAACTGGAGACGATAGGCCACCGGACCAACTCGCTCCACAATCTGATAAGGCCCAAAGTAGCGAGGTGAGAGCTTGCCGCTAGACTTGGGGGTGATGCCGGCGGCGGTACGGTGGTGAAGACGAAGCCACACCCAGTCACCAGTGGTGAACTGGATGTCGCGATGGCCCGCGTCATATTGGAGCTTCATGTGGTTCTGAGCCTGCAGCAGCCGCTCGCGGATTTCCTCCAAAAAAAAGTCACGCTCAGTGAGCTGCTTGTCCAGGGCTGCAACACGAGCCACGCCGGGTTGATAGCTCGCCATGGTCGGTGGTGGCCTGCCATAGACCACCTGAAAAGGAGTTGTTTGTAGCGCCGTCTGGTATGATGTGTTGTAGCAGAACTCGGCCCATGGCAACCAACGCAGCCAACTGCGGGGTCGGTCGCCAGCGAGACATCGGAGGTAGACGCCAAGCACCCTGTTCGTCACCTCGGATTGGCCGTCAGTCTGCGGATGAAACGCAGAACTGAGGCGTAGTGCTACCCCGGAAAGAGCGAACAGTTCAGTCCAAAATGTGCTGGTGAAGACAGGGTCGCGGTCGCTGACGATGGAGCAAGGTATGCCATGGAGCCGGACTATGTGGTCGAAGAACACGCGTGCAACCGAGGTCGCCGTGTAGGGATGACCGAGGGCGACGAAGTGGGCGTATTTGGAGAAACGGTCCACGACGGTGAGCACCACTGATTTGCCGCCCACCTTGGGAAACCCCTCCACGAAGTCCATGGCGATGTCGGCCCAAACCGAGCTCGGGACTTCAAGCGGCTGGAGGAGCCCCGCGGGATGGAGATGCTCGGTTTTGTTCTGCTGGCAGACAATACAACCCTGCACAAAGTCACGGACAAAACGATTTGCGTGAGGGTTATAGAAAGATGCCCGCAGTCGATGAAGTGTCTTCTGGACGCCTTCGTGCCCGGCGCCATGGGCCGTGGCTAGGATCTGTGGCCACAGCGCCGAAGAGGCAGGCACGTAGATGCGGCCGCGGTGGAGGATGAAACCATCGACCACGGTCCAGGAAGCGCCAGCGACACCTTGTTCCACTTCAGCACGTTTGGCCTGGAGTTCCGGCAAGTGTTCGGCCTCACGCCTGAGATCGTCGAACAAAGCCAAGTCCGGTTGAGAGATGGCGCAGGTGGAGACGGCCGCAGTCTCCTCGTCCCGGCGAGACAGCGCATCGGCGGCCGTGTTCAAGCGCCCCGGTTTGAACTCCACCGAGAAATCGTACCCGAAGAGACGACTCACCCACGTGTGTTGCGGAATTGTGGAGAGGCGCTGGTCGAGAAGGTACTTGAGAGCGAAGTGGTCCGTGCGGACGGTGAAGGAGCGCCCCCACAGGTAGGGACGCCAGTGGCGCACCGCCTTGACCAGTCCAATGAGCTCACGCTCATAGGCGGCCAATTTGGCATGCTGCGGCGCGATGGCCCGGCTGAAGAAGGCGATGGGGCCGGCGCCTTGGTGGAGGACGGCGCCGAACCCAGAGCCGGAGGCGTCGCAGTCGACGGTGAACCCCTTGGAGAAGTCAGGCAGCTGTAGAGCAGGACCCGTCGTCAGTGCGGCCTTCAAGGCTGTGAAGGCATCCGTGGCCGCCGGGGACCAACAAAAGGCGTCCTTTTTCAGGAGCGCTGTCAATGGGGCGGCGATGGCGCCATAGCTGTGGATGAAGCGGCGATAGTATCCCGTGAGGCCGAGGAAGCCCCGCAGCGCCTTGATAGTCCGGGGTTGAGGCCATTGTTGGACGGCCTCCACCTTGGTCGGGTCCATGGCCACCCCAGCCTCTGAGATGACGTGACCCAAATACGCCACAGTGCGCTCAGCGAAGGTACATTTGGAGCGCTTGAGGACAAGCTTGTGGGCGCGGAGGGTGGTGAAGACCGCGCGCACATGGCGCAAGTGTTCCGACCAGGATGAACTGTAAATCAAAATATCGTCAAAGAAAACAAGTACCGAGCGGCGGAGAAAGGGTCGAAGAACCTCGTTCATCAATGCTTGGAATGTTGAGGGCGCGTTGGAGAGGCCAAAGGACATCACGACGAACTCAAAGTGGCCATGATGTGTGCGGAAGGCCGTCTTGTCGATGTCCGCTGGGTGCATGCGAACCTGATGATACCCACTGCGGAGATCGAGCTTGGTGAAGAAGGTGGCGCCCTTGAGCTCGTCAAGGAGCTCATCGACGACCGGGATGGGAAAGACGTCGCGCACTGTCTTGGCGTTGAGGGCGCGGTAGTCGACGCAGAAGCGCCAACTCGCGTCCTTCTTGCGCACCAGAAGGACGGGAGAGGAGAACGCCGATGTGCTTGGCCTGATGATGCCTTGGCGCAGCATGTCGGCGCACTGCTTCTCGATCTCGTCCTTGAGCAGCTGGGGGTAACGGTAGGGGCGCACTGCAATCGGTGGGGTACCAGGCAGCAGCGTGATGCGATGATCCAATTGACGTTGTGGTGGCAGCCCGGTCGGTTCCACGAAGAGATCAGAGAACTCAGCCAAAAGCAGAGACAGTAAGTCCAGGCGCTCCACGGCGTGGAGCTGGGGCGCGGTTGGGGCGTCTAGACCACGCCACTTGACGCGTTGGGCGCCACGCCAGAATGCCATGGAATGGCGCTCAAAATCCCAGAGGATGGGCCCAAGCGTCTTGAGCCACTGGCAGCCGAGGACCAGCTCGTAGTCATCGAGGGGAAGGACATACAGGTCGAGGCAGAACCGCTCCTCGCCGATGGTCACGGGCACCTGCTTGCAGACCCCGTCGGAGGGGACACGGTTGCCATTGGCGACGCCCACCGTCAGGCCAGGACGCGGCTCCGGCGCCAGGCCGATGCGGCGCGCGGCGGAGGACGCCACAAACGAATGAGTGGAGCCGGAGTCCACCAAGGCACGCAGACGCTCTGGGCCGAGAGTGACTGACAGATGCATAGTGTCCGCCGTGGCGATGCCGGTGAGGGCGTGGAGGGAGATTTCAACACCGTCATCGGAAGTTGGGTCATCTTCGACCGCGCCGTCGACCGGAGCATCATCAGTCAACTCCATCAGGTACAGGCCCTTCATAGAGCAGGACTTGTGATGGTCCTTGGTGAATTTCTCCGGGCAGTTGAAGCAGAGGCCGTCCGCCCGGCGCTGGGCCATCTCCTGCGGGGTGAGCCGCTTGAAGCGAGCGCCCGCCGGCGGCGCGCCCTTTGTCGGGGCCGGCGGAGTGTGGAGTGGCGCCTTGGCGGTCGGGGCCGGTGTGCGCGGCGCGGCTGCCGCCATCGTGGACGCCGGGCGGTGCGTCGGTGTGGGTCGTGGGGGCACGCGGGTGTTGCCGCTGTCGTCGTCGTCGTCGTCCAGATCCAAGCGACGTTCGAAGGTGCGCGCGAGACCCATGGCGTCGTCGAGGGTCGCCGGGCACTGGAGCTCCACATCGGTCTGGAGAGGGTTGCGGAGGCCAGCGGTGAAGATGTCGATCTGCTGCTTCTCCGTGAGGTTCGTGCACCGGGCCAACAGGGGCAAAAATCTGGTTTGGTATTCCTCCACGGTGCCGGTGCGGCGGAGCTTCATGAGGGCGCCGAGGGCGTTGCTGCGCAGCGGAGGGCCGAAGCGGCGGTGCACCCTCTCGACGAACTCCGGCCAGGTAGGCGCGCCGTGGTTCTGCTCCAGTCGGTAGTACCAATCCTGGGCGGCGTCCTCCATGTAGAAGGAGGCAAGCCAAACCTTCTCCTCCGGTGGTGTGCGCTGCTGGCGGAAGAACTGTTCTGCCTTGTGGAGCCAGACCACCGGGTCCGTAGCACCATTGTAGCGGGGAAAGCGAAGTTTGTGAGCAGTTTGGTGGGGAAAAGAGGGCGGCTCCAAGGAAAAAGCGTCCGTCGTACCGCCGCGGGCAGAGTCCTCAGCCTCGACCTTGTCGGACTGCAGACGGTTGACGGCGACGGAAAGACGGCTCTGTTCGCCCTTGATGGTGGTGATCTCCGACTTGATAGACGTGAACTCGGCGAAAATTTTCTCAAGGGCGTCTCTGAAGTCGGCGGCGGTGAGGGAGTCGCCCATGATCAGGCGCAGGATCAGAAGTCTGATACCAAAGATGTTATGGCTGAATTACTAGCTTTATTGATCTGATCGTCCTCCCTAGGAGGTTCTGATCTTCTCAATTCTCTTCCTCCCTCCTCCCTATGGATTACATATAAATAGCCATAGAAACTAACCCCTCCCTACAATATCTCTCATCTTTCCTATTATTCCTCCTAACCTTCCAACTAAGCTATATAAAACTATGGAAAGTCTCAACAAAACTTGCCAATTCACAAGACGTGGCTGTTCAGCCACTTGTTGTTGTGGGCGCCGGCTTGGGCTTCTTGCGACGAGTATATGTTTTGCCGATAAAAGCGTCCACAACACTTTGTTTTGCAGGTTGTAACAGTAGGAAAATTTCAAGGAGGTGGAGCCTTCAATGTCATACCTGATTCTGTTACAATTGGTGGCACTTTCCGAGCCTTTTTAAAAGAGAGTTTTAATCAATTGAAGCAGCGAATTGAAGAGGTAACAGCAATGCAACTTGGTAAACTTCTGTTGTTTTTTCTGGTCTTTGATTCTTAATTTTGAACTGAGCATTAGGTTCTCTTAGGAAGGACATGAACAGAAGAGAAAAAACAAGGAGTAGTTGCTTTAGAAAGTGGTATTGGCACTTGGCACCTCAGATTACATTTATTAATGTAAAGCTTGCTACCGACACAAGATATCGCTTTCAGAGTTCAACTGTTAAGATTGAATAGTACATTTGCAATACAATACGACCTATTGTTTTAACTTCCCTATTGGAAAAGTATTCCTCACCAGTGGGGTTCAGTGTCCGTATCTGTGCAATACTGATTAGAACCTTTACAGTTTAAATCATTGTTGATAAATCACGATTCATATGCTTTGCAGACGTTCTGATCTACCCCCTCATGTTTGCTTTTCTTTTCTCAGGTCATTGTGTCACAAGCATCCGTGCAGCGGTGCAATGCTGTCGTAGACTTCCTCGACAAAGATCGCCCTTTCTTCCCTCCAACAATCAACAACGCTGGGCTCCACGATTTCTTTGTGAAGGTAGCTAGCGAGATGGTTGGCCCCAAGAACGTCAGGGACAAGCAGCCACTGATGGGTGCCGAGGACTTTTCCTTCTACGCCGAGGCAATACCTGCAACTTACTACTACTTCTTGGGCATGTACAACGAGACTCGTGGACCGCAGGCACCTCATCACTCCCCTTACTTCACCATCAACGAGGACGCTCTGCCCTACGGTGCAGCCTTGCAAGCATCACTGGCTGCTCGCTATCTGCTTGAGCACCAGCCCCCTACCATTGATAAGGCGAAAGCACATGATGAGCTGTAGGTACACACACTTTCGCTTTCTCCCTTTCCCTCTTTCTCGTGAACGTATTCTTGTTATTAAATGCGAATGATAAAAATTGGCAAAATAGAATTGTGCCAAATTAAGGTGGCCTGCCCATCGATTTCTGTATTGCTAGGTGCCATATGCAACTGATGTACATATATTCCTGATTACTGCGCATTCCAATTAGCAGATTCGGTATTCTTCTTCCGTGCATTTAAGCATTGTTCACTGGGATACATGATTGTGAAACATGGCTCTTAGTCCGTCAGTCGCCCGATTGTGTGTGATGGCAATATGCACGAGACCGCATTGTTTCGTCCCTGACTCTTCACTTTGTACTATGGGACTATCTATACAATATTCGACAGTTTTTTGGATAAAAAACTGTCGAATGTAACTTATATTATAATCGTAGTGTAACTACATTATATTATAGCTATAGTTATAATATAATTTATATGTAACTTGTATGTATTTAATCAAAAACTACCCCTGCCTGCTTGGCTAGCGAGGTACGCTTCCACACCCAAGGGCACTGGTTTGACTCCTAGCCTCGCACGTAACGCGATAAATTTTTCTTCCCTTCCCTGCACACGAATCTCAACGCGATCTAATAGTCTACACATCGAAAGTTTTGGAAAAAAAAAATCTGACGACAGTTGTGTAGCTATTCTGTTGTATTATTACCTAGTCATTTCTGTTGTGGTCTGTCGACAGTTGTATAGCAATTCCGTCGTATTATTACTAGTCATTTCTGTTGTGGTCGACTAGCGTGTTTTTTCTGAGGAAACTAGTATATATTAAGTAAGGAATTAAGCATCTATCTAAGAACCATCCCCTTCAATATAAACATCTTCTATGTGCTTAAATTAAGAAATTGAACTAAGTTTGTTTCACACATAAGCATCTAGCACCTCTCTCATCCTATATGACATGACAAAACAATTATTCGTTGGTTTTGCACATAAGCATCTAGCAACTCTCTCATCCTCTATGACATGACAAAACAGTTATTCGTTGGTAAGCATCCTTTAAGCACATGCATAGGTGTAACTGAGACTGTTGGGTGGCCAGGTGTTTGGCGCACAGTTTAATTCGGGCGGCCAGGTGTTTGGAGTCGCAGCATAGCACGGATGTAGATATGCAGCTTTCACCATCCTAATCAGAATACTAGCTTTTACTAGTTCTTACGAGAAACAAAAGTAGAATAGCTTCGCGGCGACAGATGCCACTATAAGGTAGTGTAGGACATCCAGCGCCCTTCCACCTGATGATGCTTGTTAGTCTCTAGGCCTCCCAATATTCCAACTCCTACGAATAGAATTCCAACGCTGCTTAGAGCCAAGTAGAAATTCTGTTGAAATTTCTTTCTGTAACATGTAATATTTTCATAATTTTCAAACGTAGAGAAGATCAGACAGGAACATAAGATCTAAAATTTGCATCATTCGAAGTTATGAACTAGTAATGCAGGAGGCGAGATGGTCAGCCACCTGTTATAGTATGTATTTTGATGCCAATTGGTACAAACTTATTTATAGTTTAGGAAAAATACCACGCGAACTTCACTTGAAAGTACGTCTAGTACCCATCAACTTTCTTATTTTGTCCACATGAACCGCTAAGCAATTTTGTAGTGTGGTTTTGCCCATGTGCGGACTGATTCAACCTTATTTTTCCTTACCAGCACACACTGTTAAACCACTATGCAAATAATAAAAACACAAAATGATCATATATGGCTTAGGGAGCATTCGGAGGTGTAGGTTAAGGCTGAAAATTTCAGCATACGTAAAACGAGATAAGCTATTAGCGTATGATTAATTAATTATTATAAACTTAAAAAATAGATTTATTTAATTTTTAAAGTAACTTTTAGATAGAAAATTTTTATAAAAACAATACCATTTAAGTAGTTCAGGAAGCTTACTCACAAAAAATAAAAGAGTTTTTACTGCACTCTGATGGCTCCCTTAATAAGAATGACCAGCGAGTAGTAAAGAAGAAGCTTCGTCCTGTCAACCTTTGCTCATAAAATGACCATACATGGCTTAAAAAGATTGACCGGTGCACAGATATCAACACAATTAGTTTGCGCGTCCACCCAACAGAACTACTATTTGGGTTATAGACGGACTGCAAGTAGATTTTGGGAAGACAATTTTTTCTTTTTACTTGGCGCTATTTGAATTTAACCACTAATAATATTTAAATTGTTTGACGATGATTTTAAGCCGTAACCCTTATTAGGGACAAAAAAATTAATGATTATAAGCTATAACCCTTATTAGCAAAAAAATAATTTACAGTAAAACTTTTATATATACATTATTAAGTGACTTAAAAGCTGAAAAATAAAGTACGATGAAAAAACATCTAAATCAACTCTAAAATTAAGTTTTTAAATTTAAATTTTGGTATAGAACTTTTTTAACCATTGGTATTATAAATTACTCTAATCGCTCTTTCTATTTATTCGCTCTTTCTAGAAAATAGAAATTTCTATTCTTCCTTACGAGAGTTTCTTACAGGAGTGAAAACAAAATTAAAGAAAAAGAAAATAATTAATACAAAATGATCAATTAAAGAAAAGAGTTTTGATACGATAATTCGACTACTTAATTAATACAAAATGATCAATTAAAGAAAAGACTACTTAATCCCTGCAGTCCACTCCGATAAGAAAACGTGGGGCCCGAGCGCCAAGTGTAGGACCCAGGTGGTCAGTCACAACTAACGGTAACTGCTTCCCATGTGAAGCGGGGACCACCCCGCAACGGCCCCAAGCCATCGCCATCTCTCAGCCTCTCAGGCCACGCCACGGCGTTGTGTGCTGCTTGCTTAGCCTTGACGCAAGCCGCCCGGCCTTGCTATTTTTCTCAATCGCTTTCCCTTTCCCTTCAATCATTCATTCATCTCGTGTCGGGTCCCAATACCACACCACCACACGCGCACCACATTCCAGATTGTTCCACCCGCACGGGCAAATCCAGACTTAGTAGTAGTAATTACAACAATAATAATACGTAATAATAATATTAATGATAATGATAATCCTCTCAGAACAGTGTACTCAGTTCTAGTAGTAAATACACATATCTCGTCACACCAAAAGACTACCAAAATAAATAAGAAATAATAATAATCCCCTCTCAAATCCTCACGCGAAACCAAAACCCATAGGTGTAGATCTATATCCAACAAAGCAATGCCTCCGCACACGTCACACTATAGTAAGTACCACCACCATTCACTTCACTAAGCTAATACTAATGCTAGGGGTAAGACTCGTACGACCACTATACTGCTTTGGATCTGAGGCCGTGTAGGCATCATCTTCAGTGGAGGAGGAAGGCGAGGAGGAGGCCGCCGACGCAGCACACGGAGAGCGGCGCCGAGACCGCGGCCGCCACGGCGCCGGTGGTCGGGGAGGGGGCCGGCCCGTCGGCGGCGGACGCCACGGTGGAGAGCGCAGCAACGGCTACGACGGCGAAGGCGATCACGGCGGCGGCCGCGGAGACCCTGGCCATTGCTGCTCCGGATCGGTTGACTCGTCGACGACGGCGGAGAGAGCTAGGGTTTTGGGTGCTGTAGAGGCGGAGGCTGTGGCGGCGATGGAATGGGAGGGGAGAAAAGGAAAGGGCTCGGGCTTTATAGCGGGAGGCGGAAAGGTAGGTGCTCCATTAACAGCCTGGCTTGAGATTTGCAGTAATGCGCCGGCTAATGGCGTTATTAATTCCGGATTATGTGGGATTCTGGGGACTTAACAGCGAAGCAATTGATTAATTAGGGTGGCGGGGCCCACCGGTGACAGCGTATCCGTTACGAGTTGGAGGGACGGCCAAGTTTTGGTTCTGGAAAAGGATGCCTGCCTGCCACGCCTATGGGCATGCTTTGCTGGCCTTTTCCTTTCGCAGAATTTGACCAGCGTGAATGCGTCTCGAAAAAATAAAATTGAAATGAAGAAAAAATATATATTTGGTTGAAGAAAACATTGACACTGTTGATTTTTAGATATAAGTTTAACTATTCGTCTTATTTAAAAATTTAAAAATATAAACAATGCTTAAAGTAATTTTAATAATAAAACTAATCATAACAAAATAAATAATAATTACAAGACAAATGGTGAAACGTATATATAAAAATTAACACCATCAAACATTAAAATCTGGAGGGAGTATACCATATGGAATTTGATCAAATTTCCTAAAATTTGACATAGTTTGAACGGACTTAGTACATGGGAAACACAGACATTCAGGTGATACATGTCGGTTAATAATGGATAATTGGGCTTGTGTAGGACAACTGAATCCATGGTAAATTCCTCCGGACTATCTAAGCTAAACTAAAGTTGTTTTTCCTTAATTTTTTTCACAGAAATACGCAGAACACTTCTATTGAAGAAAAGAGACACGTCATACTAAGTGTGTATATTAATTCCGCTATAGAGCGTTATTTCTTCTACTCAAGTTGGTCTAACTTTGTATGAAGTGTTAGATGAAGAACTGTACGTGCTATTTTTTTTCCTAGTGGTAAGTGATGACATGTCATTCAAGGGTTGGCAATTCCCAACACTACCAAAGAATTCCGATACAAAACAGTGAAATAATCGAAGATATCAAAATAGCGAGCAACGAGCTGATGCCGTTTGGAACGGAGAGTTTTAGTTTGGAGTCTCTAGTTTCTTCCTCTATATGTCCTTTTCACTTGGTTGTCAACTTTGTCTCTCTCTACTATGATGCAGAGCTACAAAGAATAGACAGGATTAACTACCAGCAGGTCCATCATTAGTTGAGAAATAGACACATGCTCTGTTTATTTTTCTACCTGACAACCTTAAACGACCTTTCTTACCTAAAACATATTTGGACACTTGTTAGTTATCCAGTTACTTTGTGATTATTATCTCACTTGATGCAATACAATTCAGGCCTGTTTATTTTATTGTTATTTTTAACCTTACCAATTTTTGATATTATCAAATTTTAGCATAGCAACAAGGGAAAATTACTCCTTTGCCACCTAGTTGGACGGCATCATCTCTTTTGCCCCAAAGTTGATTGCTATCGCTAAAATGCCAGAGACTTTATGAGGCTATTGGATGATTTGCCACAACACCACCGAAAGTTACAAATTTGCCTCTTTCTTCAATCTCCTTATCCTTCTTCCTCTCTCTCTCCTCTCAAGCTCCGGCCATGGCTTTCCACGTGGTGCCGGCTCCAGCGACCTCGTCACCTCCTGTGGGAGTAAGCATTCCTAGAGAAAGAGAAGCATTCCTACTGAGTTTCTCCTCTCGCAGTCTCACACATTAGGGAAAGAGAAGAAGCAAAGATAGCCAAAAGGTAAATGAAAATTACTGCACGAGTGTGAGAACGGAAAGCAGAAGTCGTGTTCTTTTTAGCTTCTAGCTTAGAGCTACTTTCTCGATTTTATTAGTATGTTTTTTAAAACATAAAACAGTGTTTTTAAAAACTTTCTATATAAAAGCATCTTAAAAATCAAATATATCCATTTTAAGTTTCTAATAGTTAATACTTGTGTGAACACCCTGAAAATACATTATGGAGAGTAATTATTATGATAACGCGAAATATCTAGATGGATGGGATCCCGAATAAAAACCAATTAAGTGCAGTAACCATCCATCCTCATCGCAGCCTTGCCATAATATTTACCCATTCACAGTACAAATCCAACGCGCCGAATTCAGAAATAAAGAGATATTTGGAGAGTTGATTCACCAGTCCGAAACGGCGAAGTGTGCCCGTCAAACTACACGAAGGTGACGACCAAACACGATACACACTTCTGGGGACATGGTCTACGATTGAACCAACATCCATGCATCCCATCATTTCTAAATTCTTACTAATGTGTGACTAGCCCAGGAAAGCTCTAGTCCCACACGTTCATCTTAGCAATTGATAAACATCACAAGTACTCTAAATATGAAAAAAAGTGCAGCGGGGTTATATATATATATATATATTACATAGAGGGTTCATATCCTGATTATCACAGAGTAGCGCAAAAATAGCAGCAGAAATATAAACATAAAGGATAAAACCAGTGGTGCCAATACCAAACCACAGGACAACCGACTGGGGATAGAGCATAACTCCAACTACACATTATCCTTGCCACCCTCGGCGGGATAATAATAGGCCACATCAGCGTCGTCGTATTCCTCACCTGAAAATATGCAGTGTGAGTACGAATGGTACTCAGCTAGACTTATACAATATTAATAATACAAAGGAGCAATGCTGGTCTTTACATCAAGGAATATGGCTATGTTAATTTAGTTTTGCATAAAGCTAAATTTTTTGAGCAAATATACTTTAAAACTATAAGCATTTGCGAAATATAGCAATCTAAAAATTTCAGGACAGCAAGTAATATATTCTGAAAAGAAGATGAAAATGAGCACAATCCCATGCTCTAACATCAACAATGGGGCACCATTGCCCAAATATATATGCTACACAAGCATACCATCTTTCATGGCTAAAACCAAGCCATATTTAACATCAAAGCCTTTCACATAAACCCATCCATCCATGACTGTCCTAAGTCATGATATACCCACATAATCTCATAACCACATATCCCAAGTTGGATGCTAACATGACTGAGGAACACATCAAGCGGTCGTCCGTAACCGTGGACACGGCTATTCGAATAGTTCTTATTCTGATCAGAGGTGTACATCTTTATCCATACGATGTGATAGAAGCCAAACGGCTACACTCTAGTTTGATCCGTACCCGTCGGTACCCACACTCTACACGTTGAGTGCGGACTAGAGGTCACAACAAAACCTTTCCCACGCTTAGCTCTAACCATCTAAACCACATCTGGACCCCCGACGACTTAGCCCCACACACAGGGTGACTAAGGCGGGCTCACCGTCGCGGGAGGCACCTCCGGCCAAAACCAGGCGCGCTCGAGGCCCTCCAAAGGAAAAACCATCCTCACGACTGACGGACGGGCGTAGATGGCCACAGCCTCCCGTGCTACTTAGTTAAGCCGTCCCATTCCCGACGTGTGGAAGTACGTAGGGTGCTTGAATAAACGTCAATATGTTCGGTCCTTAACGACCTAGATGGAGCTACATGCATCGGGGAAACACTATCCCGTCATCGCCCTATCATCCGTCCAAGTCAAACATATTCTTAATTATAAATCACAAGTTATTCTTTTCAGATTTTAACCCATCCATTCGTATTAAACTAGTTTTGAACCGATAGCTCTAACTATTGGATTTTTCTAAGTCTAGAATTAAGCATGGCTAAGCATTCGATAAAATAAAAGCATTCCAAAGTTCTTAACCAGGGGTGACAAGGTAAAAATATGGAATCAACAACCAAGGAATGGAAATGCATATAATTGGGTAATATTGACTCTACCCGTTTTCCCATTTTAAATAGACCGAAACATGTATATAGATATTGTTTTTCGCAAACAAATCAATTTATTGAAGACATAGATTCAATATGCTTAGATGCTTGCTTTAGATGCTTGCCTTGCTGCAGCGAGTGGTCGCACTCAACTTCTAGTTCTTGCTCCACGTACTCCGAATTGTCTGAATCTACCGATAAAAAGCGGATATGCAAATAAGAATCAATTAAATATGCCTATGCAAAAATCATCAATAAATACTGAGATAAATGCAGTAGGTAGGCCACATTCTAACGTGAATTTTAGTGAAACAATCACCTCAAAATCTTTTACGGTTTATGAGTTACGAAAATAACAAGATAGGAAGGCTGAAAATGACAGTTCTGTAAATATTTTATTGTGAGCTTGAGTTATTATATTTGACTGACATTTTTTATTAAGATTTCAAGAAGGCATGCATTTTTTATACAAAAGAGCATAACCTACTGGTTCTAACAAAGTTGAGTTTACTCAATTTGGATTTATAATCAATTTATTATGAATTTTGGAGTCCCTATATATTAATGGTTATAGAAATACATTTTAGTATATAAAAGTGTTATAACTTTACAGAAGTGACAATCATGCCAAGAAGGAGCCTACTGATTCTGAGTTGGAGAATATATGGAATTAGAACATATTTATCAACTTTATACATAATTCATGCAATAAATAATATATATATAAGTAATATAATTTTTAGGGCTCATTTTCTCTACTGTGTGTGCCACTTTTTAATTTACAGAAATAAAGTACATGTTTTACTTAATCCAAAAAAATTTGGTTCACTCAAAAAGGAGTTAAAATGGCAAAGTTATGGATTTACAAAGTTTAACCATTTTTCTGTTGAAAAATAATTCAGTTCATCATTTTCTTTTCTTTTCTTATTTACCACCAGCTCGGCCCACATATCAGAGAGACAGAGCAGGGGAGGCGCGAGGCAGGCATGGCCGCCGGCTCTGTTCGCTGGCGCCGGCGGCGAACGGCGGCTCGGATGACGTTGCAGCCAACAGAGAAAAGGTAGCCGAGGTCCTTGTGAACCTAACGGTGCTTCGCGAAATTGTCAGTGATGGACCGTAGCTCGCCGGCGGCGAGCTCGAGCGGCGGATGCTCTCAGGCTGCACATGTATGCAAGCAAGCGGCTAGAAATTTTCGAAAAGGAAGCATAAGGGACTACGCTGAGACTCCCAGGAAGCTTACCGTGAGTTGTGCTGGTCTTGGCAAAGCTGGAACAGCAACGGCGACGGCGAACACAGTCCGGCAGCGGCGGAAACCTTCGGGCTCATGTCGTCGGCCTTCTCCCGGGGTACTGCGACGAGGCTGAGGTGCCAAAAAGGTTAGAGACCTCCTAGAGATGGTCTCAGTGCGAGGAATCGGATAGAGGCTCACCAGTGAAGGAGAAAAGGACGGCGGTGGTAGTTGGCCGGAGAGGGAGAAGATGAAAGGGATCTCGTGGCTCGCGGCTTCTCAGCTCGATTCCTTAGGGCTTCAAGGTCCTGGGGTTGAGGCGACTCTGGTGGCGCAGTGGCCCAGCCAACGATGCACCACGGCGGCCGGAATGGTTGCGACACCACGGCGGCGGTTCTGCAGAGCAGAGAACAGGGACGGCGGTAGCACAGCAATTTTGATCAGCAAACCTAGGGCGGCCAAGTACAAAAATGGAACGATTAAAACTTGTATATCATGTTTCCGGGGTCAAGAAGGGATGGAACTCACCGGAGCTAGCTCAGGCTCAACCGAACACCTTCGGCAGAGGAGAAAAATGGCTCTGTCTCCAGTGATCCTTGAAGGTTTTCTTGGCTTTCTCGGTGGGAACGTGGAGAGGAAGGGAGAGAGGTGCTGCTGGTGAAGTTTGAGGCGAAATGGCCAAGGTCTCCAAGTGCTAAGCTGATCTATGTGTCTCTGTGTGCTGTGAGGGAAAAAAGAACGAGATGCTGACACGTTTGACATGCAACTGCTGAGCTGCTCCAGTTCCACAGTGTCCAGTGTGGGTCCCACATGTAAGGCAACAATGTTCTACACACATTCGGCTAGGTTTAGTCTATGTTTAGTGGGTCCATGTAGTGAAATCCTAGGAAGAAGAGAGGAGTATGGGTAGAAGTTGGGTAAAACACACTGTCCCAAGACTTGCAGAGGCTTACAGGTGGGCCATGGTTTTGTGGGGTCCACCTGGAAGTGAGAAATGAGAGGAGAATTCTCTAGAGACTAAGTGTTGTGAGCTGTCCAACATGCAGTCTTTAAATTACTATTTTACTAGGTTAATGAGGAGCATAAATTATGGGAAAATTATTGGAGGTAGAGAAAGGTGTGTTTAACCTGCTGACCAAATTTCAGGGTTAGAAGTGGTCTGGCTTGTCTTTAGTGAAATTGCAAAGTAGGCATAATGATCCAGTTTTTCTGTAGTGTAATTTATGTCCCTAGGGCTTTGCTCTTATTATTTTATGTTATTTATTTGGGAATTAAATTGAGCCAAAATTACTGATGGTAGGGTTCTTGTTGACACACCTGTTGGTAGAATTTCACTGCCTAATTAATCTTCATTTTTATTTGGTGAATTTTAGAAGTATGCCCATTCATTTTTAGCTAGCTCCCTAGTCTAGCTGATTTGAGAGATTTTATTGAAGTATTTATTGAAGTGATAAAATCATAGAAAATTTACAGTGGATTAATTATGTGGGATAGTATTTACAGGAATTTTTCTATGATTTTATGTGCAGCCAATCATCTTTAGAAATTCCTTAGACTATATAAATGCATATGTCAAAGAAAAGGACCCAGGCTGAAAATCGTTTGAATTTTCAAGGGGTCTAAACTAATGAACTAAATTCTGGAAAAATTATATTAATTCATGATAAATAAACTAATATTTGAATAAATTATTTTCCACATATGTTTCTGTGAGATTTGTTGCACTTTAAGGAGTTGGTCTAATTTTGCCGATTAGGTTTTAATTAAATCGAATTTTAAGCTATATGACAAGATGATTCAAAAATTTTAATTAGAGAACAAAGATGGTTCTAGTAGACTTAAATTGTTACCTCTACTGGATTAGTTATGTTACAACTTAATTAATCATACGCTAATAATGTTTTTCGTTTTGCATGTGGCTTATAAGCCACACACATAAGTCGATTCAAATGACAGCAACATGCTACAGTGATATGATAGATTGACAGTCTCAGGTTTATAGACAACCGGCCTGTTCAATTGTGCTCTTTGACTGAGTTTATTGGCGGCACGGAAAATAAGATAGGTCGTTAGCGTATAAGTAATTATGTATTAACTATTATAAACTTAAAAAATTATTTAATTTTTTTAAAAAATTCTATATATAATATAGTTTTACAAAATACATAAGCATGTCCATAAAAATAGAGGAAGTAGCTCATGCGACCAGCATAATGAAACAGGGCCTAAATCAAGGCTCTCCCGATCGCAGTAACATGTGTTGGGTTCTGTGTACACGACGGTTTGGGATTGGAGTACCGTGTGTTGCTTCTTCCTCTAAAGCCTTTCTTTCTCTGTCGGGTCCGGTTCAGGTGCGGTGGCCAGTGCAACTGCAAGCTAAGCAGTCACACTAGCATCACAGGTTTTAAAAGGACGCCCGAGATGCATCCGAACACTGTAGCAAGGTGCTATGAGAAAATAATGTGGCGGTTTTATTGTAACAATCAATTTGGACCATTAGATAAAGAAATAGATGGCTCATATTGTGTGCGGTTGCTTCAATCCTTCTTTGGCCGTTTCCTCTCGGGACGTTTTGAATTTTAGAGGGTAGTTTCCATAAAGAAAAAATTTAAAAATATACGTTTTTTTTCATATTTTGCAAATATATACGAAGGAGAAAAAATTTTTCAATCATATACATGCTACGCGCGGTGGAGCTGCAGATCCATGGCGTGGCACAGCCGGTGCCACACCGCCCCAGTGTGGCACTGCGCCCCACGGGGCACACCGCCTCTGCACGGCAGCGACAGTCCGACCTCGGTACCGCAACACCCCACGCAGCACCGGGCACGTTGCCGCGCCGCCCCCGCGCGGTACTGCCATGGTGCCGCTCGCTTGTTCTGCGGTACCGCACGGCCGTGTACAACATCCCCTCCAAAGCACTTTGCATTAGGCTCAAACCACTTTGCACTAACAATACTTCAGTAGCTTCAAACTTCAGTAGGTTCAAACGTTTTACAAATTCACGGCCCTATCTTACGAAAAACCTGGAGCATTCACAGGTGCTTGCTCTGAAGATAGAGCCTGTGAATTTGCAAAGCGTGCAAACCTATTAAAGTTCTCAACCTTAGCGTGCTACCGCTGTCCCTCCGCTTCAATAGGTTTGCTCACTTTGCAAACTCACGGCCCTGTTTTACGGTAAGCCCCAAGTATTCGCATGTGCTTACTCTGAAGATAGAGCCTGCGGATTTGCAAAGTGTGCAAACATATTGAAGCTCATAACTTTAGCTCGGTACATAAACTCTCTCTAATTTTATCTTCATTATCTCCTTTGTACTCACTGTTGAACACATGACCTTGTTTTATAGGCTGGCGAAGTGCTCATCTTTTGGGCTAGCAGTGATCCCACACTATAATTGTGTACATAGATGTTTCTCGCTGGTAATTGCATATTTCGGTACTAAGCATTGCTCTCATTCATTTACAACACTTCAGGACAAAACGCTTTCGGCGTATTATTTTTGATCGAGGACAAAACACTTTCAGTGGATTATTTGTGATGCAAGACAAAACGTTTTCGGCGCATTATTTGTGATTTAGGACAGAAGCTTTTGGCGCCACGATTCCCGCTATTGGTGTTGTTGTCCTGAAGTGTTGCTCTCACTATTCTCTACCATTTATAGACCATTGGTTCGAACATATGAGGCACACAACTTGTTATAAACACTTATTGTAAACGTGGTGATACTCTTGCTGAATACTAGAGCAGGTTCTTAAGCATTCGACCTTGTGCAGTGCACATCTCTCATAAAGTTCTTACCACAAGAATCTGTTTTGAGAATCTGCAAATGTGGTACTGGTAAGGTCATCTACAAAGGTGGATTTGTTCATGCAAATATTATGCTCCACTTCATGACATCTAATTTATGTTCGCTAGTTTAAAATATCATTAATTCAGCCAATGCAACCACTGAGTTCGGGATTTAGTTATGCAGTTGTACATACAGGTACGGGAATGTCATCTAGACGTTGGAGACATGAACATCCTGACTGGGGAAGGGATCCATTCGAAGGATTTATCCCACCTTAAACAGACCGTCCATTAGCCACTGCAGTGATTGCTGTCAACTTGAAACAGCCATATTGCCGAGTATTCATGGGAGAAGATTCTTCATGTGTCCAAACAGGAACGATGAATAGATTGTATGTTTGACCTATTTTAACGCTTCGCTTAGGTATACAACATAGTTTGAACACAACTAATATATTTGTTCACAGAATGACATAAGAATATGCAGATACATTGAATGGATTGACACGGAGAATCCACAATTCGATGGAACACGGTGGTACACACCTACTGAAACAAGAGCTTAATACATGCGCAGAAAGGAGGAGTACAAGCGCCGAATAGAGGCCGAACGAATCGACTGAAAAAGTAATCACCTAAGCCTCCCTTCATGGACTCTTGAGTGCGCGTGTGGTGACCGTTGACAAGTTGTAACTTCCTTGAGCCAAGAAACTTTAGAGATGAGGTATTTTATTTGTCCGAACGTCAACGACGACTTCGTTGTAAGTTTTGCTCTAAATTTTCTTTCATGGATTGTCGTAACCGTCAGTTAATATACCATATCAATGAACAAAATTTTTCCATTACACAGGCAGAGCTAAGGATGTGTGCATTCACAATGTGGATTGACACGGAGAGAACGCCGCCAAATGAACGAATGATAACATAAGCTAAAACAATGTCACAGTACATATGAGCGAAGAAGGTGCACGAGCGACGAGTTAAGGCGACTAGCTTAGACTGTAGAAACAATCCTTTTGGGTGCCCAAATGGTCTGAGCGTCCAAAGTGCACATGCAGAGATCGATGCCAGATGATGACATCATTTACAGAAGGGATGTACGGGAGGAGATATTTTATTTGTCCAAACATAGACAACGACTTCATTGTACGTGTCGCTCGTACTTTCATACAATCTTACATGCTTCAAACATGGTTAAAAGAATGGTATTTACACAGGAAAATATAAAAGTGTGTGGGTTCACTTCGTGGATTGATATAGTGAAGCCCAACTATGAAGGCGGAAGGGATACCGAGGCTGAAACAATAGCGGAATACACTCTGAGCAAGAATGAGAACGATCGAAACCGAGTCCAACCGCAGAGAAAGCGTCGGTAGCAACCCAACCTTCTTGGATATTGCCAACGTCACCCAACGTTGTCATTTTAGTAATTCTTTCTAAACAGCAAAGACGTACTCATACGAAATTCCACGACTCTTTTATTCCACAATAAAATAATTGTACATTGATCATGTTGTTAATTGTGCTACACTTCACAAACATTTTGAAATAAATTATTGATAGGTTAAAAAAACCGCCTACTTGTTGAAATTATGCTCACATATTGTTGGAATACTAAACAAGGTGCAACAAATATTAAAACTAAGATACAAGCATGCTACTCATTGTCGTCCTGATCAAAACTTGTCAACGTACCACCTGTCTTTTTCTTGCTCTTTCTTCTCACGCCTGTTGAAGGTTTCTGTTCTGAGGGCGACAATCTTTTAGGAGAACGTTAATCATGGGTGGACCTTCGTGTCAGCGAGTGACAATACACGCTCTAACCCCAAATTAATTTCTAGTACAGCCACACTAATATTTCCGTAAGTATTATAACATACACAACATGAGAAAATAATATTGTCTCTAGTGTACATTCATACTACTTTCACAATATTACAATTTTCTAACTTGTCACAAATCGACGAATATTTACTACATATACACTAACTACAACTCTAAAGCAATTCACCCGGTTCTAAACTATTATCACATACGTACTACAAAGCCACACTATACAATCAATATTTATACAACAAACTAATATTTATGTCTAATGCGTACCAAAAAATTAAATTCATACTCTATAAAAATTTATAAACTCAATTACCTGTAGATTACCCTAATACTGGATCCCTCACTGAGTGCTGCTTCTTCCCCTCTGGAATGTACACTTCTCCACTTCTCCTCCTCTAACGCTTGCTCCTTCTCGTCGTTCTCCTTCCTTTTATTCTTTGCGAAGGCGGCTGAAGGAAGCAAGCGCAGAGAACAAACGCTTGCTCCTCTCTCGTCGTTCTCCTTCCGTTTATTCCGTGTGAAGGCAGTTGAAGGAAGCAAGCGAAGAGAACAAAGCCATGGACAGAAGTGACGTAAAGCCCAGAAAGAAGTGACGGATCACTGTGCTTAACAGCTCTTACTTTCATAAATTCTTTACAAGCTCCACATGAGGTTGTCTGGAGCTGAGTGTCGGTTGTCTGCACACGAGTGTCTCGAGGCTAGGCAAGTGTCGGTCGTGGTGTCTTGACAGCGGTATCGCGTGCCAGCTGCGCGCTACCAGGAGACAGGATGGGATGGCAGGGCAGCACCGAGCGGTGCCATGCAATGGGCTCGCGACATTGTCCAGATAGCGTGGGGGTCGTGCAGCACCGAACGAAGCCGCAGGATGGGCGCGCGGCACAGGCAGGGACCGCGGGATGGGTACTTGGTGCCGTGGCTTGTCCGCGCGGCACCGCTCGGGACAGAGTGGTGCTGCGCCTTGGGCGCGTGGCATCGCTGGTCCCACGCCTTGACCCCGCGGCGCCGGCTCGGTGCCACGCTTCTCCAGTGCGGTGGAAGAATATTTTTTGCAACAAGTCTCGCATGGTGTATATATATTTGCAAAACTTAAAAAATATATATTTTCAAATCTTTTTTCTTTCGATAGATGGTGGGCAAGGGGAATATAATGGTAAATGCACTAATGCACCAAGGGCTAAAGCTCTTCAAATCTCAGTATCCGGCATTATGGAATGTACTCATTGGAGCAAAAGGCAACATTGTTACTGTGAGAGGGGGAAAAAGGAGGAGACAAGGGGGCATGCAGGCAAGGCCAGCCCAGTCAGATTCAACCAGTCCGTCCAAATTACCGGTCAGGTAGTCCAAAAGAGAAGAAACACATATAATGACACATAACGCCTACCACCTCATGTGCAACAATCATATCAATTGGGCATAACTGTTCTTTGTTTGCCGCTAGTTTTATTCATAAAACAGAGATTTGAGATTTCGGTCCTCAGATATCGTAGTATCATGCGCCCATATGTAAACGAGGAGAGCTGTAGTGAAAACACCACATTCTGTCCAAATCAAACATGAATGGGTTCAATCCATTCTGCAAGGTTCAATGCCCAAATCATCATTTGGACTTCGCCTTTAGAATTTTACCACTAACCACAACTCTCAAATCTTGCTGGTCATTGGTCAGCGTCACACACCAGAACACCATATGTTCTATTCGAACAAGCAGGAACGGAAGAGATAAACTACTAGTATTAAATTGTTAACCTCAAAATACTAAAATCCCCTAATCCCCATCCCATATGCACGTGATGAGGTGGAGGAGGAAAGAGAAGAGAGAGAGAGGAAACACTTGCCCCAAGATGCTATTTAGGTTCATGTGATGAGATGGAAAGAAGAGAGGAGAGAGAGAATTCAGACAACATCTACATAAATTTCAAGAGAAATGAGACAAAAAGAAAATTTCAAGAGAAATGAGAGAAAAAGAAAGAGTAGATTAGACAAACAAATAAAATAAAATATTAGCGTTAATGTACTAGAGCTGAGCTGTAGAGGTGATGTATTTGCGTGATACCTGATTAGCTTAAAGTGGTATCCACCTCTATTATAAAACTTGTTCTCAATGCATAAATCTACAATAATGCTGAAAGATTTGCAGTGGCAAATAAAGAATTGCCCCCCGACAACAATCCACTGAAAAGAAGACGCGCACTATCTTCCAGAACGCACTTGCCGATAAAATAAGCAAGCTAAAACAGCGTAGATCTGCGCCGATCACAAACAGGTTCGCCTGCTGCCTCTCGACATATCTCATCAGTGAATTCAGAAATCACAGCACAGATTCTTAATTACCAACACCAAAAGACAAATTAATCGCAGAACAGTTATAACTCAGAATGAAATGGAAGCAGTAATATAGTAGTAATCAGTAGCGGAAGAGCACTCGAAGAGAGTATCTACAAGCAAACCCACAGAAATGAACACAGATCAAGTAGTACTAGTAGCGGCAGATCTGGGCAAAATGGGACACCAATAATAACCAACAAATTCGCTAGCTAGCGATGGTAGTAGTAACAATAATAATAATGGTGATAAATAGTACTACTAGTAGATCTAGGCGGCGGCGGCGGTGGTACTAGCCTGATCCCCATCGAAGGGACGGGCTCAGTGGCGGACGGCGGTGAAGAGGAAGGCGGCGGCGGAGGCGACGAGCGCGGCGGCGAGGGGAGTCGCCGCTGCGCCTGCGGCGGACACGGGGCTGGGCGCCGGCGCGTCGGCCGCGGACACGGCGGATATGGCGGCGAAGGCCAGGACGGCGAGGATGGCAAGGGCCTTGGATCCGGCGGCGGCGGCGGCGGCCATTGCTTCGAGTTTGTGTGTCGGCGACGGAGAATGTTCTGGAAGGCGGCGAATAATGGAGAGGGGATGTCTTGCTTTGCTCGTGTCGTGGTGGGGAAAGACGTCGGGTTGCGAGGGTATTTATAGCTCCGGGACGCGGGTTCGCTGGTGACAGCTGGCTACGGCGCTTCCCTGCTTTGGGTGGTTTTTCTCGTTGGAAATCTTAATTACGAGGTTTTGTATTTGTATTTGAAAACGAGAAAAATGATACAGTATATCGCCAGTGATTCAGTTTGGTATTAGCGCATCACCGACATTTACCCAAAATCCAATCCCTAAAATTCCTTTTTGAAAATCTACTTTTAAGATTTTTAGGGCATGAAAATATCCTTACCTTCAAGAGATATCCTAAAATTGACTTAAAAAAAATAGGCCACCACCAAAACTACCAATAGAAATCATTGCCCTCCACCGTGCATTCTCCCTTCTCCCGGGCCTGGTTGCGCCCCTCTCCCTCATCGTGAGATTGTGCATCGCCCCTCCTCTCGCCGTCTTGTTCTCTCTCCTCCATGTCACCTCCACTGCCGAGCCGATTGAGATCGCCAGCCTATCACATAGAATGAATCGAACAAGATGAACAATTGGGAACAATCACCTTGGCTACTGAATGAATCGGTGACGGGCACCCTGAAATTCCTTACATGGACGAACTCTTCTTCAGCAATAGGAGGCCATCCCGTAGAGAAATCGACGTCGGCCGAGTCGTCGTTGATGGATGTAACGCCCCGGTTTCTGGGCCATTAAAAACTATTTTAATAAAAATCATAATTTCAAAATTTTTGGCTCTTTGTATGTGCTTAAGGATTAAGTGCCGTAGATCTCAGCTCAAAACCTCCTTGAATCTCTAAAAACCTCGGTCCCAAACTCTCTCCTAAATTCCGAAACTCGAATTTTGCAATTTGACTATCTCTCTCTAAAATTCCTCGGAACAATTCAAATTCAAAATCCCCTCTGAAACCCTTCTTACATTCCCAATCAAAAGTTTCTATCAAATCTTGAGATTCAGATTTTGTAAATCCTCTCTGAAACCCTCCCTAAGCCTCCTCAGCAATTACCTCATTATATATATATATATATATATATATATATATATATATATATATATATATATATATGTGTGTGTGTGTGTGTGTGTGTGTGTGTGTGTGTGTGTGTGTGTGTATCAAATTCCTAATTAAAAGCCCTTTGTAGAACTCCTGAAAATCTTGTAAACCCAAATACTAAAACTCTCCCAAATCCCAAGAATTAAGTTCAAATTTAAATATCCATTTCAAACTCTCCAGAGATAATTCCTCAAATAAAACTCCAGGACGGGTTCCAAATATTTGAAATTTCCTTTTAAAAGACCTTTCCTAACCTCCTATTACATTTCCACTAAAAGTCCCTCCCCTAAGTCCCCCTTGTTTTTCAAAAATTCAAATACCCGAATAAAATCCAAACCCCTTCAGAATTCCTTATCTTTTCCTCCAAAACCCACATCCAATTTCTTCCAAATATATATGTCTAAATAAAATATCCCAATCCTGGTTGTAGCAGTCCTTCACAGAAATCTCAAGAATGTTGAGGGCCAAAATATTAAATTTTGAAGTAAATCCCTTTTGAAATCTCCAAATAGACTCCTAGCAAAATCCCAGAAAAAAAAATCAAGCACTACTGTGCCTTTGGGCCTCCCCTTTTCCTCTCGGCCTCTGCCTCACTCCCCGTACGCGCACAGCCCAGAGTCGAGCTCGGCCCACCTCTGTGCCAGCACTACGCCAGGCCAGCCCCTCCACGCTTTGGTCGCTGACGACCGGGTCCTACACCTGCGTGCGCGACGCATGTGCTGCCCCGTGGGCCCTCTTCGTCAGTCCCTCCGGCCGAGCACCACGGACGCCGACACGCGGGCCCAGCGTATAAGACCCGTCTTCCTCCTCCGTCTTCTCTCCCATGCGCCCCATGTGCTCAACGAAACTCCGCGCCCGAAAAAAAGAAATCGGCCGCCTCTAAAAAAATCTCGGCCGAGCCTTCTAGGGTCAACCTCGCCTCCCTGTCCTGTCACATCAACCTACCACGCCTATTCCCCTCGTTCTCCCCTCCAGCCGACATGGCTGCCATGCCCCACTGTGTAGTCTCATCCGAACGAGCTCGCGGAGCCCCGGAGTCAAACCGACCACTCAAAATCCTCCATCCCAACACATCCTTGCCCCGGCCGCGCCACCGTCTCTCTACGTTGTCTCTTTGCGCCGCTGCGCCTATAAATTTCCCGCTCTGCCGCGCCATGGTTTTCCCCCAAAACCAAGCTCGCGCTCTAAAACGCCACCGCCGCGCTCTGCCTTTGCTCACACTAGGCCCGAGCTGAGCCGCTCCAGCCCACGCCGCCACATTTCCCCGTGTTCCCCTTCTTCCTTCTTCCCTACACGCTGCGACCGGACCGCCCCGAAGTCAGAGCTCCCGAGCCACCGCTGTTATCCCTCCTCTTCGGTGAGCCCCCTCTCTGATCTCTCCTCGTCTTCTTTTCCTCTCATCTTGCCGCACTGAACCTAGCCCTCACCCAACTGCCACCCCTTTGGTCGCCATCGACGACCATATGCCGCCGCTTGCTATTTCTTGCCACCGGCCGCCCTCGAGCCTCCATCCATCCATCCAAGCCATTCACACCTTTCCCCATCCCCTCCGCTCCACACCATCCCATTCCCCTTCCTCCAGCGAGCCACCGCTTGCCGAATCCTCCTTAGCCGTCGTCCTCAGTCGATTTCCCCCTCCTCGCCATGGCCGCCGACCCGCCGAACCCGCGCCTCCCCTCTCTGACTTGTGGGCCCCGCCCCACTGATCCACCCGAGCAACCGAAAAGTGGACCGTCCCTTTTAATTTAATCCTAAGCCTCTAACACGTGGGCCCTACATGGTTTAAAATTTAATTAACCCCTATTAATATATATGACTCAATGACAAGTAGGCCCATGCACAGCGAATCACAATAACTTCCTCCTTCTCTCACTGCATGTGGGCCCCACTCCTTCTCTCTCCCTCAATGACATGGGGGCCCTCCCTGTCATCTCTCTCTTTTCACTCACTGTGGGCTATTGCCTCCTCCTCTCTCTCTGTGTCCTTGACAAGTGGGCCAGCCCTCAATTTCTCTCTCCCAGTCACTGACCAAGGGCCCCACCTATCAACCACTTATTCCCAAAATAATTTAATTTTCCAAAAATCCAAATAATCCTTTTCTTTTTAGAAAAATCCTTAAAACTTTAAAAATCCATATCTTGTCAACCGTAACTCCGATTGACCCCGTTCAAGTCTCTAAATTTTTCTAAAAATGAGATTTACCTCATGGCACTATTAATTATTAATAATAGTATTTTGTTTCTAGGGTTTTGTGTGCTTTTCTCTCATTTCACGCGTAGTCGACATTTCGGAATTCGTTGAACGTCGGATTTTCGCGAGGATTCGAAGATGAAGACTGAGGCAAGTCACCCTTAACCATATTGAACCCAGGGTTTAAAAATTGTTTTGAGTTATGAAATATGTCTATTTAGGAACACGATTATTATCGGCCGCGATTTGCAATCGAATCCATCAAGCCTAATCTAATTGCTGCATAATACCCTCCTTGAATAAATTGTTGCCCTGTCCTTTGTAACCCCGTCGTCCTGGTATTCGTACTTGAGTACGAGTATCGACGACTCCATTTTATTTAAACTAAAAATTTGACAATGGGAAAACTAGAGTTTATTTAAAATGGTTTTAAATCTTGGCACCCTTGGTCGAGCGTTTGCGAACTAAACTTGTTTTATGAAACTTGGCCATGGGTCATAGTTGCCTATGTGGCTCCGACTTCACGTGGCATATAAGGACTGTTTCCTTGGGGAATTGCACTAAGCATAATATAGTACGACTAAATGAGTGGAATGGGACACCCCTAGCCGAGTAATTAGTGTTCTTAGGATCGTTCGGTTGCTAATAAATGTGGGAACGCCTGGGTGCCATGAGGACGATATACCCACGTCCCTGAGTACCAGAAATGACTTCCGGGTACTTGGTTAAGTGAACCCATTTATAAGGCAACGTGCTATCCTGAGAAGGCTTCTAAAAGGTCTTGTCGCGAACCTCCCCGCTTGGCCAGTGTGGGAGTAAGCTCGCGTCATGTGGGTAAAGCGTGCACCCTTTGCAAAGGTTTATAAACTATTCGAAAAGTCGTGCCCAAAGGTGATTCCTCTAGCGTAGATTTGTTTGCCAGTACTTTGCGAAAGGAATTTGTGGGATGGGAATCGCTACCAGAATTGGCCTTAGTGGCTTATGGATGACATGAGTGGTCTGAAATGGGACTGTGTGACCTGGGATGTTAAATGTCATCATAGATTAGGATTCTTGAGGGGAAGCAGTGTGTGAATTGAGTTGAGATTATGGATGGCTCGAGGAGCCACTGAAATGAAATATGAGTCGAGATGATATGCTGAATAGGATGAAAGTGAAAAGAAAATAATAGAGAAAGAATGAGATGATGTCTTGGAGAGAACAAAAATGAAAATAAATTAATAGATGAGAATATGGTGGAAAGCTGCTTGAGGGCAGACCCACTGAACCGCTGTCATGACCCGATAAGCTGTATAGGAATAAACTTAACGTGAGAATTTAAACAATTAAAATCTGATTCGTCCGCTTGAGTTGTTGCAAAGCAATTCACGGACAGGATCGAGGTGAGAGTCTCTTTCCAATCACACTTGGGACATTTCACACTTAGGGTTTTTGAAAATATTTTCAAATAAAAAGATTTGCGAAATAAACTCCGGCCTTTCCTTGTTAGCCTGCATAACTCACTTTTTCTGTGACTTGCTGAGTACGTATGCACTCAATCTACTATTTTTCCCCTCCTTCAGGATGATATAAGTTGAAGTAAATATTAGGGTTTCTTTCCTAATTTCAAGCCATTGCTTGTGGATTGGGTTCCCGCTGCGTTGTCGCTCCGCTGCTGTTTTGTGTGAAGGTTGCTGCTTAGGGCTTGCCCAAAGTCGCAACTTATAAAGGTATAATATATAAAAATATTTTATTAAGTTGCTATGGTACAACTCCGTTGACCGCGGGTATCAGCAAGATTTTTTAGGACTGGTACCGGCATTGCGGTTCCATGAGAGTTGGTTCACGTCAATCTCCTGCGGCGTTTTCTCTCTGGTGTCACTATAGGTGGTGCTAGGGCAGGGGCGTTACAGAGGAAGCCTATGCTTAGCCATCTCTGACAGTTGCTGGTTGTTGCCTCGACCCTTTATCGCCTGCTCGGCACGGGGCGCAGGCGGCGGTGCAGGCGGTGGCATGACTCACGCTGAAACGTTGCAGCGGCCCAAATCGCGGCAGCGGTGTTGCTTGGGGTAGATGCGGCTATGGTGGAGATGGGGCCGGCGGCGGGCCACCTAGAGGCGGCGGTGGGAAGAAATGCTGCGTGGGGATTCTGGCCAATCTCGAGGGAGATGAGGCTGTCGGCGCGGCATCTGGAGGTGGCGGCGAACGAACTTGGGAGGACAGCAACATTTTCGCCTCAAACGCACCAAATCACTGGGAATGGGGGATTGGAAGTGACGGCGGCGCCCTTCTTGTGGAAAGCGATTTTGCCGGCATTGTGAGCTCCAATTTTTGGGCTTGTGTATACCTTACTTGTTGAATGCAATTTTTTTTTTAAGAAAGCCCAACTTTTAGATTAGATTTGATTTAGGGCATCTGTTGGTGATGCTCTTACTCTTTTCGTCTTTTAATAACTGATAATTTTGACTTTTCCATTTAAACTTTGACCATAATTACTCTTAAATTGTTATACCAAAGTAAACTTTAATACTTATATTTAGGATATAACCCTACTTTAATAACAAACATGGTATCTAATGGTCATAAATATTAAAGAAAAAGATAAGTAGTTAAAATTTTAAAATAAATAGTATCTAATGTTATTTATTAAGAAATGGAGGGAGCATGATAGTTCTGTTTTTAGTGGTAGCTTTTAAAACGATATCGCCGTCAACTCAATTTGGTCTGCTCGTATCACCGCGCATTAATACTGTTACTATATTTAGGAGATTCTGAGACCGCAACCGCACGCAATGCCGTATATACGCCGAGTAAATAGTCGGTGCAATCCCCGCAGATAGATGCACGCACGCATGGTCAATTGGCAAGCGAGCCTAAGCGAACGCGAAAAAAGAGGTGTCCCAATGTGAACGCCGCAACCGCGCAGCAAAACAGAAAAAAGAGAAAGGGTCCCTGGCCCAAGTGCGGCGCGCGCGCGTGCCCTCTGCGTCGCCGTCTCCTTCGCGTCCCGTACCGGAGTACGTTTCGTTGCGTTGCGTTGCTTTGGTTCGCTGCGAAGGTTGGCATGCTGTCTGTGCTGTGCCTGAGCGAGCCGGGGACACGTACGTACGGGTAATATGGCCAAAGGAAAGGAAATGCTCTGCTTTTACCGCGAGTGGTGGTGGTGTGCGTGCTGAAGCTGCATTGCTGCCTGCTCGTGCTGCTCCGACACGAAGAGCAACAGAATTAAAAATAAAGACGGCAAGTAACTAGGAGTGGTTATTAGTTGAACGAAGCATATGAATTAAATAAATGTTGTATTTCAAATTAAATTTAGGATTATTCTGATCAATTTTTCAGGCATAACCATCTAGCTACCAATCGAAAATTCAAATTTTGGATTTAACTTCATACAATATCTAGCCGAATCAAAACACTCAAAACTTGTGAGCATCCGCAGATTGGTGTGTACAGATGCGCGTCATGTAGGAAAAAAAGACATAATACTCTCTCTATCACAAAATAATAAAACCTAATATTGGATATGGCACATCCTAATACTAATCTATTATTAGAATATACGTATTTAGTATTTGTTTTTTTTATTTTAAAACGGAGGGAGTCGATAATGGCGACGGCAAGGGCGGTATTTTATTTGGATCGATTTCCAATCGTTTTTTCTCCCTCCAAAAAGTCACGCATGAGCATGAGTCGGCCCTAATCAAGAGACCCACACCCTTAGATATGTGAACAAGTTAAGCAGCCACGATCGCCCATGATTTTGTAAAAGAGAAACCAAGCTCGCAATGATTCTCTTCTCCTGCGCTTGGGTCATACGGTGAGATGGCGAATCACCGAGCTAGCACACACAGATGGCGCACGGCCGTTGGATGAAGAATATGTCCGATTGTGCGATGCCGATGTGATCAAAAGAGAAGAACAAAAGGCAGACGCGTGCATGTGTGGTCGATCGGTTCAAACAGCAGCAGCAAGTGAAGAATCATTCGGCGAGAGCGAGCACATGCTGCCCGGTGACGACGTGTGGTTCATTCACAAGCCGCACACAGTCGCACACAAATCCTCTTTAATTTGCCGAGAAGAAAGCTAGAGTAGTAGTACATGTTGTGGTGGCATTCGCGACTGCGATTTTGTGGACTGTTGCTGTCTACCTGTCTGCCATTGAACACAGAGAGGGACAGAGAGAGAAAAGGTGTACGATGGTGACATTTACCTAGCCACTTAAACCCCTTTTGCAGAGGTGTGATAATAGGAGTACTAGCACCTTAATTTGGTCAGGCAAACTATATATGGACACAGAAATGAATATATGGAAATTCATGTACTACTACTACTACTAGTACTATCAAAAGAAACCGGTTGGCGTGACAAAATTGGTACTCCATACGGTCGAGCAAAAATATCAGGTACAATTGAACAGCTGTGCAACATGCCAACATGGAGATAGCTAGCTAGCTGGCTAGAAGCTTGTTGTTACTTGTTAGGTTAGTAATCTTGGAAGGTAGGGGATTCCTCTCAAGATGGAACAAGAGTTGAGCACATCTGCACTAACCTCTAAACAGGCAATGCTATGCAGAGCCATCTGTTCATGCATGCAGAGGGGGTAGTTGCACCTTTCATGTCATAATAGCTGTCAAACCTAATCTAGCCACACAAACAAACCCATGGTCCTCACCTAATAATCATATGTGCAAGTCAAGCTTAATTTGTTAATTACTTGTGCCAATAATACACTCAAAATTTGCATGCCTAGCACTGCAGCAGGGAGACACCGAGAGACGTTTCGGTTTCTTGGAACACATGATTTTCTCCTTGTGTTTCAAGCCTAATTTGGGTGGGCCTTTAATTTCAGTTTGTTCTACCACACGTGTGATCCTTCCGTTTCAAGGTTTGATTGCTTTGATTTCGCGGAAGAGGATGTGTGAATGCATCCCTACGAGAATCAGTCTCATGCTAAAAAATAAGACTTCCTCTGTCAGGTTCCCATACGAACACGCGAAACTATAGCAATTCTTTTGAATTGGATTATGACAGTTTTTATGAGATGGGTGTAACTGTAATATATCCAAATGGCGTTAAATTTGATCCAATTTATCAAATAATACTGCAGTTTTGTATTTCCTATTTCCTAGATATGCATACTGGACACACACACATATTACTGAAGGCAAATTGAGCATGTGTCGCTGGTTTTGCTGCATATGATTGTCGGTCTGACAGTGTTGGCACTCCTTCAGCTTATTTTTCTCGTATCCCGTATGCACGCTTTTTAAAACGATCAATGGTGTGTTTTTTTAAAAAAATTTATATGAAAGTAGCTTAAAAAAACAAATAAAGCCATTTTTTAAGTTTTTAATAATAAATACTTAATTAATCATGTGCTAATGACGTTTCTTGTTTTACCTAGGATTTATTTAAACACTAGTCGCCGTCAGTAGAGTGAGACTGTTACGTACGTTACGTCGTCGTTTGGTATGGACTTATATCTCACTGCATTTTTACAAATATATCCAGGCAATGATAAGTCTCACTGCGGCTTTCCAGCCGAAAAACCTAAACTATCACAGACCTTTCAGATTATGTCTGTCAGACTGTCACATTATCATTATGCTAGGGATGATTAAGCTTATAATGTATACTAATCAGCTGTAACCACAAAGCCAAAGAAGCTTCTGTAAGATCCTTTTGAATGCAACATGATGGGCTCAACAAAATATAGACAAATAGTCCTCCAACTACTCTACTGGCACCAGTAGCTAGCTTAGAAAATCTTATGCTTAGTAGTTAGTGCTCTATAGATTACAAGAGTTTAGAATTCACAAAACATTCTATGAATGTCTTTATTGCTTGTTGGGACCCCTACAATGCATATATCATCTTCTTTGAAAATGCAGTTTTTTTATATAAATAGATGGGCCCCTTGCTTTTTTTTCATCTGGATGGAGCCAGCCGCTTTGCTGTCAGAATTGCAATATTGCATTGCATGTGCTCTCCAAAGATTAAAGAAGCATTACTGTGGCCGACATACACTTTGGTTGTACTGGTATGGTACTGCCTTGCTTTGCCCTGCCAAAGGAAACAAAGCAAAGAATGGCTAAACAAAACCTGCTTCTCTGTTTAATTGACAGATACTACTGTATAATAGCATGGTTGTTGGTACTGCTTGTAAGGTACTAACCATAACCTAATTTCAGTTGAATTAATGCATTTGTACAGGCTTACATTAATCTGCCAGCTGTGGTTCTTGGTCCCTTCTTTTTTTTCCCTGCTCTGAAGAAACAGGGCAAACATTCTTGTTAGTTCAACAACTCTGTTCTTCAGGGCGACAATTCCTCTCTGCCTCTGGAGATTGTCCTGTTTCTTCAGAAGCAGAATTATACAGGAGCCCAGGAAAACCTTTCTCCAGGGGTCATACTATGCTAAATACTGATTTTTTTTTTCTTAGAAGAAACATCTAAACAGTCACACCCACTATTCAGATCTGTGAAGTTTGTGAAGAGTGTTTTTTGCCAGTTCATTTGTAACAGTGAGTTCTAGGAAGACATGGCTCCTGGAGTCCCAGGAAGGCCGGCTTCCGGACTCAAGTATACTTTGGGAAGAAATGGGAGTTGGTTTGCAACTGAAAAGAAAGTGTTACGATTATTCACTAATTGTGTTTTGCTAGTACCTGCTGTGGTTTAAGGCTCGTTGGAACACAAGAATTCTACAGGATTTTCAATGAATTAGTTCAATTCCTATGAAGTTCTTCCATTCCAAAGGAGCCGCTATACTTTACAACGAACTGCCCGAAAGAAAAAGGACAGGTTACAGCAAAACAGTGCAACAAAATGATATGCGCAGTTTTTTTTTTTTTGATTCGTAGTCTCGCTGTTTTAGCTAGAGGAAGATACCACTAGCTACACTGAATGTCTGAACACGAACAGGATCTAAGATGTAAGATGATAGAACTTCACAAAGAGATGTAAAAATAACAGCAATGCATTTATCATGTTATGTAACTACAAACTACATATAGCAAGCTATAAGTATGTACAGCTATGATGGCAGGTAATATTGCCAAATCACTTTCCTGCTATGGTATGTACACTAGAAATCGAGAACATAGAGGATTTGGTATGGTGGAACATCTGAATAATGCACAGTTCTTCAGACTTCACCTACGGTTCAAGCACTACTACTACCCCAATTGATCAAATTACAGGGGCAAAGACAAGGAATATAATTGGGTATGTTGCAGGAGCTGAAATATAGTTTTATTCACCTAGGATTTATGCACTAAAACCCCTGTGGGTGGAACTCCAAGGGTTGGAGGGAATGCTCGTGCAAGCCTGCGCAGCAACCTTTGCCATCGCTTCAGCAGAGATGCCAGCATTGCAGATGTTTGCAAAGGATCGCATGTGCTTCATTCCATACTGTGCCAGCGAGCCACATTGTGCTTCGAAAGCGCGTACCTGAAGAAAATGCAGGCACATAATAGGTATGCTGGTACAAATAGATTATCCCATACTAACTGCAGCAAATGCAAGATAGCACCGGTATATTCAGCAGTTAAGAGCTGAAAAACGTACAAAGTGAAGCAACTGTCTAGAGCATTCAAAATGTGAAACTGAACAGTTTACATGACAAGCCAAAGTCAAATAGAGGCTTACCATAGACTTGAGACAGCTCCAGTCATCAACCAGAGGTTCACCAGTTGCACGAACAGCCTTTAGAACCCTTGGACCTTCCTCAGAGCCAAAGAGAAGGTTTCCGATCAGCTCAACACTGCTGTCAACATGAGATCTATGTGCCATCATTTCAAGCAATTGCTTCCTAGCTTCGTTTTTCTCAGGAGAACTCTCAGCCAATTTCCGGTACTACACAGTATAAAAGGAAACCAATCAGCTGGTTTATTCATGGAAATGATGCATTTTTTTGGACAAAACACATATTGCGACAACAATCAAGGTCAGTAGATTCCTCATGATATAACTACAAACCTTCTGGCAGAAGTAAACCAGGTCAGCATCCCGCTGATTAACAGCCCTTGAGAACGACGGCAACGAGTTATCTTCCACAAACGTAGCATTGTCGTTAGCCGGATTGGAACCCATGTACAGGAACAGATGATGGGCATTCAGCTCTAAAGAACCGTATTGCATCACATGTGAACCAGAGTAATATGTGTGCTGCACAGATGTCCTTTCCTTGACCTGCTCAACCATTAAGCTACATTAGGCACATGGAAAACGACTGCTAGTTCAAAGGAATTGAGGTCTGAAATACTTACCAGATTGTATTGCTGCTTGAGTGATTCAGTTCGTAGGTTGTGGAAATCGCTGTCAGTGTTCAAAGTACAACAACATTAGCATAGAAAAAATGGCTAAAGGTTCAAATGAGAAGTTGTTTGCATGTAAGTTCAAACATTGGCCAAACAAAAAAAAGCTTTCGTGTTGGATTCAACTCAAAACGGTATAACAGTAATTTTTATCATCTATGCACAGCTGATGCCATATTAAAAGGTGGAGCAGAACAAACATAAATCAAGCCTTAAATTTCCAAGGCTGTCAGATTCATTGTAAACAGGTGAACTCCTTGTTTTTTGCTTACATCCTACATGATAACAGTTTCAAATAGGCCTACGCAAGACCATTGTTTCCATTCTCCTAAAAAAACCTTTGTTTTCAGCCAAATTCAGCAGTGGTGTGTGGACAGTCTCTGGGTGTAGCATCACCTGATGTTAACATTTGGTCAAGCTTACATAGTGGACTGTAAGAGGATAGCAAATTCCAACATTTGTTCCGTGTTATTTCTATTAGGCTTCATATGTCAGATAAGTGATTCAGCAACAGTCACATGCTACATGCTTCATGTATTCTTTAAAAAGAGGTTCACGATTATACTCAACTACATGTTATGCAACATCGCAAGCAAATTAACATATTGTGCACATTAACATTTAGTCAAGTCACAGAATGGACCGTAAGCGGATGGCAGATTCTAACAGTTGTTCTGTGTTATTTCTATTAGGTTTCATATGTCAGATAAGGGATTCAGCAACAGTCACATGATTCGCGTATTCTTTAAAAAGAAGTTCACAACATACCCAACTACATGTTATGCAACATCATAATCAAATTAACATATTGGGGCCAGCATGTGCACACAGGAGTAAATAAACATGCATATCGGCAGCTTCTTAAATTAACACAGCAGCAGGTAGCCAAGTAGCATCGTACTAATGGAAAATCATTCTAAAATACTGCAGCCGTACAGACTCCGAAAGTACTAGCTGATGTGGGTGCAGCCAAAACTGGTTCCACATGAGTGAAAACTGGCATGATAAGGATAAGATTTTACCATACCAAAATGGTAGACAGAGAGGGACTATTAGAAATAAAGTACCTGTCTTCCATCCAAGCAACGCTGTACAAGTCCCCCAGGCATGTGTCGTACTCCGGAGGTGGGCTTGGGTACTCCCCTGGGCAGTATGTCCCCCAGCTGCTCTCATCAGCGTTTGATGCAGTGGTGGCATAAACATTGATGTCATCTGGCAATAGACCCTCAAAGATGCTTCCGGATTCACAGGCTTCAAGGTAAAAAACCTACAAAGGAGAGAACCAGACTCGTCAAACCATTGCTACAAGCAGTGACCATTATATAGAGCAGAATAGCCATAAAACTAATCTAATACCAGGCTTTTGTATGTCCCAGCAGCATGCTTCTTCTTCAGAACATCTACAAGATCATCACCGTAGAGGTATGGATAGGTAGGCATCCCTGAAATTTTGGAAAAAAGTCAAAAAAGATAAGACCATTTCTAATTACACAAGCATGCATATAGCAAAATATGATCCAATTGATTTCATGTATTTACATGCAAGTACTCACCAAGGACACCAGGACCCCCATGGTCACTGTAAAAAATGAAAATATGATCGTTGGGGCCACTGTCCAGGACTTTGCCACTCCCACCACTGACAGCAGTTTTGTTACCAAGCAGAACAGCAAACAAGTTCTTGACATTAACCTCCTTCCCGGTGTAATCCTAAGTGAAAATAGATAAAACTAGAGTTAAACGGAAGGTTAAACATGGAAAAGGTTCCATTAGTCCTTCCTAAGAGGGAGTTGGTTCAGCTGAGACGTTGACATTAGTTACAGTTCAGGCTATGTTAATTAAGTATATTCTTGCCTTGTCACCTCCAAATTGTGATGGACCAATCCTACCTTTTTTTGTTCACAACAAGTTGGCAACAGACGTCAAGACTGACGAAAATTTGGGCATTCAGTCATTTTCGATGATGTACTAGTTTTCTAGCTGCCATAGCAATCTTTGGAGTAAAATTCGTCATACCTTAACATTTCTTTCTGCAACTATTCTGTAGAAACTAGAAAGGTAACTGAAGAAGTTATAGCGCCAGTAATTCCACTGAAGAACGAACAAGGACGGTTACCTTCGGGACCCCAGCATAGACATCGCCACCCTGGGGATGGTTGATGACGACACCAGGCGTCGGATTCTCTGGGTTGTGCGCGATGTCGTCGTACATGAAGACGATGATGTTCTCATCCTTGAGCCCGCCCTTCTTCATGATCTGGTAGGCATGGCAGACATCGGCCTGCAAGTACCAAACCCCAAAGAACACAGGACATGTGTTAATCACGTATCAACCATGCCCAATTTCAATAACCATCATGCCATTAGTAATAAATTACCAGTAATTACAGTAATAATAAACTGAAACCACGCAAAAACAAGATTCCCCATATTCCTTAAATACTGCAATAAATGAGAAATTATTGTCTTCGTACTGATATTGCCAGACTATCACTAGTGACAAGAACCGTACTTATCAGCTTTCACAGGGGTTATATGGTACTAGTGGTCACGAACGCGTGAGCCGACGTAACGCTACGTGGGCCCCAGAAGTCAGCTAAATATCAACACCCACCCGACCCACCAATTTTTTTCCTATTTTGACAATAAAAACCATAGTAAAGTAGGAGGAACACGAACGGCGTCTAGGTCCAATCCATCCGCCAAATGAGCCGCGCACCAGATAAAATCCTTCGACTAATTCTCGCCTCACCGCGGTAAATCCCACCTTAATAATTATGGTTACGGATTATACTTATCATATTAATCGTATCAAATTAGTTAGACAACACGACGACGACACGGAGCAGGATTGCACTACACGGCGACGCACCCGAGGAGATGAAATCAGTCTCGCGAAAACCAACGAAGGATCGGAAGCGCACGCGCGCGAAGGATCAAACCATACGTGCCGCGATTAACCGCGCGCGAGAGCGCACTTTCGAGGAGGGCGGGTAATCAGTAATCACCTGGTGGCGGTAGTTGTAGTAGCCGTTGGAGCCAGCGATGAGGACCGCCCACCTGATGCCGACGGCGGCCTCGGCGTCGTCCGCCGCCCCCTCATCCGCCACGCGCTCCGACGGCAGGCGGATGTTGCTCCACGGCTCCACCCGCGGCCGCGCCGCCGCGACGGCGACGTGCGCGCAGAGGAGCAGCACCGCGAGATGGGGGAGGAGGAGGACGCGAGCGGGCGCCATGGCTTCGCCGCACCGGCGCGGGCGCTGTTCCGTGCAGAGGAAGAAGAGGAGGAGGAGGAGGCGGAGGCGAACGGGAAGAAGAACTTGGTTCGTCTCGTTCGCGTCGCTCGGGGGGTTTACTGGCATTGAGGGAAAAGCCTCTCTCCAACGTATCCTTTTTATCGGTGCCGTTCCGCCGCTGGAGCCTGGGTGGTGGGCCCCGCCAGCTGTAAATGATTATTCTTTTGAAAGTAAAATGATTACTTCTTTTTTTTGGTGAAAAGAGCTTCAAAAATATAATGGGGAGATTTTCCCCCTCATTTTCTTTGAGCCGAAAATGTAGGGAAATTGCATCCAGCTGGTTATTTTACGCAGCAAGGGTCCACATTTTTTGAATTTAATTAATCTAGCTGCTATAATTTGTGAAGAAGCTTTCGTCCTTAGCATGTGGAGCGTACTTTGGTGCAACTACACACAAGTTGGGCAAAAGAGAAGCATCTTAAAAAGAGGTCTAAAAAGATTTTTAAAAGTTAAATTTAGAGATTTAAATAAAAAAAAGGACTTTAATAGATGTCTAAACTTATTCTCAAAAATTTTCTATGTCTAATCCTAGCCTAAAAGTGAACCAGATTTAGAGAATCTATTAACATCCCCAATCGTTACTTCCGTGGAAAAATTTCAGCGCTTGCGTGACAAAAATTCTCCATCCGTACTTTTTTTTCCTCCTAACAACTTCCGCTCACGCGGATTTTTTTACGCTGCCAATCGCAGTCGCTTAATCCGCACACCACCGCAAGCCGTCATCAATTTTCCTCCCCACCAACCACGATTGATGGCACGTTTAGCTAGGGGATCGATAGGGCCTTCTATTTCTCCACAGACTGATAGCAAAATCTTCCGCCGAGGGTACTATGGCCGACGATGTGTTCTCTGGTGCCAAGAAATAGGGGTGTCAACGAGAATCCTCTCGATCAGTGTTCGCACGGGGGCACGGTCGAGAGCAAACGCTGGACCCATAGATCCTACGTGACTAACAAACTATTTTTTGGATCTAATTTTTAGGCTTCTTTTAAGATAGTAAAGCATTTTGAGCCAAAATTTTTTTAGAATGATCCAAATATAAAGTTTTTAAAAACTAATTTTTAGACATCTCTTGGAGATGCTCTTAACTAAATGTTCTAGTGTTTATGCCTATTATTTGGTGCATACAACCAATTTCTAGTTTTTTAAGGTGGTATTCAATTTTTAGGTTTTTATAACAAAGGGATGAGTATCCAATACGGAGTCTACTTTGGTGTAACATTTATGTTGTGGCTCAAGTAGTCAAGCTGAGCTATTTTAATAATACGGTCAGCTGCTATAGCTATTTTTTCTCTGTTACACAAGAGATATGTTTATAAAGCCAACTCATACAGCAAATTAACTCTATAACGCTTTTCAATGCAATTATTAAGCGATTTGGCTATTCTCCATCGACTGCTCCTTTCTGTGTCTCACTGTATATGTGCAGATGTCCTCTATGCTGGCATACAGCAATAGACACTCAAACTTGGCCTCCCTCGTCACTAGCATCCCTCAGCACCACCTCCTTGACCGTTTTTTTCTTCACCTCATCTTGCATGCCCTATTGGCTATTGTCCTCTATGTTATTGGCACACAACAATAAATATTTGATCTTAGCTTACCTTATTATTGGTTTTGGCCTCGCAACTTCACTTCCCTGACTCAACTAGCGTCCAGCCTCGATGTTGCCTTCTAATCATCAACAGCAAGGTTGATGAGAGCATGCCCATTATGGAATTGGGCAATGATGAGTAATGGTCGCGCCATATCACCATATGTGTGTTGTTGCTCTATTCATATAGACACGTCTGTTTAGGATACTATACATTAATGTGCCGTTAGAGTAGTACAAACAAATTATGACTAATCACTTTAATTTCTACTACACGCACCATAAAGTGTATAGTCACAATTTAGTTCTCAATTCACATTCTCTCCCCTCCTATACAGATCATCAAGGAAGCTATTATAAATGTAACCAGCTAAAATTACTTATTGTATATTTGTACTTGCTCCTAAAAACGTCAGGTAAAGAAGTTTGGCCATACATCCTCTGTCCATCTTCCACCCTTTTTGGTACTTATACACAGATAAGATGCTCTTTAGAACAACATGCTAGTACTAATTACTATGCTCTTTGGAACAACACACTAGTACTAAGTACTACAATAATAGTAAAATATCTCTAATATAAATATAGGGCCAGTAAACGAAAAGAGTCCTAAAAAATTTTCTGTTGCAACGGAAGAGGACCCTGAGATGAGCTGTATGGTGGCCACCCTGATCACCCAAGTCCGACTAACCCGTTTGGTCCGTCCTAGATTTGTTTATCCCTAGGCTAGCCAGCTTTCAATTTCTCGTCCAAACCTGGGTGCTAGCCGATGCAGAGTACGTGGGCCCCACGAGTCAGGGAGCAGACGGGCCAACCAATGGCGACAAGGATTCTGATATTTCGCCCGCTCGCTGACCAGCGCGGGCCCACATGCACCCGTACAGCCAGCTGGCTGGCATTGCAGCCGCCAGCTTATACCTGGCCGGCCGTTCGTTTCGCCAGCTCAGCGTGAACCAAAATTCAAAATTTTGATTATGTATATGACTGAGGTGGTGTTTTTTTTTAGTTTCTAGCTTACTTTCTTGATTTTCATTATCATGCTTTTTAAAATAAAAAACGATGTGTTTTTAAGAACTTTCTATATAAAAGTATTATAAAAAATCAAATAGATTCATTTTTAAGTTTTTAATAGCTAATACTTAATTAATCATACACTAATGATTTTTTTCATTATGCATGTAGCTTATAAGCCACCTATAAGGTGATTCAAACACCACCTAAGGCTGAGTTCAAATCTAATTGAAGAGGAAAAAACTTCTCGTTTTCTATAAACATGTTTTTTAACTGCTAAATAGTGTGTTTTTTGCAAAAATTTTCTATATAAAAGTTGGTTAAAAAATCATATTAATCTATTTTTTAAGTTAAAATAATTAATATTCAATTAATCATACGCCAATAACTTACCTCGTTTTACGTGATCTTCTTCGTCTTTCTTCTTTTCTTACCTTTAAACTATACGTAAGAGTCGTAGTGTATGCCATAACTTTTAGCTTGAGCTTATTACTTCGTCTTCTATAAGCACATTTCTCAAAACGTTAAATGAGACATTTTTTTTGCAAAAAAATTCTATATAGAAATTTCTTTAAAAAATAAATCTATTTTTAAATTTGTAATAACTAATACTTAATTAATCATACGCTAATGATGTTTATCGTTTTGCGTGTGACTTATAAGCCATTTTTATATACTATTGCAAACACTAATAGGTGCCATCTGATTTAGCTTAAACGGCCAGCTTATAAGCCACACAAAAAACGAGAATCATTATTAGCGTGTGATTAATTAAGTATTAACTATTATAAACTTGAAAAATTAATCTATTTTATTTTTTAAAGATACTTTCATATAGAAAATTTTTTACAAAAAACACACCATTGTATATTTTGGAAAGCACGCTAACGGAAAAAAAAGAGTCACTTGTGCGTTTCGCTTCAGGTTATAAGCCACACGTAAAACGAAAAATATCATTAACATATGATTAATTAACTATTAGCTATTACAAACTTAAAAAATAGATTTATTTACTTTTTTAAAAATATATAAAGTTTTTTAAAAAATATCTTATTTAATGTTTTAAAAAACATGCTTATAAAAAACGAGCTAATAAGCCTAAGCCACAGAGCTCTCTCAAACGAGATAATAAGAAAGACCGATAGGACTTCTCCTAATTTCATTTAAAAATCCCTTAAATTACAACATGGTTAGCATTAGAAATCTCAAAAAATATATAGAAAACACCAAATTGAACTCGTGCTCACCTCCCTCTTTCGCCGTCACTGATACACCTCATGCTTCTTTTGTGGTACTCTTGCTAAGCTTAATTTTGGGCGTGTTAAAAAATGTACGATTTCGGCTAACGTGTCACGTCAATGTGCCACGCAGCTAGTATACTAAAGTCTAAAATGTAGCACTAGTAGAGTAAGTTCTGGACTGTGGTGTAGACGGAGCGACCGATCAACCGTCTAGCTAGCTGTCCCTGTGAGTCATCATCGGTTATCACTGATTAATTTTGCTACTACGGCTAGTACGTGTTAACACATAGTATATGCAACCCATTATTACTCTCTATATTAGATAATACCGTTATCTTTTGGTATAACGTTTGATCACTTATTTTATTAAAAATTTTATGTAAATATTATTTATTTTATTATGATTTATTTTATCATTAAAAGAACTTTAATCATAACTTATATTTTTATAATTTTACTAAAATTTTTAAATAAGATAAATAATTAAACATCAGACTAAAAGTGAGTAACACCATCTATTAAAAAACGGAAAACGGGGTGAGCACTAACTAGCAGCAGGCCACGGATGAACACATCTGCAAGCTCCACGCCAACGTAGGTACCTACCTAGCTAGCTACCTGTATTATGCTGTAACAGCCGTGGCAGATTTGCATATGTTCTTTCTTTTTTACCTGTAAAGCAGATGATGTATTTAATCAACCCTTATGTTGGAGGAAAGACGCAAACAACATGTATATGGTCCCAGCTAGTATGTACCTACCTACCTAGCTGCTACTAATACTGCTTTGTTACCGATATGCAAGCCATGTATCTCGATCGATCGTTCCTAAGCAACACATGATCGATGGACGTGCTTGTAAGGCATTAGAACAGTTGATTATAAGCCGAAGGTATGTGATCTAGTCAATAAAAGGTATTTTTTATAGTAATTTTTTTTAAAAAAATATCCTTAAGATATGACCGTTTGGTTTATTCTATAGTTAAGATTGGCTCTGATACCAATTTATCACGTCCAGAAATTCACTAAAATTTTTAAAGCTAATTTGTGAATTAAATTCTCGTCCAGAAATCAGCCAATATACATAAATCAATAATTTGATAAACATAACCAAAACGTAATAATAATAAATACTTATAAAAGATGCACTTAGTCCTCACACAGAAGAAATCAGCAGCGGAACGGCAACCTAGCAAAGCAACACTAAGCCATGAGCAGCTCAACTGGGACATAACCCAAACACCAAACTTCTCCTACTCGCAAAGCTTCGCTCTGATGATTGTAATATAGCAAGACTGAGTACCACTCACCGTACTCAATAAGCCACACTAGAAAATGCAAAATAATGCAACAGAATTCCAAAGAAAAGGCATAGTATGGCTTATTTGCATAAACAACATTTAAAACATTTGCATTTAAAAAACATTAAAAACAGTATAGTTAAGTTATTATCAACTTTGAACCACTCTCTAAACAACATTCCAATGCGGTTCAGGCCAAAATCATAACCCTCCAAACTGGAGCTATCAAGTTATATCATTTATCACCATTAATGAGTAGTGTAAGACTAATCACAGAAAATATTGCTAAGCCCGCCCATTAACCACGGGCATAGCTATTCGCATAGTTTTACTCTGGCCAGAGGTATACAGCTTTACCCACAAGACATAGTTCCATAGATGTCACCATGCCCTGAAATACCACCATGGTACTGTAAAAGTGGAAACCGTGACAAGACTTTTCATGCAACTCGCCTAACAGAAAAGCCTCCCGCCAAGCCTCCGGTTTCCGGTAGGGGTGATCAAGTGCCTTCCCACAAGATGGCTCAACGCCCAAACTCATGGATTTATTGATGACTGCCATGTGTGGACTTATATCAACCACAGACATGCCCTGGTGCCTTCTGTTGAACTCGCTACACTACGAGTCTAGCCGTTGCCCATTCTAACTTGTGGTTAGTACGGCATTGCTTCGCAACAAGTAGTCCGTGAATCGGTGCTTAATTGTCATGAGCACCACTAGCAACAATCTCATTTCTTGTTCTCACAACCCATCATTCAGTCAAATTTTAGTTAGCATAATTAACTAACTAGTCATGACCACTATCGTGAAAATATAGCCATTAATCATTAATTAATCACGATGAATGAATAGTTTTCGCACATAAAATGACGCTAAGGTTTCTAGGCATGGCTAAGCAGATCCTAAATAATCTAGTTGGATCAGTAAATAGCCATCCAGCTAGTCCATATTAATCACCCAAGGTATCAAGATACAGGTATCAACATTAAAATGGCCATAATTATCAAGGAATATTGGATAATAAATAAATACCCAAAATAATATCATTCCAAAACATTTCATGCAATAACACTAAAACAAAATAGATTTCACAAATGGGACGAACATGCTTAAGAAGATTGTCGTGTGACTTGACTTAAAATAGAGAACGTCTTCGCTTGATCTTCTGAAGTCTTCCTCATACTTCGCAATCCTCTGAAACGGCAGAAACAACTAACTACACGTAAAACGAGAAAAAACACTAAGAAACTTTAAATAAACAGTATATAAAAAGTGCATAAATATGTAGATCATGATTTTAGATGAATTTAGGAAGAACGGGTCGAATCGGAGTTCGGACGAAAAAGTTATGGCTTTCGGAAGTTCGAATTCAGAAAAGATCAAAAAGAAATTGGAAAAAAATATTCTCTGGAATATTCCTTCGGAAATTAATTACCAAGGGTTTATTTTTGGACAGAATATTGGAGTGGGCCCCACTATCAGCGACTGGGTTTATGGTGGACTGAGTCCATGGAATTGAGGATGGCAGGGCTGGTGGACCCTTGGTGAGGTGGACTGCCACGTGGCTTCTATGTGGGCAGAAAGGTGAGGTGGTGGCTGATATGGACTGATGACATGGCGGCCAAGGGCTAACATGGCATAGCGAAGAGGTTAAAGTAATCCAACGGTTCAGATCTGATCTGGATGGATTGAACAGTCAAGATCTATTTGGGAGTTTTATGTATATTGGATGGCTCGGATCCGCTTGGGATGATCCAACGGCTAGGGACGGTTGAGGTACTGTGTGTGGGACCCAGTTATCATCCACTGGAGATGGAACCGACAGGACCCACTTGTCGGGGTCACCGAGGGGCTACCGACCTGGGGCCCGCCGGTCAGCGTCTAGGGAGGGAGATCGGGCGCCCAGCCATGGCGCAAGCCGGCGAGCCGAGGGCATTTGACGGCGATGACGACAAACGGCGGCAACCGGCAGCGAGGGAAGCAGTGAGCCCGAGGCATGGATGACAACGGCGACCGACGACAGCGAGTAGAGCGACGAGGAGACAGCGCCGAGATGGGGGACAGAGGCGCCGGGTGGGGAGGAAAGAGATGCTCACCCGAGGCGGTGTCGGGCTATAGAGGCGATGGCGACGAATGCTGGCGGCGGCGTTCGGGGGCAGGAGGGTGGCAACGGTTTGCTCGGGCGACGCGCATGGGAAGCAGCGTGGCAACGTGGCCTAGGAGCAGAGTTGCTGCGACGGCGGTGATTTGAGGCGAGGGGGCGGCGTGTGGCGGCGGTGGCTTGATATTTATATGGAAAGAGAGGGGCTAGGGCAGGCAGGTGTGGCAGCGCGGGACTCCATAGTCCAGGGACGGCATGGCGGTTTCCACGCTGGTAGATTTGGGGTGACATGGCGGCGCGGCGCAGCTCGAAGCTGGGACGGGTTGGTGGCGGCGCGGATGCGGCGGTGGAGCAGTGGGCCAGGCTGAGGAGGAAGGGTGTAGGCTGGGCTGGGCTCAGGGCGGCACAGGAACTGGGCTTGGCTCCACCTGTGATTGATGCAAAGAGAGAAGAGGAAGAAAGGAGGAGAAGGAAGAAGATAGAAAAAGAAAAGAGAAAGGGGAAAATAGAAAAGAGAATAAAAGAGGGAAAAAGAGGAAGAAGGGAGGGGTTTTCTGGAAATTTTCCCAAAATTTGGAAAATTATAATTTAGAAGATTTTTAGAGAATCAAAGAATTATTTTGGGAATATTTGAATTGAAGGAATACTCGGAACTTTGAAATATTTTGATGATTGGGGTATTTTGGAAATTGGAAACTCAGGGATATTTTATGGAACCTAGAATTTGGGGAGAGCTTTGGATTAATAGGAATAATTAGAATATTGGAGTCAAAGGAATTTTGGGATAAAACGAATATTTGGAATTTTTTGGGAATGAAGGAAATTAGAGGGATTTAGAATATTCAGGATATCGGAAATTTGAGAATATTTTTGTGGAGATAGGAATTAGAGCGAAAACTCGAAATATTGAGGACTTGGATTTTATGGAGACGAAGGACATTTAAATCAAAGGGGAAAATAATGGATATTCAATAAAAAGGAATTGAATATATTCGAGTCTGTCGGATTTAGAATTTTGGGGGATTTTTTGAAGTCGGACTTTTCAGGAAATTAGAGATTCGGGAACGATAGCCCAAGTCCGGGAGATGAGAAGGGTACAACGGGATTGGACTAGGAATGAATCGAGAAAAGAAATTTAGAATTTATTTGAATAATTACTGAAAATGATCTTTGTAATTTTAAAATTAATTTTGGAGCTCTAATAAATCCGAGAAAATTTCAGAGAGGTTATTTACACACAAAGAATTTATTAAAAATGATTTCGACAATGACTTATTAAAGAAGTTTTTATTTCATGTTTTTACTTTACTTAATTAATTTACTTTACAATTTAATTTAAATTCTTGAAAATTCATTATTAATTAATTTATTTAATTCCCCAAAAATCGGGCTGTGACACGCGGCTAGCGGCGTGGCGGCGAGCCGGGGGAGGCGCCGCGGGCTAGGGGCAGGCTCGTGGCTGGCGGGCCGGGGGGAGGCGTGCGGGGGGCGGCGCAGCCGGCTGGGGGGGGACGCTGCCGATCAGGGGGAGTTGCGTAAGGGGCGGCCCGACCGGCTGGGGGGAGCCGCGTGGCCAGGAGGAGACGCGGCTGGGCGGGGCAGCTCCGGCCGAGGGGAGGTGCGGCGGGCCGGCGGCAGACGCCCGGCCGGCCGACGTTCTCGTGCTGTCGGCATCCTGCTACTTCGTCCCACGGAAGAAGAGCAGCGCGTGGGGCAGGATTCTCCGATGGGTCCCACAAATGGTCAGCCCTTTTGGCTGGCCAAATTTGGCCAGTACCCATTTGGTCAGCTAGATGGTTTGGCAAGCCGGATGGCAAGCCTTTTGGAGTCCTGTTTTTCTGTGAAATTATCAGATTTTGGCTTGGAAAGCTAGATGAGTAGGCTTTTGGAGATGCTCTTATTAACTTAGTGGCATGGCTATTTTCTCGTTTTTCGTGAGTATGCTTCCCGAATTGCTGAACTGTGTGTTTCGTGAAAAACTTTATATATAGATATTTCTTTTAAAAAATAAAAAGTCTATTTTTTAAGTTTATACTAGTTAATATTGTTTTTGCGTGCGGTTAATTAACTCAAGCCAGCTGTACGAGCGAACGGTGCCTAAAAGAATTACTGCATGCCCCCTGTACTGACAAGCAAATGTGAAGAATACACCATCCTGTAGTAGCACCATCCTGTACTAGCATCCCATGCCTCTGTCATCCATGGGAAGTACTCCTCTAGTTAAATTTTTAAAATTCTGATCACCATAATCTATCAAATGTTTACTTTAATAATAAAAGAAATTAATATATATATATTTGCCTCAAAAAGTATTATAATAATATCATAAGTTTATTGAATTTTATAAATTTATTCTACTATAAAATTAGTTGTTAGAATTTTAAAAGACCGTCAAATATTATCTAAACATCAAATATTATAACCGGAGTGAGCACTCTATTAAAGAGAAGCAATTAGAAATCCTAATTCCTCCAATCACCCCACCGCGCTGTGAATGGCATGTGGGCCAGAGCAGCTGGCAGCTAGGTCCCATTTACCATGGAGGGCCGTCGGAGGGTGTGATGCCGCCGTGCGGCTGTGCTGAAATTTCCAGTCCTCTTCGTGCAGTGAATGAATGAATTACGGGTGAATCTTTGACTTAATCGTCCTTCACTTATGTTTGGGGATCGGAGAAGAATCTCGCACCTCTCATAAACGTCACCCGGGCCATCACTTCCGGCCGGCGCCGATCTCCTTTTTGAGACGGCGACATGCTCCTTTAAAAGGTGGTGTCTTTTCCTTTTTTAAAAAATACATACAGTATCCATGATGCACCTTTTACCAGCCAGAAACGCACAAACGCACAGTTACCGGATAAACTTGGCGAAAAAATGTTGTTGCTATGAAAAGTTAACAATTGAAGCAACGCTACGCATATAAATTTTTTTACAATAAATAAAATTCTCAACGGTTTAATTTAACTAGATGTGAGTCATAGAAAATACAGATTCAATTATAATGTGTCACATCAGTGTTTATAATAGCTTTTCTCTTTAAAGTATTCTGATATGGTTTGTTTTAATACTGGTGAACGACAGCTTATATTTTTTCGAGGTAAACTTTTTAATTCTGATATGGTCTCTTTAAAGGAGGATAGAGACCTTTTGTTTTATATTAAGAAGAAAAAAAGAGTTGATCAAGTTGGAAACCGGGCCCAAAAACTTATAAACACATGGTTAATTGGGAGGAAACAGGCCAAAAGCCTACACAGAGAACAAAGAACTAAAGCCTACGACGGCATAACTACTGAGACATGTCACAAGTCATCATTGCCAAGCTCAAAAGAGCAGCTCCAACTTCCTATAAACAGTCGTCAGTCTCAACAACCATAGCACAACAGAATGTGGGGACAACGTCTTCTAGGTGAAGCCTCCAAGGAGGAAAGTAGCGTCCAAGACACACAGAACGCCCATCGAGAACCGGAACAAGGTTTTCACTTGAAGAGAAGTGAAGAGCAATACAACAATGCCTTCAAGAAGTAGAACTGCGCCCACAGGCATCGACGTCATCGACACTAGTCAAAGACCAGGCAAGGCTTTCACCCAAAATTCCCATCATGTGCCTACACGACCACCACAGTTGCCACAAAGCTACCAAGACAACGGTAATTGAGGATTATTGTTGCCGAGCTTGCCATCCTCGGCATGCAGCTTCGACTCCGCTTCAACACGCCAACGCCATGAAAGCCACTTGCACCACACCTCCTCAACACTACCGCAGAAGTGGTTGAGCATTATCGTTGCTGAGTTTGCCACACCCAGCCAAGCAGCTCCGACTCCGCCCCAACACACTACCGCACAGTTGCACCACAAAAGCCACGTGCACCACACCTCCACCAAACGGGACAACTAGCTGCCACAGATTCACTCAAAGCGATGTTGTCTGTCCTCTACCAAGCAGCGTCCTTCAAGCTAGACCGATGCCTTCCCCCCCTTGCCATAGGGCTCCCTACAACCGGAGTCTGGAAGCAGACCGGCCAATAGAGGGGGAGGAGCTCCAGGCAAGAGGGAGAAGGCCCAGCCAGCCAAAGGAGACCCACTCGCCATTGTGCAAGCCACCGACCGCGTTGCTGCTCACCGTGTCCTTGCCCGAGCCACCACGCGGCCCTCTATCCAACGAGCAGCACTGGCAGTCGTGCCACTCTGGCGGCCTCTCCAAGTGCCCTCCGAGCACCAACTCCACCTTCGCCAAGCGACCTCTCCGCCAACCACCCGCGCCCCGCTAGCCACCTGTAGCCTACCGGCCACCTTGTGTCATCCTACTCCAACACCCCTCCAACCACCTGCACCGGAGTCTCACCATCGCCAGAACCACCTACGCCACCAAAGACGCCTTCACTGCCAACCACCTTCATCACCACCATACCTGCCATCAAGAAGAGTCTCACCATTGCCAGATCCAGTGAAGGGGGTCTAGATTCGGCCATCCCCACCGCCTTTGGCCACCTACAAGCCAATTGTGCCGCCACTACCAGCTGCTGCTATCGTGCTTGTAAGCCCGGAGTGAGAGCCACAGCGAATGACCGCCGAATCCACGTTGCCCTAGTGTGGATTCGGCCCGCTGCACCGCCGTGCTCCCTTCTGGCAGCCCTTGGGAGACGCCACCACGGACCCACGCAGAACCACGCCAAATCTACCATGCCCTCACCACTACGGCCGTCTCGACGTTGCCGTGGCGGCAACCAACTCAGGTCACCACCACAGCCGCCAACACCCAGGACCTGGCCGCCAGATCAAAGCTCGGACTGCTGCCGTCCTTGGTCAGGGGAGAAGGAGATGGCCCCGCCACTACCATCCTTGCCGCCGCGTGGTTTCCAGTGACCTGCTCCAGTGGCGGTGAGGAGGGAGGAGGGGAAGGTGGGTGGAGGTGTGGCGATCTAGGTCACCCTCTGAGTCGCCCCTCGGGGGCTACACGGGGGCCATCTCCTACTAAGACAATGACGGCTTATTTACCTTGGTTGGAATATGCAATTGATCATGCTATAGAATTGGTTCCTACTCGAAAAAAATCCTAACGGTTAAGCAAGAGAAACCTAGAGGATGGGAGGCATGTATCAAGAAGATAGTTGTCTCCATTTAATATTGATATTTGACAATCATGGGTTTTGTGGTTATGTCATTAGGTGTGTCAGCAAGCCGAGCTCGACCCAAGTTTGAGCTGAGCTCAAGTCAAGGCCTGTGTAACCTTCAAGCTTCAAAGCAAATTACTAGTCCTCTTTGAGCAATTAATGAATGAATTACGGGTGAATCTCAAACTCTCGTACCTCTCACAAACGGCACCCGCGACATCACTTCTGCCCGGGACCGATCGCTTTTTGGCGACGCCGACAGCGTGGATTCCTTTCCTGCACCCGTGCACTGCGCTGCACCCCATCCATCCGGAGCGGTTTTGCCGAGCGGCACGGCCGTATTAATTGCGTTCCTAGCCTTACTTTTTTCACACACTTCTCAAGTTTGGCGTGATTCTTTAAAAGCTTTCTATATATAAACCTATTTAACAGCTATTTTAAATCATTTTAACTTTATAATAGTTAATTTATTTATTTTAACTCGAATCATTTAGCTATTCAGTATTACATTCCATTAGATTCAGCCAAAAAAAATATAAGTAGGAGTGCCAAGTTTTGCAGTGTTTGTATCAACTAGCAAGTTTTAAAAGCTAATGTTTTTTTTCAAACAAAATATCGTATTTCATGAAACACACCTGTAGCCAGAAACGCATGGTTATCGGATAACTGTACTGTAACAAATGTTATTTCTATGGAAAGTTTTTTTTTTGGCGGGGTCTGATCCGGTTAGTTCGTTTATATACCTGTAAAAAACGGCCTTTCTTTTACCCTGGTTGGGATGAGCAATTGATCATGCTATAGAATTGGCTCGCACTGGAAACAATCCTAACGGTTAAGCAAGAGAAACCTGTAAGCCATGTATCAACAAGATAGTTGTCTCCATGCAATGTTGAGATTTGAGTAATGCCAAAGGGTTCAACTGAACGTCTAGCTTGAGTTGCTGGACTCTATTTTCTTAAGGAAAAAAAGCAAATAAGTTGTCGATGCTATCTTCAACGCTTTCATAGTCATAATACTCTATTATTTGAGTGCCACGCCTTCAAGAAGTAATAAGAGCCAAACAGGAGCGATGCATTTGGAAGATACATGAGCTACCTTGCGTGCTTTGTTCGCTGACCTACTTAGCACGATGGGATCACAATAGTTTGCATAATCAAGCACGTCCTTGTAGTGTAATAACACCAATTGCTTAATTTCAGGATAATTGGATGCTGCTGTCACTAGAGTATTATGGACTCACTGCCCAGGGTGAGAAGAATTCCAAGCTAGATTCTCCCCAGGAGTAAATGCACATCCACCAGGTCCCACAGGTCAGCCACACACCAAGTGGATAGTATTTTCATCTCATCTCCATGGATGGATGGGGTTTGCAGCTTGCTTGTGAGATTCCTCCAACTTGACTACGGTGACCATGACAGTGAACAGAGACCATGACAGCAACTGAAAACGAAGGGTTGGGAGAGAGACAATGAGATGGTAACAATGGTAAGGCAAAGGTGAGGAAGAAATCAAGAAACTGACCATTGGAAAGTTGAGAAGTGGACGAGCTGTCATGCATGGGGCCCATGGCTGATTGCAATTGCCCTTGGTACCTGCCTTTAGCCTCTTCTATTATTGGTTTGTTTATGCTGTACTAATCTTTGCCGTGCGTACCTTCTACTATGATGTGTTGTATTTCTTTTGGTGATTTGTGCTACTTTGATAAAGATGTTTTTGCCTTATAGTTTATCTTATCTCGTGACCAGGAAGTTACCAATGACCAATTGAAAATGGATGGATTCTTTGATTTCTTTTCCCCCCTTCTGATGTTTCTTCCTTCACTAATGGGGGAGTATATGGAATAATCTTCTCAAATAAAAATACCAGAAATGTACCTGCAGTATGGCTTGCTCTTTTATTTGGTATGGCTTTTGTCAAAACTATCATCACGAGGTTGTCCTGAATTTTGATACTCTCCGTATTTTTTTTCTCCATCCGTAGATAGTCCAAACTAAATGTAATTATATAAATTGTGTAGAAGAAAAATATAGAGGACAAGAAAATGGCTGCAGCACAACATGATGATTTGAAGCCGTTCTTGCCTGAGATACAGAAATGATGGCACACTCAAATAAATTAGCGGACCATGACAATTTTCTGCACTGGAAATCCGTCTTGATGCGATGAACTTATCTGCTGGTGGCTGGGTGCAAGGAACTGAAGGAAGCTGAGTAGAACAACTTGGAACAACCACCGGTTTCATAGCACAGAGAGAAGACAAATACATAGCACAAAATTATACTAGGCTACCTAGGTAGGCAACAGGCTTGTACTAACTAGCTAAAATACTGGAGTAGTACACATATGAAGGAATCTAATGTACAGAAATATATGTGGACTCCAATTGATAGGACAATTTTTATCAAAAGATCTTGTAGCTGGCAGTTAGTGTGAGGACAATCACAGAGTAGCCTATGTCGTTCAGCTTAGTAGCATGAAAAGAATATCTCACAATGAAAGGGACGCACGAATAAGCAGATACTCTGGAGTCCAGTATTTCGTCTGAAAAAAAATCAGCTATTATTTTACATCGCTACCTTGCCAATTCTTGCCTTAGACGCATCCACGAAAATGATGTTTTAATGGATGAATTGGTAAAACGGAGTTTTGTCAAACGGAAGCACAAATTGATCTCCAAGTTCACCTCGACACTGACACTAAATGATCCACACCCATGAAGTAATAGAAGTTTAAACCTCTCCATAAGCAAAAATGTCAAAAGACATTCAATACATTTCGCTGTACTACTACAACTTGCTAAGGTCACGCACAATACAAGCAACATTTAACATGACTATCCTACAATAACAGTGTTTTAGCAATTGATCCACTAACAAGGCCGTAAAAAATGTTCCAAAATTTAGTTTGCACGAGCTAATTTTACAGTAGCTAGCATCCACTGGTTCTGGCTTTGGAACAGTATCACTTGCATTGTAGGTTTCCAGATAAAGCTAGGTTTTCTTCAGCAAAGCAAGGAGAAAATGGCATGTTATGAAATTCTTTTTTCTGAAGAAACAGATATCAGCTTTTAGTAACCTACAATCATTAGAATAAACCCAATTGACTAATTTGTGACCATAAAAAAAATATATGAAAACTAGCAGTATCTGGTCAGCAATGCAGTGTTATGACTTATTTCCAGCTGTGCATCCTTCCCATATCTAGTCTGGCTGTATGGCTTGTTGAACCTTCAAAGCAATATTTTGCATCCTAAGTAAAACAGTAGCAAACTAGCTAAGTGGTCACATGTTGCATACTTCATGAATTATCGCTACTCATGATCTAATTGTTGTCTGTAACATCCCAAGACATGCTTTTATAGTTCAGTTAATTTTTAGTTAAGGCAATGCCCATAGGACATAGAATAGTGCTACACATGTTTACTGTTAACCATAGATGTTTGTTTTCCAACAGTATTATGTGATCCCCCCTGTCCCTTTCTGGATTTTATGTGGCGTGCATTACCTACAAAATGGTTTAAAACTTGAAGTGTGTATTTTTATAGTAGTTTTTTTACTAACATTTGAAAACGTTTTTATTAATTAGAAGGTTTGCATGAGCCACATGCCAAAAGAGTATTTGGGAACTCATGGGCCTTGTTCTGAACCAATACTTAGTTTCATAATGAGCAAACCAATGAGACCATATTTGTCCAAACGGAAGTTCAAGGAATAATACTACTATAAGTCATACTATTTCTATAAGACACCTCTGAGTTCCACTGAAATATTTACCAACCCATCTTATGTTCAATGCCTTAGCAAACTGTTCTTTCCATGTTTCAAGGTACGTAGAAACAATTATGTACAATCAACAAAATTTGAAATCTGCTCAGGTTTCCAGATCTATGTACTAGACTACTAGCTGCCTCAAGAAGAATCATAATGTTAACTGCACAAAGCACCGAACTCAGTAAAAATTCTCTCTGATGTTGCCGCAAAGAATTGCAATTGGTACTGCACGCCTGCTGGGCAGCTCTGAATCCAACATACTCACATCATTGCAAGACTTGCCTTACTAGTTGCATCTGCAGCTCTTGTGGAATCTCACCCTGAATATCCTGACTAAAGTGGACAAGCTCAACCTCAGGCATTACACAAGGAAACAAAAAATGGGTGATTTACGCTATATGCATACTAGTACCATACCAGATTGTGTAATTCTGATGAATCTTGGTTGGATCCTAGGACACGTGAGGATGAATAACTTGTTAACTGATGATCTAACCGACCCCTGCATTAACACTGATCAACAACAATGGCTTATTAAAGAATATTCTTGGACAAATCTGAACAATTTACATACATTGGATTTTACCTTATTAACTATTTTTGGTGCCTTTGGCCTGTGATCCTTGATGCTCCCTGCTGCTTGGAAAGGATTTCTGCTATAAGTTGTTTTTGGCCAAAGAGGTTGGCATTTCTCAAAAGCAAGTTCCTTGATGATGAGTCCACAGAATAGCCTTGACCAGTCATCCAGTCCAAGAGGCATAACAGTAGCTGATTCTTATCAGGTTTCTGAATGTATCGCTGAATTGCTTTCCCAAAGATATCCTGCGTGTGAAATGATTGTTTCCGCCATTTGAAGGAGTAAGTTAGCACACTATCCAGAAAATTTTTAAAAAAAGGAAAATGAACAACCAAGAAGGGATAGTATGATGATGAACTAACTAAAAAAATGTGGTATGCCTTTTCAAAGCTACAAAATGAACTTTTTTAGCTAGCTTACAGCAATCACTTTTTCTTTGTATCCCTCTGTCCTAGTCATCTCTAAGAAAAAATTACCAGTTTTGAACGTCTAGCCATCTGGGGTTTCAACTTATAATAAAATAAGTACAAGCAAAGAACTGTTACCTGATTAATACGCCATCCTGAACGGTTCAGTGCTTTCATAACATCGTTAATCAAATTTATGTTGCCTGATACCATGAAAGATCTAGCAAAATTCTCCAGCGAGCGTGGAGATATGAACTCAGCATTGTCCTGTTCAATTAGCATTTGCTTAGTGAAGGTAACAACAGAGATGCCAACAGTGAATTGCAAAGGTATAGTACCTTAACAACTATGTATGCATCCTTGAGAAGTCCAGCTGGAACTAAGATACGTAAAACCTTCTCATGAAGAGATTTACATACTGTTCTCTTTCCATATCTCAACATATTATACACAGAAAATGCTTCAGAAGGAAAACCTGCTTCTCCTAGCTGCATCATTATCTCAGAACAAAGCTCCTGGAGAGATGTACAGCAATTTTGATTACTGAAATATACTGTCTACTACTGAAAGTTGATTCAAAGCATGTTGTAAGGAAATATGCAATTCTCATTCACTCTATTCTGAACATATGTAATAATAGATGGTCCAAATTCCAATCAACGGAAATTATCAAGGATGTAAATATGAAGTAACTGCGGTATAATCTAGCATAGAGCTAAGTAGAGATATATTAGATAGTTCAAATACACAACAAGCAATATACCTCATTCAATTGATGGCCCTTTGTATGCATATCTTGAATTGTCTTGTATGCTAGGTGATAGACCTTTGCCTTGCAGAAGTACCTTATTAAGGTATTAAATGTGATATCGTCAGGCGATATGTTCGATTCATCCATTTTCTTCAGCATGATCATTACACTTTCCATATCATTGGTGCTGCAGTAAGCACGGAGTGATGTATTAAGCATAACCAGATCATATGTTGCATTCTTGGCCTCAAATTCTTTTGCAAGTTGTTTTGACTCTTGACGATAGCCACCTCGATGTAATGCTGATATCATGATACAGAATGCATAGCCATCTGCAGAAATAAGAAGATAAGCTCCTCAGGCAAGGACAAAAGGACACAGATTCCAGGTAATAGCAGAACTAGAAAATGTTCCAGGGAAAAATATTAACATTCTACTACCTCCGGTATCAAAACAAGTCGTTTTAGAATGTGTGCAGTCAACACGAGTTAACTTTAACCATAAAAATCGTCCAAGCCAATTCCAGCAGTGAATTCCCTGATTGAATTAATCAGGTTGATCTAGGGCATTTCGAAAACAAAAAAAGGAAAGAGCGCCAGAACTATGAAATCAAGGGGCATAGCGAAAACCTATTTTTTTAAAAAAAATATAGGTTTTGGGTATATAACAAATGGTATATTCAAGTTTTTCATAACAAGAGCTTTCATAATATTTCACTTACGTAACTTTTTTTTAATTTATGCTAAAGAACTAGTAGTCAAAGTTATATAATGTTGATTCCGAAAAGTCCAAAATGACTAGTTTTTTAGACCAGAGGTAGTATGCTACAAAAGATTCCTTGTTTACAACACAAAGATAAAAGGCTACACAACAAAGATTGAAATAAATGTAACCATAAAATAAATCTTATGGAGTATTACAGAAAACACAATAGATTTCGTACACTAATTTGCATACAGTAAACAGATAATGTGTTATTAGGAACCAGATATGGAACATCACTATATGCCATCAATAGGAAGCCAATTCCGTGATTTTCAATTGACAAAACACATTTCTATTCCATCTATGAAGTACTAACAAGCCAGCTTCATTCCTTCCATGCCGTTGCCATCACATTCCTCCCATTAGGAAGACATTAGGTGGAAAAAGAGGCCAAATTGCCCCTGCTCAATATTGTAAATCATGCTAGTAGCAGCAGTAACACTAATTTCTCTTTCAGAATTTAAATTTTATTGTAATCCAATATTTTTTTAAAATAGAACTCAAAATTTAAATCCTAGGAATCAAATTTTAAAATCGGGTTGAACCTGAACAGGTATTCAAAATTTTGAAAATAAACTTTTAGATTTGTGTATTCTAACATTTTAAATTTCGAATTATAAGGTTCGGTAATCTTAATGTTCAAGTTTTCAGATGTTCATTTTTATTACAAAACTTTAGATTCCAAAATTCGGAATGGTGAGCAGGGGAAAATTGGTCATTTTGCCATCTAACGGCACCCTAAAAGGTGGAGCCTGATAGCAATGGCATGGATGGAATGAAGATGGTTTGTCAGTGGCATCAAAGGAAGATTTGCTTTGTCAACGGAAAATCGTGGAATTAGCTCCTGGTGACATATAATGAATTTTCCCACTTTATAATGAAAAATAAGAATAGTACTCTGTATAAATAGAGGCACAACAATTTGTTGCATTGTTAGATACCGTACCAGATTTGACACCTTTTTCTTTCATCTCATTAAATAGCATCATGGCTTCCCATATCTTCCGTTCTTTGACAAGGCCATCAATCAATATGCAGTAAGGCATCTGGGCATAGTATTAAGGCTTAAGGGATCATGATAGGACACAATAAAGCTCAGTTTAAGGGGCCATGCATACATGCATATGAAGCAATTGTTGTGTGAGACCATATATTTTACCTCATCCTGTGCGAAGCCTGAAGCTTCCAGCTCAGTTAGCAGCTCCCTTGCCTTTTCAAAGAGACCACCTTTAGAATACACTTTTAACAGAGTAGTGAGTATGACCTGCAAATGAAATTTAATTTCAAATTAGAATGTTAACAGTAGCAAAACATTTTCCATGAACAACCAAAAAGTAAAATAACAAGACTGGGGTCTCGTGCAAATCATAAAACTTGGTGATGGAATTAAATATGAATAACAAGAATAAGAAAGTATACTTTGTTTGGTGTTAACCCTGAAGACCTCAAATCTTTCATCACCAGATCAGCTTTTTCATAATTAGCATTTTCTGAATATGCATTTAACAGAGAACTATAATGGAATAGATTAGGATTGTGGCCTTCGTCCTTCATTTTCTGAAAATATTCCTCAGCCTTCTCGCAGCAGTTATGAGATGCACATATAGCCAGGAGAGTGCCATATATTACACTATCCATCTGAAGACCACGGGAATTCAGCTCATTAACTAATTCCATGGCCTTAGTGTAGCCCTGCTTCAATTTCATGCACCCTGATAGCAGCTGGAAGTGACGAGAAACAATTGAAATGCTACACCAACCAACTATATGCTAATCAGGGAAAAAAAGGTCATAGTCCCATACAGTACTGTAGGTGAACAGATCAGGTGATAGACCTTCTCGCATCATCTCATCATAAAGCTTGAAGCTGCTGTCAAACCTCCCATTCTTCACCAAGCACCCGAGGACTGAATTACAGACGGAGACATGAACTCTTGTTGAGTGTTCTTTGATAGCACCGTAGACTTGCAGCACTCGAGCAGGGTTACGGCTCAACCCAAGGTACTTGAAGTAGCTGCTGTAAGACGCAATGTTGAGCATGCCGTGCTCCTGCATCCACCCGAAGACCTGAAACAAAGTTCAAACCACTCATGCCTACTGCATCCTCCAATGACCACTTGCCTCGTTGTTCATGGCAACCACTGAAGATCACCTTAGAAAGCTCATCCCAGCGCCTGGTTTCCCCGTAGTGGCGCAAGATTATGTTGCAGTCCTGCGTCTGCAGCACATCCTCAAACCTGTACAACTTCAAAGGTCAGATTTCGCAGGATTAATAACTCCAAATCGAGCAGTACTAATCCTACCCCTAATACCCAATTTCTCTTGTTTCCCACCACTGAATCCACGTATCCATACCCAATTTGTACACAAGCAGGGAGCTAACCATTCGCGCGAACTACTTCGACGAGACGAAATGAGACTGCTCCGGTGGAACTATGCAGAAGCATAGGGGGACAGCGGGTCACATACCTGCTGAGTGCGGCGACCGGGTCGGGGGCGGCCTTGACCTCCGCGACGGCGCTGCGCCGAGGGGACAGCCTCGGTGGGGGCCTCGAGACTTCCGGGGCCGCCCGGGGGACGGAGCGAGCGCAGGAAATGTTCCGTCGGGAGAAGCACGCCGCCGCCACCGCTGCAACCGCCGGCGTTGGAGGAGGAGGAGGAGGGGAGAGGAAGCGGGAGGCGGGGAGCGGCAGCGACACGGCGGCTTCCATCGCGCAGCCGGGGGCGCTGCTCTGCTCGCCGAGGAGAGGGAGTGTGCCGATGTGTTCTCTCGTCCGTTGGGAATTGGGATAGGCCCCAAGGCGGAGGGATTATTTCCCCTCTCAGCTTGGTGTGGCTTCGGAAGCCCAGCTCTGGGCTTCTGGGGCCGTTTGAAAGAGCCTATGGGTTTAGGAATTTTTTTTTATTTTTATATTTTTTAAAAAAATATTTATAAAAGTATATTTTTATTTCGAAATTTTACAAATCTATACTCCCAACGCTCTCTGAGAGAGCCTAGAGGACGTTTTGGGTAACATGGCAGACGGCCGACAGCCGTCGGGCCGTCTACTATTTTGCAAGCGAGGGCAGAAAGGGTATCGCTTGCAAAATAGCCGACCCACTTGCTGTCTTCCTAGTGGGCGGTTTTTTTCCGGCTAGGCCGCCCTCTGGGAGGGCAGTTTTTGCCCGACCAGGGGGCCGCCTGCATAAATGGCAGCTGCCTAGCCATTGAGACAGGGTGCCGCCTGCAAAAGTGTTAAAAATCGTCCTGTGGAAGGGTGATTTTTTGGTGGCTCAGTATAAAACCCCCTCCCAGCCTCCGAAAAGTTTATAAAATTTCCAAAAATAACAGAAAAAGGAAGAGAGAGCTGAGAGGGAAGGCGAACAAAAGCAGCGAAGTCCTGCCGGTTTACGGATTCATCTGCAGGTAAAATCTTTTGTCCCTTTGTAATTTCTATTTATATTCATAAATTGATGTAGTATTATACTAGTTACATGCATCTACTATATGAAAATAAGTTGTTACACTCATAGATCTGTAGTTTTTTAGTCAACCTATTAGGCAACGTAATTTTTGTAGAGATGGTAGTTATAAAATATCGATTATATGGTATTAAATGTGATGAGAATGTTGGTACTTAGTTTAACTTTATTTTTCATCAACAGAGATGTCAAATAAGGTGGTATTTCAGTTATTTTATGGGCAAGAAAATGTTAGGTATGGTCTATAAGGTGTAGATCTATCGGAGTTCAATTCAACGATAAGAGCATTGATAGGCCAGATGAGAGAAATTTCGGATCAGTATACAACTGTTTGATGCGAGACTTACGAGTCGACCCCTAAATCAACGCAATAACCGTGTATGTTGTAGTCAGTTATGCAGTCGAAGGTTTTCTTGGAACTGATGTCGGTGGATTGCACTACCACTTGGAGATAATATGTAAAGAATACATTCCAACATGGTTAGCCACTGGCATACTTGTATCGGTGTATGAGAAGGATAACACCATTACAATGGTCGTGTAAGATGATAAGGGTCCAAGTGCAATGGAAGATGATGCCGAAACAATAAAGAAAAATAAAGAAGAGAATAAACAAGATAGACAGCCAACAGGTTCGGCAGATGAGGGAGAGCTAATCGACACTATTGTTGAGAAAATGGATAGGGAAGATACTGATAACGAACATGCAAAGGATAATGAATCGTCCAATGAGGACAATGTAATGCCTGCAGAATGGTCTAACGAAAACTTCTTCGGGCTTGTTATCTCCGAGCGGCATCATGTGTCATGGGAGTACAAGAAGAACGGGGTCATCCAGGAGGCTAAGAATGCATACATAAAGGATTTAAAGGAGTCAGTGAAATAATGGACGGTGTCACTTTAGAGCGAGTTCTACGTCGTGAAGACAAACAAGTCGGTATATAAAGTGAAGTATGTGAAGGATGGGTGTCCATGGCGAGTGCACGCGCTCAAAGGTAAATGGAAGTATTATTGGTAAGTATCAATCGTGACCGAGCATTCATGTCACTTACAAGGGGGTCGAGAAATACCATAGAAACATGACATCTGCATTTGTTGCAACAGAAATGTACTCCCACGTTGTGAATAATCTGGGGTACAAATTAAGGTCAATTGTAAGGCATATTGAGGAGAAATTCAAATACATAATTAGCTATGCGAAGGCATAGAGGGCGAAACAGAAAGTTGTGAAGATGAGGTTTGGTACATTTGAAGCCTCGTATGATAATTTGCCTCGTCTTTTAGCCTGCATTCTTCAGAGGAATCCGGAGACCTACTACGACCTAAAAGTTTTTCCATCAATTGGCCATCGTAACCAAAGTATATTGCAACGGGTATTCTTTGTATTAGCTGCTTACATTTAGGCATTTGTGTATTGTTGTCCCATCCTCTGCATTGATGGGACATTCCTGACTGAAGCACAGAGGACAGATATTGATAACAATTGAAATTGATAGGAACAACCAAGTTCTACCCGTGGCTTTTGCTTTTGTTAAGAGCGAAAACACTGATAGCTGGTACTAGTTCTTAAAACGGGTTAAGTCTGCAGTTGTACGGATGAGGCCAGACGTATGCCTAATACATGATCATCACGTCGGCTTGTTACGAACAATTGAGGAATTGAGAGATGTCTGTGTAGACAAGGGGTACCCACCAAGGTGGTCCGATGTTTGAAGTAGATGGTGCATACGTCATATGGGTGCTAATTTCTACAAGCAGTTTAAAAACAAGCATCTTATGTATCTTTTCAAGAGGCTGTGCGCTCAGAATTAAGAGAAGAAATCCAATGCGTTTTGAAAAAGGTTAAATGAGCTGACGTCTTAACAAACAGAGGACAGTCCAGGAGGGTTACCCTTGTGGAGGATGAGGCTCCACACGCTCTTGGACCTCTCCCAAGTGATGGACCTCGTATAAGAAAAAGATCGGCAACATCGATTAGGAAATTTTCAGAGTGAATTGAGAATGAGTCAAAGGAGAAATGGACCTTGTTGTTTGACAAAGATGGTTCTCGATTCGGTATAATGACCACAAATTTGGCAGAGATTTACAACTGGGTGATGCGTGGTGTTCGAGGGCTTCCACTTGTTATCATTGTTGAATTTATATTGCATGGCACATGCAGGCACTTTAGAGATCGATTCAAAGTAGCTGGCCCCTCCATAACAGACAATAATCTTTTCTTTGGCATATTACTGACTAAATACATGCTAGATAAAAGTAATAAGGCCCAAAGACGTTGTCTGAGAGCCGTACAGTGCGCAGGTTATCGTGGCCCGTGCACCTCTCAGACTCTCGGCTCTTTGCACGCGTGACCAGACCTACTGGATGATGACAACGCCGGTGTTGTTCAACATCTTCGTCGAACTTCACTATCCGTAGCGCGTGAAGCGACAGTTCGGCCTACGTCAGCACTTCCCTGTGCCCGTGAAGCAGGTTGTCCCACGCAACGTTCACCAGTTAGTACAACTGCGAATTTCATTCAGTATTACAACTCTTTTATGAAGTCTAATATACTCTCTGCAACTAGCTATACTCGTAGGGGACAGGCAGCTGGCACTCTGTGGGTTCCCCGACTGCAGAGGTACGTGAACGATTGGTTGTTGGTACGGAGGAGATCATCGACGAAGTCCGTCCACACACTAAGGCCGCCTACCTAGAATACCTCAGATGGTACCAGCCCCGCACATCGCCGCTATCCATAACCACATGTCGCCGCCATGACTAACGCGTACCCTACACACCGTGAACAGGACTACTTTCACGCGGTGAGTCATGTTCTCTTTGCACTTTGCCATTTTCTTTATAGGTGTCCATGGTTCTAACATATATTTACGTCACATTTGAAAAATACCGACGCTGCGCGCCAGGTTCAAGCTAATGTGGATGTGGCGTTCGGACGTTGGACATTGGGATCGTGCTGAGTGCGGAGGAGCAGAGAATGTCTTTCGGAAGGATCCGTAGGTGAATGCACATAGTGATTCTTGCGCTCACTTGTCATGCGGTCAACGTGGTACCTCCTCTAGCTGTACCTCAACACCCTCCATAGCCCGCTAGAGCAGGAGTTCGCCTGTCTGCAGCAAAAGTGCACCAGCAGGGTTCTAGTCAGCCAGCTGGCCCCTCCAGAGGTAAATTCTACTATCCATCGATTCAAACGATGTTTCCTTCTATTGACATGCACCTTTTTATATCAATATACTTCCGTGCAGCTTTCACTACACCGTACCTCGATCCTTTGGGAGCTGGCACGTCCACACAGGGAGCGTACCACACATGTCCGCATGCGCAGCAGGGCATGAGCACTGCCCTCGGGGCCACTACAGGAGGTCCTTCAGATTAGATGCACAGTGCAAAATTTTCTTTTGCCTTGTAAAATTCCAGTTTGCAATTATCAACAATTTTTTGCACAGGGTTTCACTCTACACCGCTGGGGATGTTTGCTAGCGCTGACTCCTCCGCGCAGGGCGTACACGATAGTGGTTGGGCACGAGATCCTTTCAAGGGCGACGACTTGGAGGACATGGAAATCCAGAAGGTACTAGGTTCCTCACAGTTCGAAGAAGCTCCGCCACTGCAGACACAGGAGCTGCCAGCTACCACATCTGTGCACGTCAGCCGCGCTGGCCGTGCCATACCACCAGACCAGCTAACCTACTCCCAGGGCCACTTGTGAGCGCAGGGTAGAAGACGAAGAGGGTTAGATGACACGGCCAGGGCAGCCTGTTGTACATATGTTATATCTTTTGTACGTAATGTTTTATTCATCCTACGCTTACTGCAGAAATTTCTTTTCTTCGTTTACGCTCGTCGGTACAACGGTGTACTCCTTAGAGTCTACATTTTAGACGAAACTAATAAAAAACGTGAATTTTCCAGTTTCAACTTCACGACGAAACTGATTCCAAGTAATGAAAACCAATCAGTGCATTCGTAATGCAGGGATAAATAAACAGATTTCAATAGAACACACAGGACAAGCTCCAACATCGCATGTTACTTGCTTACGAATGTAATGGAATTATCCATTCAATGAGTACCAATGGCACATGAAACGTTTCTAGTTATCGTTATTACATGCCTTAGGGTATTTCAAACAGACATCCGACTAAATATACAACTACCGTGTGCAGCATGGATGCTTCCCCTTCCTCGCCGCCTCCGGCCCAGCTTACTTTGCACGTAGTGCCCTCTACCGCTTCCTCTCCCTATCTACCTCACGGGCTTTCTTCTCCTGCCGCTCCTTCTCCTCTTTCCTCTTCTACTCAGCCTCCCACTCTGCTTCCGCCACCCAAAGACGTTCGAGGCACTCCCTGTGCCATTCCTGTGACTTGTGAAGAAACTCTGCGTCCTCTGGACGGATCTCCGTATCTATTCACTGCACAAAGTCATACAGAGGCGGAGGAGGCTTCGGTGCCTTGACATATGCAAATTTGTTAACACAAAGGTTAAAATATTTCGTACTACAGGAGAATTCATATTACCTCCACCGGCTTATTCGACTTCCCTTTCTTCCCTTGCGGCTTGGGCTTCTTTGCGGAGTACGCGTAATTAGCACACATCCAATACCTTTGCCGGTATGTGTGATCCTTCTCGCTTATTGCAAATTTATAATCATCTCCGCACCAACACATCGGCGGAGACATACCAATCGGAGGTTGTTGACGAGTAAACATACTAAACACATCCATAGCAACCTATATTATAACCAAATAAACACAAGTTATACCTCGCTAGGCCAACCACACGCGCTCGTAAAATATCAAAACGGAATTATATTTCAAAAATTTACCATTGAATAAAGGGTGCATGCTTCGATAATTACCATAATCACACATTACAAATATACCTATACAACTACATACCTACGGTATACTACACAAGACTACAAAAAATGAAATGTCATCGTCCACATTTTTATCTCCCTATCATTTCTCGAACTAGGGTTACTCATCTGACAAAAATAAACCTAACTCTCTCACCCGGCCTATTAATGCCCTTAGCCATTAAGCTGAACTATGATAAATCTACACCCTATAAACCATACCTAACATTCTCTTGCCCGTGAAATAACTAGTACAATACTACACATACTACATCACTTCATGAATACAAATAGAAACTACAAAGGGACATAAGATTTTACCTGCACACCTGCACACCAATCCGCAAACCAGCAGGGCTTCGCCGCTTTCCTTCGCCTCCCCTCTTAGCTCTCTTTTATTTTTTTTTGATATTTTTGAGAATTTTATGAATTTTTTGGAGGCTAGGAGGGGGTTTTATACTGAGCCACCAAAAAATCGTCCTGGTGAGGGGTGTTTTTTTTCCTTTTGCAAGCAGCACCCTGCTTCAGTGGCTAAGCAGCCACCATTTATGCAGGTGATCCTCCGGCCGGGCAAAAACCGCTCTCCCAGAGGGCAGCAAGGGGGCCACATGTAAAATGGCTGACCGCGGGGCCGGCCATTTTGTAGGCAGCCCCCTGACTGTGAAAAAACCACCCTCTAGGAGAGCGACAAGAGGGCCGTCTACAAAAGCAGCGGCCCTATATGTTGGCCATTTTGCAGGTGGCCCCCTTGCCGCCCTCGCTCGACGGCCACCCGACAGTGGCGGTCGACGGCCGTCTGCCACGTCATCTAAAACGCCCTCTAGGAGAGCGTTTTTTAAAAAAGCCCTCCCAGAGGGCGTTGGGAGTATAAATTTGTAAAATTTCAAAACAAAAATATACTTTTGTAAATATTTTTTAAAAAATATAAAAATTCATGGGTTTAGCGCATTAGCTACACGTAAAACGAGATAAGATTTTTAGTGCAGGATTAATTAAGTATTAAATATTATAAACTTGAAAAATAGATTTATCTAATTTTTTAAAGAAACTTTATATACTCACAGAAAGTTTAGCAGTTCGAAAAACATGCTCACGCAAAAGAAGCAATAAGCTTAAGACATAAGCTAGTTCAAACAGTACCGAACCATTTAAATGGCATGAGCTTATTAGTGACAAGTAAAACGATATAAATCATTAGTGCATGATTAATTAAGTATTAAATACTATTACAAACCTAAAAATGGATTTATTTGAATTTTAAGAAACTTTTATACATAAAGTATTTAGAAACGCACCTTTTAGTAGTTGGGAATAGCTTAAGCCATGAGCTGACTTCTTAAGTGTGCATCTGAATAAAACATGAAATACTGACAACATGATGACATTAAACACCATGCGAAAATTCATTTTAAAATTTGTATACAGTACACAGATGGGGGAAAAGACAAATTCATGCTTTGCAGTTCTCCAACACAATATATACATGTTCACGAGCTATCTGTTTATATATTTCTATATGTAAATCCAATTCTGCCCAGATTTTACATGATGGTATAGGTCATCGTGGGGAACATATCATATGTACATAAGTTTTTCGTGCACATCAACTAACAAATATCATCAAAAATTTTAGAAAAATGTATACATATACTTCCAATAGTATTATCTACGTATAAAGTCTCATATTCAAATTCATTATACATGGAGAGCAAAAAAAAAAGATAAAATTCTAACATATTTATACTCTTAAAACTGTCAGATTTTTTTTATTACAGCTAAAAGACAAAATACTGACATATTTATACTCTTAAAACTCCATGGATACTTTATCCAGATTTGTGATTTGGGAATCGGGATACCCAGCTAGAAGAAAGATAATGTTGTTCATGGATGCAAAGAAATCACATGTATTATGTTTATTCTGCTGTTGGATACTTTGATGTCATATGAGAAGAATTTGTGCTAGTAGTTCTTCTCAAATGATATTACCTGAAAAGAAATGACCATTCGTTCATATGCAATCAAGCACAGGAATGGATTGGATGCACTTCATAGATGGATAAAAAAAAAAATCCAAAGACCAATATCTTGCTAGATATCATATTCTTTGCCCCATGAGATATGTGAAAATTGTCAGCTGCATATAATGTTACCACGTTCCACTTCTTGATCAAAATCGGTAATGAATGCATTTATTCACATATGGAAAAAACTGCAAAGGGCCCTAAAGGTGTGGTGAGTTTTGTTAATTTGGTGGTAGAAATATGTGATCTATGAATTGGCAGGTTTTGTTAATCTAAAGGTAAATGCAATCATTTCTCTTTGTAAATGCCCTTTGACAGAGACAGACTCCTAGCAAAAACTTCCATTCAAAAATGGAAACTCTGAATCCCCATTGTTTAACAGTGAATTAAAAGTAGATGAACTCTAGGCTATATCTGGAGTTAGAGCAGACGATAGATAGATAATGTGAGGAATAAGAGAGGAATGTAAACCTATTACATGTATGGCTACAACTAGCAATATTATCCACACTACAAGGCCTTGAAGTTATACATATAGCTCCTCAAGGTGTTGATATCTTGCATCGACTCCACCATAGAGTGGTCCACATAGAGGCTCAATGCAGAAGAACTGCCCAACAATAAATATAAACAGAACAATATTATTAACAAGCAATGGTCCTATTGGTCTATGAGAAGAGGAGGAAGGGAGCAAGGAAGCATACATCAAAGGGCCAAATGGAAGCCATGCTACATCCCATCGGATTCTCGGTAACCTGTAGCGCAAGAGTAAAAGCAATCAAATTACAAGTTCTAGCTGTTGATGGTTAGTACAGTTCCTGTGGTCACGCATAAAAGAGCATTATCATAAATTGACTTGCCTAAAATGATATGCTTTGAGAATAAGAATGCACAAAGCAAATAATCAGGTAACACAGATTATACCTCAAGAGGTAGTACGTCCAGAAAAGGGCTACCAGTATGCTGACATAGAATGAATACCACATCCACTTCTTCCAGGAGTGCAGCAGTCCTTTAACTGAGAATAAACATGCTAGGGCAGCTATCCAATCTGTGATATTCAAGGTAATGTATTAATCATATCACAAGGGAAGTGAGAATAGTTTTGAGTTAGCGCACAAATTTTATGCCCGTAAATACCATGTTCTTTTACTTGTTTTGCTACAAAGTAAAACAATAATTTCATAGAAAATGAGTTTAGATGATGATTAACCAACAGGATCAATAAATGCCATCTTGTCTAATACTATCATGCTATAGGTGACCTGTTCCCTAAAACTCTGAGTAGAGAACATTTGCAGACTGCTAAGTTAGGGTATAGCATTCCAAAAGAAAGTAGTATGATAAAACAAAGAAAGACACAGCTGCCTCAGTGCCATCAGCTATTTGAATCCAAGTAACATGAAGAGATCTTGTTATCTGTTCTTGTATCTAAAACTTCCTCTTTTTAACTTTTGTAACAGAGAGAACCTCTGGTTTATTTACCTTACCCAACGCAAATATGATGTAACCATAATTACCTGCAACTATGACCATCGGTGATGACAAATCTTCCATGAAGTAAGCATGATACTGCTGTACATTAGAGAAGCATGGGTCAAACAACGGGACAGTAGCACAGCGAAATGAAATCGCTAGACAGTCGTTACAAAGAAAATCATTGATAGATAAAGCAGACACCGCCAAATGGGAAGGTGTAATAGTTAAGTTGTAGTGCTGAATGCTTCAGAATTCAGGCATCACTGGAAAACACTGCATATAAATGCATTTGCTGGTAATAAAATAGTACTGTTATTTTTCAGCGAACAATCCTCGACAGGTGAGCCAATTATAATTGTGATCCTAACCCAGTGCAACCAAACTTCATGCGTACCGCTATAGGCTATTTCCAAATCTTATGCCAATCAAAGTCAAGCAATCAACATTGGACTCAAGCAAGTGATGTCTACCAAGCGCCATGAAATGGGGATGTTGGACAGTAAGCAACCAACCAGTTCCCACGGGGACGACGCATGGTGAAAGCCGGAATAGATGAGGAAGGCCGCGTAGCCGAGGAGGAACCCCGCAAAGACGCGCTGCACAAGGAACAGGGCCATGACCGGGCGTGAGCAGGAGACCACCAAATCGAATCGAATCGAAACAAACCCTAAGCCGAATGGATCGGGAATCGGCGCGCGCGTACCCTCCAACGGCGGCTCTGCTGCGCCTGCTTCTGCTCCAGCGACCGGACCATCTCCTCCTGCTCTGCACGCATACCACAGCAGCGTAATAAAGAGGGGGGTGCTGGTGAATCGGCGGTGGCTGGATGATCCCCAAAGCTGGGGGAGGAGGGACGCGCGCGTGATGGTACGCACCTTGGATGTCCATGGGGACGAGGTCGTCGTCGTCTTCCATGCCGTCGCCGCCGCCACGCCGCTTCCACCACCTTCTCGTCGCCGTCGTCGTCATCCGCTCCGCTCCGATCCGGGAGGCGATGATTTGGAGCTCCGAGCTTTCTATTTGGAATGTGATTTTGTGAAGTTGGCGTTTCCTCCTCTTGAATCAGATGGTCGACAATTCCATACACCGGTGGTAAACAGAATTAATGATTCTCCCTTATTTTTAATGGAAAATAGTTGCTTCTAATGCAATGATATTGCCCCCATGATATTTTGTATTCGGAGCATAGACTATCAGCACAGTTTATGATACACATATTTGATTGTTGTTTTTTCTTTTCTTTTGCCAGGATGATTGTTGTTTTTTCCTCTGCATTATTAACGCATTTCATAAGAAAATTATTTGGAGTTTACAACTAAAATAGTAATGCATAACGAAGGTGTAGAAAAGAATATCTAGGCATGTATGTGCCAAAAACATCTCGACTTATTAATTATATTAAGTACTCTTAAAATTACAAAAATTGTATACATAATATTTATAAATTATTTGAAATTTCCAAGAAGGTAGAACTGAAATACACAAAGGCTTCCTTTCCAAAAAAAACACAAATGCATTAAAAAATACCAAATGCCAAGGCATTGATGTAGCGAAAATATTAGAAAAACTAGCTCCAAGAAACACGATGTAGCGTAGTGGGCAGGGCCACCGTCGCACCCGATGATAGCCTGCATTCAAATCTCTGCAGGTGCTAGACTATTTAGTAAAACTTCAACTCTACTGAATCAGGATTTAAAAGTTATAGCTTTATAAAAGGGACCTAAATTTCGGTCACCTCGGATCTTTAAAAATTTTAGTCAAATTTACGGGACGTCCGTTTTGTATTGTGATTCGTGCATTGGTTTAGGTGGGTTTTTCCTTTGTCAGGTTTGCTCACTGTATTTGATAAGTGGCTTTGGGTACAACATCTACTATTGTCTCCCTTGTCCTTTCATCGATCCCCAGGCCTGCTGTCCTGAGCAAGAGAGGTGAGCTCTCCAAATTAGCAGTGTTGGATGTCCTTTCATCTGGTGTTCTCAGCTTTATCATATTCTTGTCATCATTTTGTCCTGTGATATGTTGGCGAGACTTGTCCACCGGCATAGATCAATCTGATTTTCATGGCTGCGTGTTTGTGCTGTGCTGCTGATAACTGATTGTATTGTAGCCAATACATCGCATTTCAATAGGTTTAGCTTGCATTTTAGATGATGGTTCTTGTTTTTCCCCTAAATCTCAGTTCTTAAGTCTGATGCGGTTATCGCTGTTGTGTACATTGCTAAGTATGGTAGAGTTCTCTCTCATCTAAATTTGCACTCTTACCATCTGGCTTCCCTATTTGTCATCTTCTAAGAAATTTGCAGTTAAATATTCTCGATATTGCATCACATTTGCACATGTAAATAGTGCAATTTTGGCCTAGGGTGCTCATGACATAAGCTTCTGCACGCTCACACTTGTTTTAAAATTGCAGTTGTTACTAAAATATGTTACACTAGTTGATATGATTGTGCAATTTTCAAATAAAACCAACTGCAATTATTCTAGAATCCATAAGTAGAAGTATTTTTTTTACATCTCTTTGCATTCAATAATCATATAGTGTATAATTGATCAAAATTGCACGTATGGTTGCTTTCTTTGATGTGTATACTACAGTGCAATTTGCACCGTATATCAGTGCAACATCTTACCTCGTTACTTTGCTGTTCTTTTTAGTGATCTCATCATTCTTGTCCTGTGTATATGCCTCGAGCTTACATGTGAACACATTTGCAACAAATGGCCAATTTTATCTATCACCGTTAGCTCGTTAGCTACTACAATGATGTGTGTTATCTATCGCCGTTGATTGGAGATCCAACGAGAACAAACGTGACTGAAAATTTTAAGTATTTCAGTTACTTGAAAATCTAGATAGTCCGTTTTAGAAAACCTTGTTTTAGAGTGGTAAAAACAAAATGTGCAAAGTTCCAACAAACAATTTTGCACCCCCCGCCCCCCTCACACACACCTTTCTTAAAATTTTGAGGTGTTCACGACTCCAAACATGTTACTTTCTCCATTCCAAAAATATTTTATTTTCTTAAGGTGACTTTATCTTTCTAACAATTAAAGTTTCTAAAATAAAGAATAAATGTATTAGGGTTTGTTAAAGTGAGGGACAAATACATTGGGGTTTACTGAGTGGGAGATAAATATATTAAGTTTGATAAAGTGAAGAACATTCTAGTTTATTTAGTTTTATATTGATAGTGTGACATAAACTTAAAAATAAAGTTTTTTAGACGAAGGTAGCAGCGTGTTAAGTCAAACTTGGCATGAGCCAGGTGTGATTAGAATGTACCCTAAGAGGCTCAGACACTAGACCTACATCCAAGAGCAGGCAAACGTCAAAGCCCAACGAGCCAAGGAGATTTACTTTACAAGGATTAAGTCGTGTTCTTTAGGGACGACTGGCCGGATTATAAACAAATACTACTTTACAAGGTTTAAGTATGTGTTTTTTTGGGATGACTGAACAGACTATAAACAAATACTACTTTACAAGGTTTAGGTCTGTGTTCTTCATAATGGCCTTGTGTGTATGTTCTTTAGGAACAACTGGACAGTTTATAAACAAATACTTGGAGGGGTATATTAAATATTATATAAATCTAATAAATAGATTAGAACAAATTATTTAAGCAATACAGATTTAGAAATTTTTTGAAGAGATAGTAGTTTAAGAACCATGAACCATGGTACGCATATAATCCATAAATCCATAGGTTAAAACCAACGCGTCCTCAAAACCCAAATAGGCCACGCTCAGGTCTCAGTATGTGTTTCCGAATCTTTCTTTTCATGATCTTTTCTTTTCTCAAAGAGAATTTCTTCATATATTTTCGCGTTAGGTGGCAGAAAAGCTAAAAAAATACAAATGCATAGACAACCCAGGATACCGCCGTAATTTTCATTTAACATCGTGTTTAGTTTCTGCTCAGTGCTCAACAAAAACTCATCCGCTGCCTTACTGTCCTCACAAAGCCAAAATTGGGGGGGAAAAAGGCTCAACTGTAATTTCGATTAATACACATGCCCTTTTTTGATGTACTGATGTTGCTTCCAGAAATAACGCACACAAGGGGTTAAAATGGCAAGACCTTCGAAATACTTCATTGCGCATCCCCTTCATGTATCTCTCCCTCTTCAAATAGATCATCATAAGCAACAGGCACACGAATTCTGTCTGCTAATGGTTTGCGGTCAGCTTTGCTATCAGGTAAAGGTGGTGACTTCTCAACTAACCGCTCAGGATCATCTGATGCTTCCTTTCCACCATGTGGTTCAATATCCTCGTCAATTAATGCACTGCCCTGTGAGCTTGCATCTTCATTTCTGCTTGACTGCGGCCTGCCTTTTGTATACCTAAACTGCTTCTGAAAGGAGAAAGGAAGTAGGCAAATCAATTAAGGGGCAATTAAATATAATTAAACAATAGTGGTAGTATGAAAAACCAAACTTGTGAATTGTGATGAATTAACGGCTCAATACCAAAATACCATCAAATATCAATGTCTTCGTAACATGAGAAAACAGAAAACAATACATTGTTTACATAGTGCAATCACTGAGACATGTTTACTCGATGATTTATCATGAAGTTCCTAATTCCGGTTTCAGTTTTAATCAAAATAGATTAAAATTCCTTTTAATGCTCTCCAAATATAATTGTAAGCCCACTTCCGTTAATGAGCAAATCTGATCTCAATCTGAATCATAGTTCAGTCACAATTTGGTTTATCTAGGACCAATTAAAAAATACCAAAAAATTGAAGTTCTCTTGCTAGCACCTGTTTTGTAATAATGGCATTGCATACTCATGATTCCATGATTCATCTGTCTTCTTTTTTTTCCCCAGGAGGTCTAGAAATGACTGATGATCAACATAGTTGACTTGAATAAGATAAATTTAATGCTTTTATCTATTTTATGTACTACATCAGTTCTTTTATACTTGTCGTTTTGGACATCGACAAAGGCTCCAATGACATGTTTCATCACTACTTTTTCCAACTATATGTTTATAAAAGCTATGAAAATTATAACTACATGAAAGTGCTTTTCATGACAAATCTACCAATTTCATTCTCATGTCAAATCCTAATATTTTTCTATTAATTAATCATTTAAGGTTTCGAGGTTTGACTTCATGCATTTTAGGTCGACATCTATTTGAAAACGGAGGTAGTACCAAATAGCATGAAAGCACTAAAAGCATCCATATGAAAGGAATGTTACGAAAAACAAGCATGTCCATGATAGTGGCATACCTCAAGCTCCCTTCCTTTTGCCATAATTTCCTTGTATGCCTTTGGCTCTCGTGACTTCAAGATGTTCCAAAGAATTCCACCACCGGTGCGGAAGCGACTTCCGTCAGCAATAGTCTGCCCTCCACACTTCTGGATGGCCTCAACCTGGAACCCAATGGCTTTAGTAATAACAGATAAAAACCACAAAAAAGTAGTCTTAAGAATATTACAAACTATTCACCACAACTGTGATTTAACATCACCTACAGCAATTAATCCATTATTCAAACGATTTCTAGATGATCTAGATATTTCTTATTTTTGTTATATACAATCAGAATTATATAACGCATCTACATAGCTATGAAACAGAAACTTAACTGCAGTTGGATTTGTCACCAATCAAGTACGCAGATGGCAAATATTATTCACACTCTTCTGAGACAACGCCAAACTTCTCAAGTACACTTAACAAACTAATCCATGTAACTGCAAAGAATCAGGGCAGTGATATTTGTAAGAGTAGTGGGCAACAGATCTCCTAGGTAAGGCAATTTGGCCAATACCTAACAATCTAGGAGTATTATGGAGGCATGATGGGCAATTGAGAGGTGAAGACAACTTACACCAAAAATAATGTTGAACTAAATTTTAACAAGTCTCAACATTGATCAGTGAACTTATTTAACTATTCCATGTAAAAATTGCATACCTCTCTAACAAGATCGCTGACAGCAGAAACACCAAGGCAGCCAACAGCATTCCAGACAAGGTAGGACTTCTTCTCCTTCAAGCGCTTGCAAGTATCATTAACAAATCTGCCAAGACCATGCAGGATAGGCAGTTAGCACAACAAACATAGATAACAGGAAGCAAAAAACAATTCATGTGTCACATGTCAAACTATTCATATCATAGATCTACTTGAGCTGGTTGGGCAAACAAAATAAGTGGTAGTTCTATTCTAGAGCTGGCTTATTGGATCACAAGATCATTTGGCAACTGAACTCCATACAAACGTCCTGATCTTTAAATAAACCAAATTAGCATAGCCCTCTTAGAATTATTTTAGACATGAATAGACGTTTTCCATGAATAATAGCCAGACCAAAATGCCAGTAACAGTCTGAATCTACTTGATATCAACTAAATTGAAACAGAAAACTGCAGTGGGGAGCATAATTCGGTTAACAACAGCAGGAAGTGCCTTTCTCACACAAAAAAAAAACAGATTAATTAACATAGATATGATAGGCGATCTGGGTGTACTGCTCCTGATTGTGGGGAAGGCAAAGTTATGAATTCATATCAGGCATCATCAACCCAAATTTTAAACTGTATCATGTGCACGAACGACATAAACCCTAGTGAGCAGAACGAGGGTTTATACCGATTAATGTCGGCGATCTTGGGCGGCCCATCGGGCCTCCCCTTGTTCTTCTTCCTCCCAGATTTCTTCTTCTTCCTCCTGTTCTTCCCCGCCGGCCCGCGCATCTGCGCCTGCCCCACGCCGCCATCGCCTCCTCCGGTGGCGGTGGCAGTGGCGGGGACGGGCGCGGGGGCGGGGGCGGGGGCGGGGTCCTCCTCCGCCTCCTCCATGGGCTCTTCCGCGTCGGCCATCTCGACGTCATCGCCATCGAAGTCTAGGGCTTCCTCGTCGAGCACAGCGTCCAGGACGCTGTCCCCTCTCTCCATGCCGCGCAGCTCCTCCACCACGCCGCGCCCCGCTAGCACCAGGGGACCCTCACGCTATCCGCCGCCCTCCTCCCCCTCCCCTGCCCTCCTCTCCACTCCTCTCCTCTCCTCGCAGCACGCAGGGAGGACGGAGCGGAAGCGGCGGCGAAGGAAGGAAGGAGGCGGTGAATATGGGTAGGCTGCTCCACCTTAGGTTGGGCCCTGTGGGCTTGCTCTGGGCTGCTCGACCCTGATATGGAAACAGGATACCGACTCTTTTGAGTTTTTTTCTCTTTTTTTTTTTTTAACTGCCGACTCTTTGAGTTGGAGAAGAGAGAACTCAGAGAAGGTGGTTGATTAGTATACTGCAAAAATAATTTTTTTAAAGTAACATGCGCCGTACATTGCAATGAGCAATACGATTATGGATGGGCTACACTGGCCCATACTATTAGGGATAGATTTAGAATATAGATCGAGTATAAAGTAGTGGATCTGACCGACAGAATGGAACTCTGCATGGGCATCTCTAAATCTAATGGCTTTACAAATGAACATCCATTGCAAATTGTGCTTAAGTATCTGCATCCATTTGTTGATATAGCTGAAATTATGCTGAAATATCTGAAATAATGCTGATTAGCTTCAATTTATTAATCCATCTATTGAGAGGGAACTAGCTATTGGGATATGACTAGTGTTATTTGGCTAGCCTCTTAAAGTGCAAACAAAATATTAAGAGAGAATATTTTGGCTACGTCATTTCGCTATTAAGATTTGGCTAGACTATTAGAAACGCTCTTACAATGGACCATACTTCTCGCACAATACGAGATACCGGGTTTTTTTTTTAATCATTGCTTCCCATGTGATACAAGACTCTATATTGCAGTCCGTGCAACACAAGACACCAGATCATGTTGCTTCATATTCTGTTTTGTTAGAAATCGCATCCGATTCTCACTCCATGATTTTCAATGTATGATTTTTTTTCTTCCACGGTTTTTTTAGGGTGAAGCAGTTCCATGATTGGAGTAAAGCGAGCACGACAAGATAGCCCGCCAATGACACGATCCATTTCACCCAAATACTATGTCACGATCGTAAAGGAGTATGGATCCGGTCTTTTAAACACCAATTCCTCTGCAGTTATTTTATTTTATTAAACTGGCTGATGAAAAATAAACATTTTATTTTACTGGTCTATCTCCTAGAAATTTTCTTCCACCATTGTTACTCTTACAATATGAAAAAAATAATTTTTTTACTATTGTTCATTATCAGCAAAATACATGTACGTTACAACAAACTAATAATATTACATAACCTAACTAAGACCAATAAATTTTTTATAGTTAAAAAATTGGTAGTACGTACAACATAATTTTATTTCAAGGTGGTATCAAATCTTTCTTATAATTATCCGTGTGAGTCGATTTAGAACCGCAAATAACCTTGAGCAAAGTAAGTGTCTTCCTTGCACATTAATGGAAGCTTTAATTTAGTGGTAAGGATCTCAGTCAATTCACTGGAGTTCTGCTCCCCACAAACTCACCGTTGCTCCTTTTGGCTCCCTCCACTGTCGTTGTCAAGGCATCGTCATGTTTGATTTTCCGTCAATGCAGGCAGCCTCCTCTCTCCTACTATATGGCTTTCGCCTCTTGTTTTGCCGTCGCTTTAATCGTTTTGTTTATATTCATTCCATTTTCTTCATATAAGTTGGCAAAGTTTTTATCCACTATATCCACGTGGTTGCCTTATTACATTCTACTAAGATTGCATTCACCCATCGCAATGCATGGGCATCTTTCTATTTACCTCGTGAAAAGAGGCAATTTGTACAAGCCTACGGCATAGGGCCTTTCTGTCCACGGCATAGCTACGCTTACGCAGATAGTCAGGTAGACAGTAGACATTGGCATTTCTGTACCGCTTGCAAAGAGAGTTCACGCCCAAAATGAACAAATTGTAGCAACTATCAAATAACATTGGACTGGATGCAATATCGACAAGAAGTACAGACTGTTAAAGACTTCGGTAAAATCACACAAGCGGTCAACTTTAATGATGGTGTTTGCAACAGGTAGTCAGTATCGACAGGTACACGAGTTCTGCACTCAGAAGTCAAAATACTGCAGGTCTCCAAGTGCTGGATTGTTTTATTAGTAGAACTGAAGGTCATCACAGTTGACAGCAGCACCAAACACCGATCTGCTTTCCAAGCTCTGCACCGAAGAAACACCGTTACATTGCTATGTCCTCAAACGGAACAGTACAAGTGTTTGTATGGCTTGGGATGTTGCCGACTAAGATTTATCTCACCTGACATGCCTACTCAACGTGCGAGAAACCGCCTCCAGTCTCAGATTTTGTTCTGCATGACAAAGAGGGAGATATAAGAGCTGCCCAGAATTGGTAGCCGTAGATGCTAAAGAATAATGACAAGTTAAATAAGCCATTTTCATGGAAAAACAGTGTTAGTACTTGAGAATTAGATGAATTGACTCCAAGCCCTAGATAAAAAAAAACACCCCATTCCTAGTAGTAAAAAGTTTTTGACGACAAAAACTCCTTGTCCCTTTCCTAATCACCAAGTAATACCACAAGTAGAGTTAAACAAGTAAAGCTGAACAACCAAGTATAATTCAGAATCAGAAAGGAGGGACAGAACAATATTAGGAACACTGGTCAATGGTCACACTTGTTAAGTATGTAATGCCCAATAAGTAGCAACTCGAGCTTGTGAACTAGAACAATACTAGGAACATAACAACTTACTATAACAATATATAATAGTCTCTTTTCAAAAAGAAAAAAAATGATAGTTCAAATCATAACTTACTTGTGATCAGAAGGATTGGGCATTACTTCATACACAATTGTGGCCACAACATCCCTTTTGTTCTGCAATTGGAAGAATGGAGAAATCAAAGCATCAGCATGATATTCAATTATATTTTTTGGACTAAATAAACAAGCCTCCGGTACCTGAGTAGCTTCACCACGCAACCCAATGTAATATATCTTAGTTGTGTCACCTCCAAAGCTCTCAGGAAAATGTAGAGTTAGGTTAGCCACACCTTGGAACCTTGAATACCTGACAAAAGCAGCAAAATCATATAAGAGAGAGAGGAAGGGGGGGGGGGGGGGGTGTTGTTAAGATAAGATGCTATACGTAGAGCATATCATAAAGCCTAGTAGTTAAAAATTAAAATGCAAGAGAGCAAAAACAACCGTGCATAACTCTACTGCCTTATTTGCAAAGTGCAAAATGACTAGTATTGGTTTGCATTACCATCAGTGAAAGCATCTAATAAATTTACCTAGCAGCAGAGTATTGTGTATAAATACTGGAGATCATATTAATAAGGCGTGCCCATCTAATGGAACAATACTCAAGAGAACACTTTTTTAGCTTGAAAACTACAATGGACTGAACAATTCATGAATGTTAGCAAGGCCAGCATACTCGACCAGTACAAATGGAAATAGAAAAACCTTGTTTGGTACTCAAGAACTCCCTGCAAATTCTCTGCCAGCTCCCATTCCTAGTCAAACAAATACCATCTCAAATTACAGCTAGATTTCTTCTTATGCATGGATAAGACAAGAAGAAAAATTAAAACCACACCTGCACAGGCTGCATGTTTTGAGCATCATTGAAGTCAATGCCTTCTCGATTGATAAAACTGTAACATGTCAAGTTACTCTTAACAAATTTTATGCCATTACAGTCTGTTATAGAAGGAGAAATAGATGAGTCAAGTAACAGAAAAGCTAGAGCTCTTGAGACTAACGCTCTCATTCTAGAAGGGCTTGTTCCATCTGCACCACCAACGACAGAGATGCTCTTGATCTTGACATCTGATGTAAACCTACAACCAAAGGGTACAAAGGATAACACAGGTTTGTAAATTCTGGATAAGCGTTATAAACATAATAGAAGGGAGATAAAAAATGACTTAGCTCATATGCAAGTCTGTCACAGCAAGCTATAATCTACTAAAAGGTAGCATCAACAAAAATAAATATATCTGGATCATGAACTTTGGGCAGTAACAGAGAGCAAGAAGCAGTGAGCAAGCATATTGCATGATCGTTCTCTCTGATTTTCCTTTTCTGGACCAATCACTATTTGTTTTTTGCCAAGATAATATCCTAATGGAAGGGAAAAGATGTCTCAGATGAGTCAATAGTGTCCAGTTTACCTATTGTGGACTACCCTTTCACAGGGTACCTACAATTCCTGGTGTGGAAAGCTGACTTGCAGTTGGTACCAGCACACTTAAAAAGCATCCTAACTTTCACACAAACAATTGATAGAAGGATGTGCAAAATAATCAAAAGGAAGTGCAAGATACATGTTTCTGTTTCTCACAGACATCCTTTCAATTAATGGCTGCTGGGTAGATCAATCAATTAAACATGCACAAGCACTATCCTGGAGTGAGAGCTGAGCACAATACCACTAACAACGGATGAAAACTAAATCATCAATGAATAAAACATCAAACAGTTCTGGTCTAAACACTACTGCAGTCCTGCATCCAGAAGATGATAGTAAAAAAAGTAGTTCAGGATGTGGTTGTGTGTTCCTTTTGAGCTTGTACACCAACTTAAATCACCAATGGATTGGAGTAAGAAACAACGGGGGAAATACACGCATATATCCAATTAGCAAGTGGCGTACTTACGGGATGAAAATAAGTAACTCAGGGTCACCCTCATTACTCTCCAGAAAGCCCTGGTGCAACAAGGTTGCTCATAAGAATGCAGCACACAGATATGAAAGGAATGTCAAGAAATGGGATCTATGCTAAATCACATGTCTTAAATAAATAATGTAAAACACGGGCCAAAATTTCCAGCTTACTACTACACAGCTTGCAGAATTAAATGATGAAACCTTATACAAGCAGTACGCCAATATTGAAGATCTCATGCAGAAAAAAGGTAATTTCTCCATACCATACTATAGAACACATGAAAATATTTTTATACCCACCCTGCTGGCCTTCTGACACTGCATTCCTGCTTGCTTAATCTTTTCTGAACATCAGAGCCTTTTTCTTCCTTCCCTAACTATCTTTGTTAGAGATTTACAAATTTTTCAAGTATTAGTTGAGAAAATATTTAATTTTCAGTAGAATAGTTTTATATTTGTTTTATACTGTCTGTCTATGTGGAAAGATGTGGAGAAATGGCTAGTATCTACTTATTTAAGGAAGGCAGCTAGTTTCCTTCATTGAATTTTAACACGACAAGAAGAATATCATCCGCACTGAGGTGCAGTAATCAACACCCAACTAATGTGTGGTACCGCAGCTAATCTATAAACACCTTAAACCCATGCCATCTTTGGGATATGGCAGGAGAGGACAATATATGTGAGAATACGCCAAGATGTATCAACGGAAAGGATTGCAACAAGACAACTCCTACTGGCAGCCAAGTGACAGTTATCTAGAAAAAAACGGTGGACACCAATGAGGAACTTGGTGTCAATTAATTAAGAAGAAATGTGAGCATGCGCAGGACTCAAACACGGGTTGAGTCCACGCACCCCTGCCACTGTGCTAGCAAGCGCTTCTCACAGGTTATCTAGAAGAACCCCACCAAATACATCTGCTAAGCGTCCAGTCTGCCTGCCTGTGGAACTACTAATTTTCAAGTAATGTAATAATACACTAACTTCAGAAAGAACAATAATACATGGAGTTCATGAGGGTTATGCTCTAAAAATGGTTCTGGCGGCTAGTTGTTACGGGCACTTTGCTAATTAAGGCGACATGGGCAGGAAGCGACATTGCTATCACATACCCCAGAGGTGTCGAGGCGCTGCTCCCAGGGCTTGAAGACCGACTTGACGCTCCCCGCCACAGATTCGTTCAGAGCCACCACCTGTATGATGCAGCAGGATAAGGGCAAACAACATCAAACAACCACGGAAAAAAAAATTCGAACCCGTTGCCCTAACTGACCAATCTCCAGTTTTTCTTTTAATCTACACGATTAAACGCGGTACTAGATAAACTAAACGTATGGACTAGCAGCAAATCACAGGAGAGCAGAAGGCGAATATAGGAGTTCACGCGGCACCCGCAAAAGAGGCGATGGTGATGCGGAGCCAATCCGATCAATCAGGCGAGCGAGGGAGAGAGATGGGGGAGGGGAGGGACCTTGGGGATGTCGATGTGGTTGAAGAGCGACCAGTCGGCGGCGCAGTTGTGATCCTCGCAGCTGTGGTCGTGCAGGCACGCCATCCTCCTTCCCCCTTTCCCTTCCTTCCTTCCTTCCTTCCTTCCTCTCTCTCTCTCTCTCTCTCTCTCTCTGAAACCTGAATGACGCGGGCGCCGGCGATGATGATGTTGTTTGATTCGCTCTTGCCTTCTGCTGGACTTCCTCCTCCTATGCCCCTAGCAGAAGGCGGATATATAGCGCGTCGTCTTCTCTTCCCGCATCTCTCTCTCTTTGGTCTACTCTATCCATGTAACGCTTTTTTTGGCATCGTGACGAGTGTTCTAGAGAGATTCTTCAATGTCTCGTCAGACGTCTCGCCATCTTTTCTCTCCTTAGAGGAATCTCTCGCCCATCCTAAAAAAAAGAAAAAGAGAAAATCTCGCCATAGGGTGCCAAATCGCACGTTTGGTCGGTGCTGCTCGTGGGACGGTGGGGTAGCCCGTACGCCTGCTTCGATCGCCACGTCGCCACTTTCGATCCAAATCCAAATCATCGAGTACTGTTCATTAGGATAGGCCCACTGTATCCTCCTAATACAATGAATTCATTGGTCCAAATGCATTTCTTCAATAGAATCATGTCACTTCGGCCCCATCAACAACAGAAAACAATCAAGCAGAAATCCAACTTTGGACCCCAGGCTGACGTGGAACACAGGAACAGCACAGGGAAGAGAATAGGGTACCGTACAACGCAGCAGAAAACAAATACAGTGCATACGAATGTCTGCATCCTTTTCTATTCTTTTGTCATTCTGGGTTATCCTAAGAACACAAATCCAAGCTCTCCAAGAAACAAAACTGATAGCTACCAGTATGCAACCTGCTATTGTTTCCTACTTTCAGTCTAGAGAATCAAATGAAATGGGAGGTGCTAATATACATCAGTGGCTGTTACAGGCACGCATGCTGCAATAAAAGAATCATAATGTTGTTACAGTCTTAGAGCACGCATGCGGCAATGAATCTGTTAGTTACCAATTGCTGTATAATTTCTTCTGTGACGGACAATCACCACATCCACTCAGGTAGGAAGCCAGGAGGAAACCAAGATATTATGGCGAGCTCATGCACCCGGAGTAAAGCAGATGATTGTCTTGACAGATCCATTTTTGGATCTTACTAAAACAGTCGACATGATAGGTCGTGTTACGTGCTATGATCTCAATGTGCTACGTGAGTATCTCCACAGACTGACTGCCAAGACTATTGCGCCAGCCATGCCAGCCAAAATCTGCAGGAAAGACGGATCTCCAAATGCTGAGGGAGCCATGGGTAATGTCTAAATAGAAGCAAATGACATGATAAATGAATTGTCTAACCTTGGCGTCTCTGTTAAATCCACCAGAGCTCCAAGTAAGCAGTGCCTTGAACGAGTTCCAGCAGGATGGCTTCGGCATAAGAATAACAACAGTGAACTGCTTTCTGCAAGGGAAAGGCAGGACTCTTTGCAAGGCCAATTGCATCGCTAGCGGTGTCAAAGCCTCTCTAACCTTTAGTCGTCCCTCATCTTGGATCTGTACAAATAAAGTAATGGATGTACTCAGCAACAGAACGGGCCATTTTAAATACTATATAATTTATACAGGGGAAAAAATAAAGGAAGAATGCCAAATATTTGGCCAAGAACACAACTAAAGACCTACAAGCATATGGATGTGCTAATAAGTAATACTACATCTGTCCCTAAATATAAGGGATCTTGGCTTTGTAAGTATATTTGAGGACAGACATAGTATCTTTGTTGCAAGGATGTGCTAATATATTTGTCACCAGTAACTGGAGAAGGCATAAATTAAGCAGGATTGAACCATACGAAAAGTATCAAAATCGTACCTCAAAGGTGGATCCAACATCTCCAGAATAAACCCTTGATTGATAGCTCCGCAGAATTCGATCCAGCCAGTAGTAATTTTCCTGCAGTTTCTCAAAGATTAGAACACTATGCACTATACTAGCACGAATTTGATAAGGACAAACTTCACTAAACCTGTAGTCCATTTTCATGAGCTCTTTGTTCAATTTCAAGGATAGTTAATACGTCTTCTTCAGAAGGGCCTTCATTCTGTAGATATGATATCTCTTCCAGAACAAAGTCAACCTGAAGAAATTCCAAGTGGCTCAAAATTGAAGCTTCTTACAACAAAATAGAATACAGGTTAACCAGAGGCAAAAGAGCATACAAGTTTGGATGACATGTCAGGATCGCACGAAAAATTCACACTTATGTCTCCACGAACATCTCCACTTCTTGAAGGTTTGTTGCCACCTAAGAAGACGCCTACATTGACTGAGTAAACCTGCAAAACAAAAAGGATGTATTTAATGGACAAAAAATGTTACACAAAGTTATGGGAATGGTCAATTCAGAATTCCAGATAGTGTGCAGGATCAAGGCACTCTACCTGTCCATATTTGAAACGAAGCACTTGCATGATTTTTGTTTCCAGAAGTTTACTTAGAAACCCAACATAGTGAATATCCTCTGTCTTTAGATACAGCAGAACACATATTTCAGGCGGTGGGTAGTATTGCCATGCACTTTATAAAGGTTTTTTTTTATCAATGGATACATACCATTGTTGTGCTCTTTAAAACCACAGGAAATCCCAGTTGCACAAAGCATTGAGCTTCAACCATAGGGCTGCGAACAACTTCTCTGGAAAAAGGACACACTTCATGGTAAGACTACATGAGATCATAAGGCAACTTTATATCTAAAAAAGGAAAGCATATGGTTTGTTAGACCTGCATACACATGGACATAAAATGAATGCAGGCAAATCTGCCAATATGAATTAGTCAAAAGGAGCAGCAGCAAACCTAATAATAGTCTCTGGAAACTTGAACGGCAATCCTTTTAGATCATCACGAGTAAGTGGCTGCACTGCATCCCTTACCTTAGGTATTCCACCCTACAAAGTAGACTCAACTAGCATTACAACTGTTCTTCGTCACCTTTGAACAATAATAGAAGGCACAGAACATACCAAGTACTGCAAAATCAGTGGAACTGAGATAGATGGGTCTATGTTTCCCACTATTACAACAGTAAAAGCTGATGGATCCTTGAAGCAATTGTTGAAATATCCGCATGCTCTTATTGGATCCACCTTCTTCAAGTCACTTATTCTAATTGGCTGCAAAAGGAACTCTAGTAAACTTCTAGGCAGTAATATGAAGACCGCATTGGAACTTATTGGTGCTTTTCTGTTAAGGTACCTTAAAGAAGTATGAATTCCCATAATTTATCTCCCGCGCACGATTTGCAAATGCAGTGTAAGGATCTCTTTCTTGAGCATAAATAGCTTCCTCTGCCATTTGCATTACTATTTTTACTTCTTCCTCTCTTGGCTCCACCTTTGTTGTAAATAGTTGGTAGACAAGCTGTATTTATGGCAGCCAAACATAAGCACGGGTCCACATTTTGCACAAACAAGTAATATTGTTAGTATGCCTGATATGGTGTAATCTGTTATGTATTGGTTAGGATAAGAGTCCAAAGACCAAGGGGTACGGCACTCGCCTAGTCACCCTGAATTAGGACCAGTAGGGCTTCTCCCTGTCAAACCAACAGAGGCTCTGAAGCTTATTGAATAAACTTTATATCCATTGCTTGATTGGTAATGGTGTACATGGGGCCCCTTGATATATAGGGAGGACTGACTTGACCCCTACAAAAATAATCTCTAATATAATGAAAAAAATCCTATCTCTAAATCCTAACATATCTTATCTCTTCCTAACTAAAGGGTCTCCTACGTTTATTCGATTCCTTCCTAATATTTCACTTAGCCTGCCATATAGTGGTATGGGCTAGCCCACAGAAGAGGATTTTTACAACGCAAGTGCATGCGCACCTATATGCTGAGCCATTGGATGTTTTATTGAGATTCGTGCTGTACTAAAAAGAAAAATACAATATTGCGCTTTAATGAAACCTGTGCCATACAGACAAATCTCAAGGCAAAAATGACGATAGGGGATGTAGATGTATGCACTTGAGTTGTAAATTGACTTCCCCGCTAGCCCATTGCCAGTGCGCCATAATACAATCAGCATGTTTCGTGTATTTAAATATTCGTGTTTAAAAAAGCTTTTAGCAAACCTGCAAAGCAGTTTCAAGATCTGAAGGTGAGCAGTCCCCAGAAAATGATCTCATGTATGCCCCAACTTTTGTACCAACTTCAGCTCTCTTGCCAGCAAGCATGTCCATCAGGACAGATGGTCTGTAGCCAAAAATGCCAATTTCTCCTGCTATTGTTGAACCCATTGAACATGAGGTATATTCATCTTCAGACAATTCAGATAGACCACCATAGGCAAACCCAGTAAAAACAACCTGCAAATAGTTCGGCATAGAAAAAAACTTGAAATGAATCACCAGACGCAGTGACATAATAGCTGCAACACAAAAACCGCTATTCGACATAATTAATGAATTAACTTTCTGAACTTACAATTATTTCATCTAATAATAATATAGCACCAGATTCAGATCAAATGTTTAAAGTGATAATATCAGCTGCAGTTCTCTTTCTTTAAGGCCGAACAAATTATGCATTTAAATGAAACAGGACAAAGGTGGTTAACTGGTTATTATCATGAAAGGTAACACAGTACTGTAATTCCAATGTAAGCATCTATGCAGTAGTGTTGTAGAGTCCATGCGCTCAAATAGTAAATCGGCACTAAATTACTGAAGTACTTCTTCATGGCTGTATCCAATGCTGACTTTAGTTTTGCCCTTCTTCATCCTCAATTTGTTTTCACGTATAGCAACACCAAACAGGAAAAGAATGGCTATTGTCATGGGTCAGTGGATCCGAGGCCCACAACCAGGCCCAAGGGGAGGTGTGAACAGTACCACGTGGTACTGTGGCACTAGGTTTAAAACTTTAAATTAGTTAAGATTAGATTGAGTATTCCTATTTTAAAGATAAGTTACTTATGGGTCAAGTCATGTGAAGTCAAGTCTAATCTCTCCCTCAATGTTCTCCTCAACCTAAGTCCCTTCTCATCCCTAGCAGCTGCCAGCGCCTGGCTACCCTCTGCCGGTGTTTACCCATCATGATCTTGGATCATGACAGCCAAAGATTTCAAAGAAAATCGATAAGCTTTCCACTGTTAGCTACAAAGTGCAGCATTGGCTCAATCCAACGATACTTAGAGCTAATATTCATTAAATCTGTACCTGGCCTAGCCTAATACACTTGTGCTAAAGTATGATATGGTGTGGCAATGCAGCTTGATCAGTTGTTGTAATGTAACTAATGTTGGAGGGTATCTCCTAAGGAAAATGAGAAATGCTGGAGAAAGTGTTGTGACCTAAGAAAATCAAGATAGGAAGGCCTGCAAGTAACGAAACAGCATTGGATCAGTAAATAAGTAAACACTAATAACCTGATCATCAAGAAAGTCAGTACACTTGTAGCAAATTCGCATGCCATTTGAAAGTATCATCTCTGTGGCACCAATTCCTGGGTGCTCCACTTTATCAAGAATACTCCTGCAATGTCATTTGCAGAGTACAAAGGTAAGAATGGTGGTATAACAAAATATTCATATCAGACACAAAATAATATACTATGAGTTCAAGAAAATTAGTTATAAAAGACAGTTAATCATGAGACAGCTAATACCCTGGCTCTGGATTTTGGCTGACAATTTCTTCAGGGATTTGCTCTTCATCCCATGGAGGAATAGCGTTGTCTTGTTCGAGAGTGTTGACTTTCAGTACAACTGCTTTCAAATCCTCCAAAGAAGCATGAGCATGAGGTTCAACTACCTTGATAACACAGCTGCTTGTTGTTGAAAAGTTTGCTGCAAACTTTACCACTTCAGCGGAAGAAATATCTAGTAGAGAATAAACAGAGATAAATATTTAGATAATTGATTAATTATGGTGACACAAATCACACATGGAGGTCCAAGGTTTTGTAATAAAGGAAAGGTAATTGACATCAGAATTCATAAATTAGAAATATGAGCTCTAAATAAAAACTAGATCTCGGTAACACTTATACATACGGGGAAGAAGAGTCTTCTGCAACTGTGCTTCATATTCAATCCCGACAACAGGATCTTCATGAAGAAAATGCTGCAATGAATGGGACAGTTAACATTAGTTATCCTAATAAGTTTTAGGAGATGAACATCATGATTTAGTTGACATGGGAAAATAACAGTACAGAAAATGAGATACATTATAATCTACACTAAGGCCCCCTTTTGGTGCAGCTAGTACAATGTCTACAGAGAAAAAGGTTATAGTGCTGCCAAATGACGAAAGCCTGCAGCAGCTTATGAGTAGCCAGAAGCTAATTTTAAACGGAGAAGCAAAAGCTGTCTTCCACCAGTTTCTCCCAGAAACTGGTTTCTGCACAACCAGAAGATGTGCAAAAGGGGCCTAAGAACTGAAGAACAACTTCAGAACACACAGCACTAGGATAAACCTGATGTGAAAAAAAAAATCATGAAATGCAAATGATACAAAGCTATTAAGCCATATACCGGACTAGTAGTAAGCTAGAAAATTGCAAGAACCTGCAAGAATTCATCCCGAAGGGTTGTTGACTGCATCTGATCACGCTCCAAATACGCAGACTCAATATCTGACATCATTAAAGCACGTGCAATGGATATCTCACGTTCAGAAAATCCATGTAGCCGAACCCTAGCAACCTTTTTTTTCAAAAGAACAGGAAAACTTGTCTGAATCTCTTGGAAGCAAAATCCCACTAATTCTCGAGATTGGAGAAAATGTTTCTTTTCCAACAATCATAAAATCATTGAGTACACTAAGATATATGTGAATCAAGTAAAAATGATGCACTTTGATATTGTTTTTATGGAATTTCACATTTCATTGTACTACATTGAATCAACTGGAGGCACACTAGATTTGCTTTCATTATGCTATAGCAGAGTCATGCTTTTCCTTAAAAAAGTGTCAATCTTGAGCATTGAGGAACCTGGCCTTTGTATAAATGTAGAATGAGTATTGACTAGAAAAACAATTTCTCTTTTTCCTTCAGAGAGCAAAGTATAAAAGTACCTCAAGCAGCATAGACTCAAGAGCCTCAACCGTTCCCCTTTCGCGACAACTGGATGTAATAATATATGCCTTCACTGGCCGCACAAGAGCATCTGCAGCTGAAGAGCAAGAGAAGTATGGAGGATCATTCCTACGAGATATTTTGAAGAGCCTTTGGTTCAAAGCACAATGAAACATTGACTCTGCCAGGGAATCCCGATAGTCCTTCACCGTTTTAATTCTATCAGCAGGCATCTTGCAGCTAACAACAACAGCTGACTGTTTTGGGGTACAGTGGAAACAAAAAAAACTGTATTACTGAAAACATTCAGTCACCAGCAAAATATGTTCAGCACATTTGAAGCACTATAAAGTACCAACCCCTGCAGCTTCAGATTCCACAAAGCATGAATATCGAGGTTCAATATGCGATGGTACTGGAAAGTCTGGTATAACTGGTGGAGGACATGACGCTGGGGCTTTCTGGCCAAAGTGTTCCTTTATCATTTCAACAACAGCCTGCAGTAAATAATGACGCACAAAAGAAGGTCAAAGTACAGAGATTGTGATGTCAAGTATGCTAAGTTAGAGAAAGGACCTGTGTATCTGGGAAGTCCCCTACAGCAAAGACAGCCATGTTGCTTAGATGGTACCACTGACGATAGAACTGCCTAACAGCCTCATGCGGAACAGTCCGTATCACCTTCTCAGTACCTATAGGCAGGCGTTCTGCATACTGAGACAAAGGCATTAACAAGCAATACCATTTAGATACTTGCAGTTCCAAATAAAACAACACCAATAGGCAAAACTACAGGCCACAGCCTATTAACCCACCAATAATACCGAGCATAAGAGGAGTAAATTACTTGAGCTAGACTTAAACATAAGTTACATAACATAACCCTGTTTTTCATGCATAGGAGATTGATGTAATAATTATATGAGGACTTTGACCAATACCTTGGAACCTTCAAACAACAGCGCCCAATGGGAATCCTGCATCCTCCCAGTAGCATTACGTCCACCCCTATACTCCTCCAACACTGCACCCCTCTCTTTCTCCAAATCCTCTGGCGACACGCGAACCTTTCACCACCATTACCAAGCATCAGTCACACACCTCTGTCAAACTATGAGCAAACACCAAACAGCACGGCCATTGCCATGACAAGCGGTAAGCACATCCTCACCTCGGAGCTGAACTCGGCGAGGACTGAGATGGCCTGAGAGAGCAGGCCGGGTTTGTCGACGGGCACAAGCAGCTCGTAGATGGTCTCGTCGGAGGAGGTGAGCGCGTTCTGGCAGGCGCCGAACTCGGCCCCGATGCTCTCGAGGAACTTGACGATGTCGTGGTTGGTGTAGCGCGACGTGGCGCTGAAGGCGAGGTGCTCGACGATGTGCGCCACCCCGCGCTCGTCCTCCTCCTCCACCACCGACCTGCGCGAGTATCACGCCCACACGACGCGAAATCAGCAACAAGCTTGCGAAATCGTTGGTTGGGGGAGCAAAGCCAGCTACGAAGGGCAGCTATTAGGAGGAGCGAGCTAGCGAGCGGGGGAGTACTGACCCGACCTTGACGGCGAGGGAGAGGGCGGCGCGCATGCGGGGCTTCGGATTGGAGCGGACGTAGTAGGTGAGCCCGTTGGCGAGGCGGCCGTACGCGACGCCGACGGGCTCAGCGGGGAGCGACTCGTCCATGGAGACGGTGACCAGCTTCAGCGACCGGAACCCAACGCCCCGGCGCAGCCTCCTCCCCGCCCCGCCCCCAGCGCCGCCGCCGGCGCCTCCCCCGGCCGGCGGCTCCGTCGCCGGCGGGAGCAGATCCATGGCCGCACGCGCGAGGGAGAGAGGAGAGAGAGAGAGCAACGCAACACTCGCACACGGCGGTGGGAGCCGGAGAGGGATCAGATGGGGATGGGTCGGCCGCGTGCGAGGCCGATGCGATACGTGACAAATCGGCAGTGCGGTGACGTTGGCACGGAGATTTGCTGCTTCCGCCTATGCTGTTTTTTTTTCTCTCTTTTGCGGCTTTTTGGTGGGCTGGATGGATTGGCCCGGATTGGGTTAGGGTGGGCCAGAGAGGACGGAGCTGGCTGGGCCAAAAGGGGAAAAGGGTGTAAAGCGCCGTGCCCGGAGGAAGAAGGCTCCCGGGAGTGCGGCTTTTACACGGCAGGTCTGATTCCCATGGCCGTTGCCGCGGCGCGGCGTCCGTGGCTGGTCCGCTTTCCAGCTTTCTGAGAATTTTTTTTATTTTTATATTTATTTAATAAAAAATTTACAAAACTATATTTTCATTTCAAAAATTTACAAAAATATACTCCCGCCGCCCTTTGGGAGGGCGATATCTCTGAAATCGCCCTCTGGGAGGGCGATATGATGACGTGGCTGACGGCCGTTGGCCGGCGGCCCACGGCCGTCAGCCATTTTGCAGGTGGCCCCCCGGCCACCAATAAACCGCCCTCTGAGAGGGCGGCAAGGGGGCCGCCTGTAAAAATCCAGCTGGGGGCCGGCCATTTTACAGGCGGCCCCCTTGCCGCCCTCTGGGAGGGCGGTTTTTAGCCGAAAACCGCCCTCTGAGATAATAGATTTTACCTGCAGACAAATCAGTAAGCTGACAGAGCTTCGCTGCTTTCGTTCAGGCTCGCTCTCAGCTCTCTCTTCTTTTTTTCTGTAATTTCAGTGAATTTTATGACATTTTTGGAGTTGGGGAGGGGGTTTTATACTGCCCGGGCTAAAAACCGCCCTCTGAGAGGGCGGCAAGGGGGCCGCCTGTAAAAATCCGGCCGGGGGCCGGCCATTTTACAGGCGGCCCCCTTGCCGCCCTCTGGGAGGGCGGTTTTTAGCCGAAAACCGCCCTCTCAGAGGGCGGTTTTTGTGTGGCCGGGGGGGCCGCCTGCAAAATGACTGACGGCCGTGGGCCGCCGGCCAGCCGTCAGCCACGTCATCATATCGCCCTCTGGGAGGGCGGTTTCAGACATATCGCCCTCCCAGAGGGTGGCCGGAGTATATTTTTGTAAATTTTTGAAATGAAAATGTAGTTTTGTAAATTTTTTATTAAATAAATATAAAAATAAAAAAAATTCGCTTTCTGATCCGGTTCGGCGAGAGTTTGCAATGCTCGACACAACACCATTCTGGTTTTTCTTGTTTGGGCGTCCGACGTCCGCGGAGGCGTAGATAGGAGCAGCACCGTTACTTACATGTATGCACACATGTAACATTTTATTAAACTTTAAATAATTTTTTTCTAAACTATTTATTTAATTTGTAGTTCGATTACATAGTTATATTCATTACAATTAAATCTTAAAAAAATTCTCAGTTGATTATATTTTGATAAAAAGAAAAATATGTGTTTCAACTATTATAATTCGATGTTTCATGCGTAAGAACGAAATGTTTCAACGGACATTTTACCGTGTTTCACATTTTAACAAACCAAGGGCAACATCTGGAACATTTTTCACCGAATGTTTAACCATATGAAAATTTTCTATCCAAACATTTTTCATCGAGTAGTGAAATATCTGAAACGTTTTTGTATATGTGATGAAACACCGTCTAATAATTTACAATTATCGGACGTCTGGACCGTAGTCTTGCCCGTATTCTATGTTCTAGACGCCATGTGGAGAATTGAGATTTTTTTTAATATCCAGTTGCATGTACCCATATATTCAACCCAAAAGTTTAAGATAATGAAAAAATACGTGCAATTTACTTTATATTCCAATACTCTCCTCACACGATGCCCCCTTAAGCCTCAATTGTGAAATAGATGTAGGCTATAATTTTTTATTTAATTACACACCAGACATAATTCAAATTAAGACTTCTTAGTTTGATATCATATTGATTGAGTTGTATCCATCGACAAAATTTAATCCAGAAGCTTAAGTTGATAGGAAAAGACGAGCAATTCACTTTATATTGCTACATTCAATTATCATACTCCGAACAATTTCACAATTAAGCCAAGCAAAGTCCTTATTATCTCTAACTCCAACCTACACTTTTAGCAGGTTCATGCAATAATGGAAAATCAAGTTCATATAGAATCTCAGTGAGGCCATGGAATTGCTGCCGATCTCCGTGAGTTTATGTGCATGACGTGCGCGTGTTGTGGTATATATACGCGTATGTATTTTCCGTGTAATTGAAAAAAAATCAAATTCATAATGGTCACAAGTGACAACAAGACCACCCTCTTCCCAACCCGCTGACCACCTTCGTTACGTCAGTGAGCCCTTCTCCTTCGCTTACTTCACGTCCCAATTCATAGCATTTATCTTGGGGGAAAATGACTATTTGCCATTCAGTTAATATACGTTTGCTCTTTTACAGTTCAGTATATTGCTCTTGCTAAAATGCCATCAAGTTGAGTAGTCAATCTACAAAATACCACTAGGGACAATTTTACTCATACAAATGATAATTTTGCCCCTCTCTTCTTCATCCGATTTCTTCCTCTCCTTTTCTCTTTTCTTTGCTTGCTTCGGCGATGGTAATCCTTATTGGCATCAAACTCCTTACCAACGGTTACCACAGTACAGAATATCAATAAGTTCAGTTGGCATAGGGTAAAGTCCATTTTTAATAGTTAACTTCGCTCAAAGTCTTTTTTTTCACACTAAATTACAAATCCTATTGTTATTTTCACCCCACCTTTTAAAACCGAAAATAACATTCTGAGACATAGTTTTTTAGTGATTTACATATTCTTATTGTACATATTTTGTTAATTTATATATCACTTAACTAGGTCCACAAGACCACAACTATGAAATTTACCTAAATGAAGTTTAGGCCAGCAAAAAACCCCCACTAATCCACTATCATATCGATCAAAACCACCTTAAAATATGTTTTAGGTGCTATGTATCCAGTTTTGAAAAATTAAGTGCGAAAAATAATCAGCTTTATAGTTTATATGGTAAAAAATGGACTTTATTCAGAATAAGATCAAATTTCCCATCAGGCATCGCACACAAGAGAAATTTAGATATACGCCATTATAGAATATTTATTTCGTTGGATAGAATGCCACTTTCAACCTGGGCGTGTATGCTATAATTGCCATTTTTGTTATTTCTTTCCTGTCCAAGCATGACCGGCCCGCATCCCCTGCACTCTCACATCGCTCGCTCGTGCCGCCGGGAGAGGCATTGGGCTTCGCTGCCGGCGCCGCGGCGACCTTGGGCTTGGCGGCCAGCTTCGCAGCCTTGGTAGCAGCAGTGGGAGCAACCTTCAGCTTGCCGGCCGGAGCAGCAGGACGGGCGGAGGGGATCATCTGCAAACGAAAACCAGCAAAAAGATCAGATGCAAACACCAAAAGGCAAACGATAAATCAAGACATCCAACACCATTCAAAGATGCAATCCCAGATTCCTGCGGATGGACTGCCACTATGAACAGAATACATATGCAGGCAAATCTTGCAACTGAATAGACAATCTGAATCCTAATAATATATGCAGGCATTGGCTGTTGGCCGGCAGCTCTGGCCGGAAGCAAACTAACACTCAAACACAATGAACGCGAGGAGTTTTGGTGTAGCGATGAGCGCTACTTTTCTGATTCTTGATTACTGAATATATAAGCTTACAAAGACTAACGACTCGGTAGCCACTCCGGCCACGACACTGCGATCTTCACGCCTCGACGACATGGCCGTGCCATCCCACGACTTGGAGGCGTGGTGATCACCACTACTTCTACCACTACTAACTGAAAAAAAGAGGACCTCCGCAGCATGCGTTAGGCCGTTACTAGCTAAGTTTGAGCTCAGCTCTCCTTATTTGGCTGAGTTAAATAAATGATGATCGGGAGCCAACCGAGCCAGGATTATCCAACAATCTCCCCCTAAGACTTGCTCGGTTTACTTCAGTTTGACGACGCCGTGTCGATGTTTTACACCGGCAATAAATATATGGGGCTACTCGGTGGATGGAAACTCGGTGGATTGCAAAGGAACACAGGGAGATTTTATACTGGTTCAGGCCCTCGATGTGAGGTAATACCCTACGTCCAGTTGTGGTGTTATTCCTTTGAGGATATACGGTGGTGATTCTGGTGAACCAATTCAACCTGCCCTCATGGGGCGCCCTGCCTCCCCTTATATACTGGGGGACAGGGTTACAAGGTAGGAGTCCCCATCGGATTACGACTAGGAGATCTCCCCTTAGAGATATAACGCACCCGACTAGGACTGTATATTCCTTTCTATAGAAGGCGAAGTCTGCCGAATCTAGCTATATCTCTAATTACAAGGCTAGGCCCATCCTCTATCCGAGTGGCCCATATACTTGTCATGAGGTACCCGGGGCCCATGGCACCCACAGTAGCCCCCGAGACCTTCATAGTTGAGTCACAGCTGATGCCGAGTGCTCATCCTCCATAGTGAAGTATTCCCGAGTGCATTGCTCCCGAGTACTCTTTGTCCGAGTGCTTCTTCTTCCAAGTCCTGCTTCATGTCAGCTAGCAGCGAGGCTATGAAGGGCTCGATGTAGATGTTGGAATAGTGTGCGCCGAATAGGCGCACCTATTAGGTGTAGCCCCCGACTTTGTGCTTAATTGTGAAAACAATTAAACATGAAGTCAAAGATCTTTAACCTTGTAGTCTTTCCCGAGTAGATTACTACTGGTACATGAGACTCTTCGGTATCATGTCAACCGGAATATAATTTATAGTCTTGCCAAGCAGGGAACTACTCGTATGTAGGACTCTTCGACTTCATGTCAGTCGGGATGTATGTTTATAGTCTTGCCGAGTAAGATGTTACTCGTATATGGGACTCTTCAGCTTCATGTCAGCTGGAAAAGAGGTTTATAGTCTTTCCCGAGTAGTGTACTACTCGAAAGTTTGACTCGTCGGCATCATGTCAGCCGGGATGATTATTTATAGTCTTTCCCAAGTAATATATTACTCGAAAATTAGACTCGTCAGCTTCATGTCAACTGGAAAAGGTGTTTATAGTCTTTCCCGAGTGGCGTCCCATTCGGAAGTTAGACTCTTCAGCTCGTCAGCTGGAAGAATGTTTATAGTCTTTCCCGAGTAATGCACTACTCGAAGGTTAGACTCATCCGCGTCATGTCAGCGGGAATGAGAATTTTATAGTCTCTCCCGAGTAGTGTACTACTCGAAAGTTAGACTCATCCGCGTCATGTCAGCGGGAATAATGAATTTATAGTCTCTCCCGAGTAGTGTACTACTCGAAAGTTAGACTCATCCGCGTCATGTCAGCAGGAATGAGAAATTTATAGTCTCTCCCGAGTAGTGTACTACTCGAAAGTTAGACTCATCCGCGTCATGTCAGCGGGAATAATGAATTTATAGTCTCTCCCGAGTAGTGTACTACTCGAAAGTTAGACTCATCCGCGTCATGTCAGCAGGAATGAGAAATTTATAGTCTCTCCCGAGTAGTGTACTACTCGAAAGTTAGACTCATCCGCGTCATGTCGGCCGAGCACCACTTTATGAAAAATAAATCCATTGCGTGGTTAGGTGTACTCGAGAGAGATACCTGCATCTCCAATTTTAATGAAGACCAGCTTGTGATCCTTGTAAGGATGTATCCTCGAGACCTGGTGGATAAGACAGATACACAAACATATATGTTTAGCAATAAGGCTCTCATGAAGCATATCTGTTTACCTCATCGGCTCCTGTTGGTAGCACCAGCGCTATAATTTCAACTCAGCCTGCGGGCGGCCCACATGGAGCATGCTACTGTAGGAACTCATATCTTGGTGGCTGCTACCAAATAAGCCGGCCTGAGCCGTCCTATCCGGCATAGCTCTATAGAAGTATCATCCATCGCCTGTCAGGACGAGTTTTTTGGTGTTGATAACCGCAATCAGCCAGAGAAATCCTTATTCGCAAGCCTTTCCGACTTATGTTCTGGATGCAGCCTGGTTGCCATAGGTGCCCGAGCAGGTATGTTGCAGGATCTCCTTGCCTCCTCAGGTGTGACGCAGTGCATGAGAACTCCGGATGCGCTTTGACGATGTAAGTCTTCTCTGACTTCAGAAGAGCCGAGCAGGGTACCCGAACCTTGCATTAGCATAGGATTCGGCTAGCGACCCTCATGGGGCATACCCTACCCAACAGAGCTGTGACCAAATAAGGTACCCGAACCTAGCAGCAGCGTAGGATTCGGCTGGCGACCCTCATGGGGCGTACCCTACTTAGCCGAGTAGTACACAGCCCCGACTGGCGCCGGAGGTCGATTATTAGCTCGCATGGAGCGTAGCCGGGCTCGCATGGAGCGTAGCCGGGGAAGATGACATCCCGACTGGTGCAAGTACTCGGTCAGTAGCCCTCATGGAGCATCCCGAGTGTATTTTGGCAGACTTGTCCAGCCCCCGAGCGTAGGAGATAGGCTCGCAGCCCTGAGTTCCTGTCACGCGTATCCGGAGCTGGGCCTGCAATATAAAAATATCGGATGAGTAGCATCTGATGATGGAAATAATCACCCGAATAAAATGTATTTTACAATGTATATACATACGTGTTCTTCCTCTTTTTGATATTAATTTCCTCGAGTAGTTGACCCCTTACGTTTAAGCACTCTGCCCGACTAGTCATAGCCCCCTAGCGTCGGGAGTTGGCTCATGGCTCTTTCCTAGGCACGCGTTTTGGGTGACTTGAGTTCGTCTTACATGGAGCAGAGTTTCACGGATCGAGATTTATGCTACTCGAGTACTTTTGTAATCATTTAAGAGCAAAAACGGAAAGAAGTAAATGCGCAGCTTATGCACCTATTAGGTGTAAGCGGCTGTGGCACTAGCAAGGCCGAGTGAGGAGATGTTTATCAGAGAGCGACTTAGCTGTTCGGTATTTGGGAGTGGGGATGCCATCCTCGTGTTTGAGCTTGTGAGCCCCCGAGCATGTCACTTGTTGTTCTGATAATCTTCAGTTGTTGAAGGTCGAAGGCGGTTGTGACCGACTGCCACAATGGAGCCGTCTGACTTGCGTTTGCGATTCCCAGCTTTAGTCGGGACCGCGTCGTCGGTGTCGTCCCGCTTCTTCTGTCAGGGTGACTTGTTGTCATCGAGGGCCTCGGCAACAGCGTGGGCCGAGTCGGCGTACTTGTTTGCCATGTCAAATAGGGCCTTGACAGAGTTGGGAGGCTTCCGCGTGAATTTGTCGATGAACGAGGTGTCTTTGACTCCTTTTCGAAAGGCGGCGATGACGACCTCGTCCTTGATCTTCGGGATTGAGTTCCTCTTCTCAGAAAACCTCTTGATGAAGTCACGAAGAGACTCGTTCTTCCTTTGATGCAACTGATATAAGTCGTGCTCGGAAGATGGCCTCTCGTATGTTCCCTGGAAGTTGGCGATGAAGCGTTCCCGGAGTTCTCCCCAGGAGCCGATTGATTGCTTGGGAAGTCCTGTTAGCCATGTCCTCGCTGAGTCGGCTAGAGCGACTGGGAGGTAGTTAGCCATGACTTTGTGATTTCCTCCAGCTGCTCGGATCGCCAGAGTGTAGACCGTGAGCCAGGACTCGGGATTGGTCTTGCCATCGTATTTGTCGATGCCTGTAGGCTTGAAACTCGACGGCCAGTCGACCTGTTGTAGCTCTTGGGTGAAGGCCGGTATGCCTTCGTCTTCATGAGGACTCCGACCCCGACTACGGCGGCGAAACCGCTCGTGGTGGAGGCCGAAATGCTCGTTCTCGTCTTCCAGTTGGCGTTGCTCGTCTTCTTCTCGTTCGCGGCGCCGAGCATTGGTGTCCTGCCGAAGATCACGCCATAGTTGGCCTCGGAGATCCCGGTTGTCCCGACGGTCACTTCGACGTTGCCGGTTGTTGTTTGGGTTGCCGAGTGACGTTTGGCGTGACTCCGTGTGGAGCCGACTAGAGCCGGCCGCTTGGCGTCGCTTTGAGGTAGACGAGATTGCCATTGGGGATGCCGACCGGTTGGTCGGTACGAGGGTATCGCCCAACTGTTGGTGCTGCTGACATGCAGCAGCGGTAAGCATGGTTTTTATCCTTGCGATCGTCGGGGTGGCTTGGTGATCAGGCCCAAGCTGGACAGTGTCCAGTAGGGTTGCGGCGGCCACGACGTTCTGTTGTGGCGTGACGAAGACGTCGTGGTCGCCGACTCGGGTTTGGAGGACTTGTTGCTGAGCAGTCCGCCCGGCTCTGCGCAGATCGTCGTTGCGGGCGCGCAGGCGTCTTTCTTCTTCCTCTTGTTGTTCTCGCAGTCGGCGGGCCTCCTCCTCTTGCTGTTTGCGTAGTCGGCGTGATTCCTGAGTAGGAGTAGAGCCTTTGGATGCCATGAAGATTTCTCGTGGCGGAGAGAAGCTTGCCGAGCTGCTGTCCGACTTAGAGTCGCAGTCCGACTGGAAGTCGGAGTCCGACTTCGAGTCGAAGTCGGGATGGTTGATGGGGATGAGTGTAACTCCGACCTCCCTAGATCCGATCTCGAGCGGCTCGGGGCCGTATCCGAGTCGAACTCCAGAGGATCGGGTTTGCCGCGTTGGATGTAGATTGTAGATATCCGCGGCGTCGCCGAGTCCGAATGGGAAATTGACGATCTCTTCCTTTTTTGGCCCGATCTCGGCCGGCTCAAAACCGAGTCCGAGTCGAACACCGAAAGAAAGAGTTGTCCCTGGACTTGGGCGTATGGGAGATCGCCGCAGCATGTCGTGAGAGATTGCTGCAGCATCGTGTAGGCCGACTGGCGCGGAGTCGGCTGGTTCCTTGGCAGATCGGATCGAGTCCGAGTCGGCCGAGGTGAGATCGCCGATCTGGTTGGCGATGAAGTCGAGGCTTCTGAATGCGATTGTATCTCCGGGGGAGAATTTGCTGCCGTCGACTTTGGTTGCTGGATCCATCGAGCTTGTAGATGTAGATCGCGCCGAATCCCCTACCTGGCGCGCCAACTGTCGATGTTTTACACCGGCAATAAATATATGGGGCTACTCGGCGGATGGAAACTCGGTGGATTGCAAAGGAACACAGGGAGATTTTACACTGGTTCAGGCCCTCGATGTGAGGTAATACCCTACGTCCAGTTGTGGTGTTATTCCTTTGAGGATATACGGTGGTGATTCTGGTGAACCAACTCAACCTGCCCTCATGGGGCGCCCTGCCTCCCCTTATATACTGGGGGACAGGGTTACAAGGTAGGAGTCCCCATCGGATTACGACTAGGAGATCTCCCCTTAGAGATATAACGCACCCGACTAGGACTGTATATTCCTTTCTATAGAAGGCGAAGTCTGCCGAATCTAGCTATATCTCTAATTACAAGGCTAGGCCCATCCTCTATCCGAGTGGCCCATATACTTGTCATGAGGTACCCAGGGCCCATGGCACCCACACGCCGATTTTGCCGCGAAGCTCACAGAACCTTGCGCGCCCAAGCGACTTCGTAAGGACATCCGCGAGCTGCTCCTCAGTGCTCACATGGTCCACGCAGATCTTCCCGTTCTCCACACACTCACGGATGAAATGAAATTTGGTGTCTATGTGCTTACTTCTGTCATGGAGAACCGGATTTCTGCTGAGTGCGATTGCGGACTGATTGTCCATCTTCAGACGCGGCGACTGGACCTTAACGCCGGTGATGTCGCCCAGCAGCCGCACGAGCCACACAGCCTGGCACGCTCCAGCCGCGCCCGCCATGTACTCGGCTTCACAGGTTGAGAGGGCCACCATCCTCTGCTTCTGAGATTGCCAAGAGACTGGCATCTCCCCGAGGAAGAAGATGACGCCGCCGGTGCTCCTCCTCTCATCAATGTCTCCCCCCAGATCGCTGTCGCTGTAACCTGTCAGCGTGTTGTCGATGCTGCAGTGCTTGGGGTAGTGTATGCCGTAGTCGACCGTGCCGGCGATGTAGCGCAAGATGTGCTTGACGGCGGCGCCCTGCTCGTCCCGCTTGAGCTTGAAGACCCACTTCAGGCCAATGGGTCGATGGCCGGGAGGGAGGTCAACTAGGACCCACGTCTTGTTCTCTTCGATGGACGCCATCTCCTCCCCCATCGCCTTGCGCCAGCGTACGTCGCCACGGGCTTCCTCGAACGTGGCCGGTTCATCGTCTCCCGTGGCGAGAAGGAGCTCCTCATCGGCCATGAACTCCTGCTCCGCCAGACCAGGAATCTCCGCCGGCCCAAGCACGTTGTCCAGTGCCCTGAACCGGAGGGGTGCTTCTTCGTCGTGGTCGTCGTCGAGGTCCGGATCAGCAACGGGCGGCGACACGAACTCCACTGGTGACGGCGACGCAAATGTACCGGCTGTCGCTGGAGTTGCCGCCGTGACCGGTGTATGCACGGGCATCCCTGGTGAGCCAGGACCAGACCCCGTGTCGCTCGTGCCCGCCGCGCCAGCGCCCGGGACCGCGCCCGGGCCCTTGCCCGCACCCGCCTTTGCGCCCGCGCCCGCGCCGGCTCCCGGGCCCTTGCCCGCGCCCGGGTGCGCGCCCGCGCCGGTTCCCGGGCCCGGGACCTCGCCCGGGACTGCGCCCGTTCTCGGGACCGGGACTGCGCCCGTGCCCGGGACAGCGCCCGTGCCCGCGCCCGGGACTCCCTCGCGACGAAGCATCGTCGTCATGTACTCAACGTGAAACGGCTCCGACTCCGTCGCACTCGATCCGGCTCCGCTGCTCCAGTCCCACGCCTTTGATTCATCGAACACCGCGTCGCGCGAGATGTACACGCGCTCGGTGTTCGGGTTGTAAAACCTGTACGCCTTGGACCCCGGCTCGTACCCGACGAACACCATCGGCGTACTCCGGTCATCCAGCTTCTGCTGGTGCCCTCCGGCCACCTTCACATGCGCCACGCATCCAAACGTACGGAAGAAATGAACTGGAGGCTTAGTCCCATACCATGCTTCGAACGGTGTCTTACCCTCGATGCTCCTCGTCGGTGACCGGTTGAGGATGAATACGGCCGTCGTGACCGCCTCCCCCCAAAACCAGCCGGGCATCCCCTTTGCCTTGAGCATGCTCCTGGCCATGCCCAGCACCGTCTGGTTGCGCCTTTCCACCACGCCGTTTTGCTGGGGAGTGTACGGCGCGGTGAGGTCGCGCTGGATGCCCTGCTCGGCGCAGTAGTCCCCAAAGGCGCGCGCCGTGAACTCGCCGCCGCGATCAGTGCGGAGCGTGCCCAAGCTCCGCCCAGCCTCTGCCTCTGCACGCGCCTGGAGCTGGATGATGGCCGCTGCAGCTTGGTCCTTTGACGCCAGTAGAACAAGCCACATGTAACGGCTCTTGTCGTCGACGGCGAGGAGGAAGAGCCGTCTTCCGCTTGGCGTCTCCGGAGTAATCGGCCCGCACAGGTCCGCGTGCACCAGCTCGAGAAGGTGTCCAGTGCGATACCTGCTGGTCGCCGGGAATGGGCTTCGGCGCTGCTTTCCGGCCAAGCAGCTGTCACAGACCTGATCGACATGATCGATCGGCGGCAGTCCACGCACCAGTCCACCCTTTGACAGCGCCCTGAGCCCCTGGAACCCGAGGTGTCCGAACCTGGCATGCCATTGCCAGGCCACCTTGGAGCTCCGGGCGGCAAGGCAGACCGGCTGGTCGACGTCGAGGTTGAGCACGTAGAGACGACTTGCCGAGCGTTGCACCTTCGCCAGCAACCGCCGCCTCTGGTCCCAGATCCTGAGAACGCCATTCTCAATCAGGACCTTGTAGCTGTCTTCGTCGAGCTGTCCCAGGCTGACGATGTTCGCCGTCAGCCGGGGAAGGTAGTAGACGCCGGCCAGCACCTGATGCTCGCCACTCTTGCACTTGAAGAGGATGGTGCCGCGCCCTTTGATGTCCACGACCGAACCGTCTCCCAATCGGACGGTGCCGTGAACGCCGGTGTCGAGGTCAGAGAAGGCCGATCGCATCCCCGTCATATGGTTTGTTGCCCCGCTATCGAGGATCCAGTGCGTGGCGTCGCCATCGCCTTTCTCCCCGACCTGCACAAACAACTTGTCCTCTCGGAGGTGAATTGGAGCAGATGCCTCTGGCGAGGCATTTTTTGTGTTGGTGGAGTAGTCGGCGTCGCCGGCGTCGAATACCCAGCGCACGGCGCCGTCATCACCTTCTTCACCGAGGTGGACGACCAGATCGTCGTCACGACGCCCTGGAACGTCGATCGTGGGCGCAGACACGACTGCGAGGAGTAGTGTGTCCTCGGTGTCTTCCTCCACCTGCGCCATGTGAGCCTACTCGTCGCGTTTCTTCTTGCGACACTCGCGTGCCCAGTGTCCCTTCTTGCCACAGTATCGGCATTCGTCGTTGCCGACGGTTTTCTTTTCCCGATCGCCGCCTCCAGCGGCCTTTACCGGTCTGGAGCCGCTGCTGCTCCCACCGTCACGTCCGTGGGCACCGCTGCGTCCACGTTTCTGCTCCGAGCCCGAGGATTTGTATCCCCCCGTCGGCCCCTCCCTAGAGAGCTTCAATCGCGATGCAACGCGCGCGACCAGCTCATCCTCGGAGAAGTTCAGCTTGCCAATGGCGCCGCCGCCGCGACCGCCAGGGTTGCGACGCTCATCCGCCGCCTTGAGCCGCCCGATCAGTTCCTCGATCGAGACCTGGCTCAAATCAAGCAGGGTTTCAATGGCTAAACCGATCTGCTCGTACCTTTCAGGGAGTGCCTGAATAAATTTTCTGACGATGTCCTCCTCGGTTTGCCGATCACCGAGGGTCGCCAGTTGATGAGCGATGGCGTTGATGCGGACGGCGAAGTCGTCGATGCTCTCGCCGTCCCGGAAGCGAAGCGCGTCGAAGTCCCGTCGAAGTGTGTTCGCCTTCGCACGACGCACTCGGTCGACACCGACGTGCATAGTGCGGATACAGTCCCACGCAGCCTTAGCCGTGGGCTTGGTTGCGATGGTTCCCATCATCTCCACGGGCACAGCCTTGGAGATCACTTCCAGCGCCATTCGATCCTCAGTGAAGTCGACGTCGTTGCCGCCAAGGCTCACGGCCTGCCAGAGGCCGCGCGCCTGGAGCATCACTTGCATCAGCGCCGCCCAGTCGTGGTAGTTCGTCCGCGTGAGAGTTGGGTACTGCCCACTCCCACTGACCTCCTTGGTGACCCGATGAATCACCAGGTTTCTTCCCGAGTCGCCATTGCCGCTGCCGCTCCCCGGCTGCGGCGTCGCGTCCCTGTGACGGCGACGAAGTGGCGACGCAGAGCGACCGCGTGGCATGAGTGCCCACTCGACTGCGCGATTGCGAACCCACCGACGATACCGGGCTCTGATACCAATTGTTGGCCGGCAGCTCCGGCCGGAAGCAAACTAACACTCAAACACAATGAACGCGAGGAGTTTTGGTGTAGCGATGAGCGCTACTTTTCTGATTCTTGATTACTGAATATATAAGCTTACAAAGACTAACGACTCGGTAGCCACTCCGGCCACGACGCTGCGATCTTCACGCCTCGACGACATGGCCGTGCCATCCCACGACTTGGAGGCGTGGTGATCACCACTACTTCTACCACTACTAACTGAAAAAAAGAGGACCTCCGCAGCATGCGTTAGGCCGTTACTAGCTAAGTTTGAGCTCAGCTCTCCTTATTTGGCTGAGTTAAATAAATGATGATCGGGAGCCAACCGAGCCAGGATTATCCAACATTGGCACCAAGCACACCATCGCCACCAAGAACAGCAAATGCGCGGTCAAGGAGGCTATTCCTTGGAACAACACCCTTGAGAAAACATATTGAAGAAAAACCAACGGCTCGGCTCGGATTCGGATCTTACCAGGACGAAGCAAAAAAAACAAGCCAAAAAGACTCCTTTCTTGTGCTGCTTCCTGTTCCGAAGTGAGCGGATATGTTGCAGGCGGCCTCTCCGGCTTAAAGATGGCAGCGGGTCGGGTTCGGGACGAGTATCTGCGGGTTTTGGACCCGACGGGGGCGGGGGCGGGTCTATTTTTCCCCGTGGGTCTGTGGGTTCGGGGACCCGAACTGTGGTGAGGCGGGGACGGGTTTGGTATTTGCCTCGCGGGTTCCCCGCGGGGACCCGAAATATTGCATCAACCTTATCCACCACTCCAGACTCCACCACCACCAGTCCGTCGGCACTCCCCACTCCCAGTCCTAGCCGCCAGCTCGCCGCTCGCCCGATCCCCTTGCTGCAGCCCGCCGCCGCACAGCAACGCAGCAGGCCAGCAGCCCAGCACCTCCGCGGGTCCGCCTGCTTGCCTGTTCCAGCCTCCAGCGCGCGACCTCGGCGGACGGCGGACAACTGGCGTGGTGGAGGCGGCTCTCCCTCTCCTGGACGGCTGGACCTCCTCCGGACGGGTGGTGCGCAGCCGGCAGCTCACCGCCGCCGCCCGCAAGCTGCACGAAGCACGGTGCCCATTCGCTGACGCCCCGCACGCGGCGAGCTCCAGCACCTACCCGTGATATATCGGCAGCGAGTCAGCCGTGAGTTTCTCCTATTCATCTCCCCTCCCGTGGCTGAACGAAGTCCCTTCCTGGCTTCCTGTCCCCTCTCCCATGGCCCATAGTCAAATTAGTCCGGACTCCTTGCTTGATTTCTCCCTGCCAAAAAGGAACTCAAGTAGTTTTATTGCAGCTTCTGCAAGCGCTTTGATTAGGGCTGCCGGATGGAACTGGGAGCGAAAGGGGAAAAAAATTGGATCAGCAAAAATTAAGATTCAGTTGTTCAGTTTGGGTTTGGGAATAGATAGATGGGTACCCTAAGCACTTAATCTTGTTTGCACGTACTAGATATAAGTCTGTACCTTATATTTGTATTATATTTTTCAGTGATTGCAATTTTCAGCAAGTGAGCAAGAGCAATGTCAACCCCTGCCACAACCCCTGGCACAAGTGGATCTCAAGTAGCTGCAGCTCAAGGCGCTGCTGCTGCATCTCAAGAGGCTGGTACTCGTGCACGTGTTTTGGCATCTCGTGCAGCAACACCAACATCAAATTCAGATGCGCCTCCATCTGATGCAGGTAGTGCAGCTACTGAAGATGTGATAGAGATAGAGGATGATGTTGCTGTTGGTGAAAAAAAGAAACAACAAAATAGTAAGCTGAAATCTGTTGTTTGGCAAGAGTTTGATAGAGTACAAGTAAATGGGGTTTGGAAAGCAAAGTGTCACTGGTGTAAGAAATTATTAGGTGGAAATACTAGGAATGGTACAAATCACTTGCGCGGGCACCTTGAGATTTGTTCGGATAGAGCTGTTAGGAAAGGATTAAAACAATCAACTATTAAATTGTCTACAGATCCTCAAGATGGCAAGGTTAAAATAGAGAAGTACACCTTTGATCAAGATGTTGCTAGGAAAGAACTTGCACTAATGATTATTGTACATGAGTACCCTCTTTCTATGGTTGACCATGTCGGATTTCACAAGTTTTGTGCTACATTGCAACCGTTATTCAAAGTGGTTTCTAGAAACACAATCAGGAAAGACATCTTTGACATGTATATTGTGCAAAAGCAATCTATGATCAAGTACTTCAGGAGATTGAGTTCTCGTGTAGCCGTAATTACGGACTTGTGGATAGCCAACCATCAAAAGAAAGGCTATATGGCAGTGATAGCCCATTTTCTAAATGATGATTGGAAGCTCAAAAGTTTTCTTATTAGGTAATAATCAATGCTTAATTTATGTTCTTTATGAATTGTAGATTCATTTATGTACGAACCCCATATACTGATAATCTTCATTTTTTAGGTTCATTTATGTACCAGCCCCACATACTGCTGAGATTATCACTGATGTCCTTCATGAAGTCCTTCTAGATTAGCATATTGAAAGAAATCTTTCTACTATTACTCTTGACAATTGCTCTACCAATGACAACTTTATAAAGAATATGATTGGCATTGATGGTGATGACCTACAGAGGAATATGAATGCAATGCAAGGCAAGTTACCACTTTCCTCCTGTATGCTAAAGGGTAAACTAGTTCATATGTGTTGTGCTGCCCATATTCTTAATCTGATTGTTAAAGATGGAATGAGTGTCATGGAGAAAGGGATTGATAATGTTCGTGATAGTGTTGCATATTGATCAGCCACACCTAAAAGGTATGAGAAATTTGAGAAAATGGCAATACAAATGAAAGGCAAATATAAAAAAAGAATAGCCCTTGACTGTAAAACTAGATAGAACTCCACTTATATCATGCTTAGCATTGCTCTATTATACTAAGATGTTTTTGACCGCCTTGCTGCTCGTGCTCCATGTGCTGTAACTACAGATGATTGGAAGTTTGCTAGAGATCTTTGTGATAGATTGAAGATGTTCTATGATGTAACTGAGCTACTGTCAGGCACTAGATATGTGACAGCAAATCTTTTCTTCCCTAAAATCACCAACACTTATTTTGCCATTAGGAAGTGGCAAACGAGTGATATCAACAAGGTAGAAGAAATGTCTACTAGAATGAAAGAGAAATTTAACAAATATTGGTCAGATGTACATGGTTTGATGGCTGTTGCTGCTGTCCTAGATCCTAGGTATAAATTGCATTTGTTGAATGCTCTTTTTCTCAAGATTCATGGGTCAGAAACAGCAACCATGGATGCTGTTACAGCAGTGAAAGACTTGCTCTACAAACTAGTTTTGGAGTACCAGGATAACATGGAGGATAGTGTAACAACAGATGGTGCTCATACTAGACAAACTAGTGTTCCTACTCAAACAGAAGATGAAGATTGGATTGATACCTTTGATGATTTCATGTCAAAACAATCAGCTGTGACCTCAACTTATGTGCGCACTGAGTTGGATTTGTATTTGGAGGAGCCGTTGTTGCCTAGGACACAAGATTTGGATATCATTCAGTGGTGGCAGCATGCAGGGCTAAAATATCCAACCTTGCGAAAGATTGCACGTGATATCCTTGCAATTCCTGTAACAACGGTGGCATCTGAGTTAGTCTTTAGTACTGGAGGGAGGATCATTAGTCCACATCGCAGTAGGCTTGCACCATCAATGGTAGAGGCACTTATGTGTATGCAAGCTTGGTCTCGTGCTGACATGTTAGGTAAAGGATCTCATGTCTAAATCTAGTTCACAATTATCTTTATTTCTTACAAGGCTACAATACTAACATGTGATCAATTTTTGTCATTGTAGGGCATCAATCCAGTTTTGTTGGCGCGTTGATGACTTGTCTTGATGAGGAGGAGGAAGAAATGGTACTGTTTTTGTAATTCTTGGTCAATTTTATTTTATCCCACTTGTGTCCTATCTAATTTTTCTCTCTTATTAGGATGAACCTGATTCAACCGTTGATGATTGTTGAACCTGGCTGGAGATGAATATGAAGAGAGTGCCTCAAAGTGGCTGGAGATGATTGTTCATGTCTACTTTATTGTGGCTGACTATTAAAATTAAATTATGGGTTATTGAATATTGATCTTGTATTTAGGTTGCTATTTGAATGGTTGAATGTACTTATACAGTGAATATATTAACTCTGTCATGTTACTGTGGTGCTGAAACTCAGGTCTCGGGTCCCTCGTCGGGTTTCGGGTCCCCGTCAGGTTCGGGGGCGGGGGCGGATTTTCACCCGAATCGGGGTCGGGTGCGGATGCGGATTTTTTGGCGGGTTTTGGGGGCGGGTCCGCGGATGCTGCACCCGCCCCGAACCCGACCCGCTGCCATCTTTGCTCCGGCAAGTACTTACAGCAATGGGAGGGGCAATCCCAGATTCCCACGACGGCGGCCACCGACGGAGGAAGATTGCGATAGATACCTCATGTACGGCGGGTGGATGCGGTGATGCAGGGCTTCTTGGCCTTGGCCTCCTTCGCTGGCTTGACCTTCTTTACTTTCTTCTCCTTCGCCGGCGACGATGTGGTTTGGTTCAACCAATTAAGCCAGGGGTATTTTGGTCACTTAAAGTGAGATTAAAGGGCAAAATCATTTTAAATTAGGATCATCTATTGATCAAACGTTTAAAAAAACGAATCCATCAAACAATTGCAATTGCACATATTTATAACTGAGTTACATAAATTTATAACTAAAGTTATACGTGATCAATAAGTTAGATATAACTGTACATATTTGTATAAATATATAACTAAAGTTGTGCGTGATCGATAATGGCAACTATAACAAATTAAAAGTGTAATTTAGAACTCGCTTTTTTTGTCTCGAATCTCAAAATTCCATCTAACGGCCAATGTTGTTATTTAATAGAATCCAAAATATCAAACGTTTAATTAATAGTAAATCTATTTTAAATTATAAAAAACGGTAAAAATGGTATTCTGGCGTACACGCCTAGCTTAAGAATTAATATTTTATCAAATCCAATTTATACCATAGCATTCAAGCGAAGCCACTTTTTTAATTGGATATATCCAAATTTCTCGTTCAGAGGCAGATGTAAATGTTATGTACTACTAGTACAGGACCTCGAATCTTGAAATCCCCTCTTCTCACTGGGCCTCCACAACCCTATTTCACAGTGAATTTTTTTGATTTTTATATTTATTTATTAAAAGATTTACAAAAATAGATTTTTGTTTGAAAAAATTGCAAAAATAGACTCCCACCGCCCTCTGGGAGGGCGATTTTTAAAAATCGCCCTCCCAGAGGGCGATTTTATGACGTGGCTGACGGCCGTTGGCCCCCCCGCCGACGGCCGTCAGCCATTTTGCAGGCGGCCCCCCGATCTCCCAAAAACCGCCCTTTCAGAGGGCGGCAAGGGGGCCGCCTGCAAAATGTGCTCAAAAACCGCCCTCTGAAAGGGCGGTTTTTGGCTCCGGGGGGCCGCCTACAAAGTCGCCCATTTCCAGGGCGGTTTTTTGTAGGCGGCCCCCTTGCCGCCCTCTGGGAGGGCGGTTTTTAGCCCCCGGGTATAAAACCCTCCTCCCAGACTCAAAAAATGTCATAAAATTCACTCAAATTAGAAAAAAAAACAGGAGAGAGCTGAGAGGCTGAAAGCAGCGAAGCTCTGCCCGTTTGCTGATTTGCCTGCAGGTAAAATCCATTGTTCCTTTGCAATTTCTATTTGTATGTAAGAATTGATGTAGTAATGTACTAGTTACGTGTATAGTACTATATAGATATGTAGTTTTTAGTTAATCTGTTAGATGACTTATTTTTTTGTACAGATGGTACTTATAAAATCTGGATTACACGGTTTTAGATGTTAGGAGGATGTTGGTACCTAGTTTAACTGTATTTTTCATCAACAGATATGTCAAATAAGGTGATATTTCAGTTATTTCATGGGCAAGGGAATGTGAGATATGGTCCAGACGGTGTAGATCTGTCGGAGTTTAGTTCAACGGCTAAGGGTATTGATAGGCCTGCTGAGAGAAGTTTTGGATCAGTATACAACTGGCTGATGCGAGGGTTTCGACTGGACTCTCAGCTCAGCGGAATAACCTTGTATGTAGTAGTCAGTCGTGTAGTTGAAGGTTTTTTTTGGGAACTGATGCCAGTGGATTGCACTGCCACTTGGAGATGGTATGTGGAGAATGCATTTCAACATGGTTGGCCACTGGACATACTTGTGTCCATATATGAGAAAGATAACAACGCTGGTGCAATGCCCGTACAAGATGATGAGGGTCCAAGTACGGTGAGAGGTGATAGTGAAACAATAGAAGAAAATGAAGGAGGGAATAAAGGAGGGAATGAAGAAGATAGACAGGCAACAGGTGTGGCAGATGAGGGAGAACATATCGACACGATCGTCCAAGAAATGGCTAGAGAAGATTCTGATGAAACCACTTTACTTCGTTTACGCTCATCGATCAAACGACGTATTCCTCACATTAACTTCACGACGAAAGTACATTTCGAGCGGTGACAACCGAACACACATTAACTATCATACAAACCTATTGATATCCAACTAGCGATGCAACTACTGTGTGAGGACGGCGCGGCCAGGGAGCGGCGACAGTATGCGCCTAGGAAATAGTGACGGCAGTCGGTACTCACATAAAAATTGATTTCGAAAATTAATTTTTCTAAATCAATTTTTTTCTTTTTTTTCGGCATGTTGGTCCGGACTGTCCGGATAGGGTCCGGACGGTCCGGACTATATTAACGCTAAATACCGCCCTCTAGTTGGGCGGCAAGCCAAAAACCGCCCTCCCAGAGGGCGGCAAGGGGGCCGCCTGTAAAATGGCCGGCCCCCGGGCGCATTTTGCAGGCGGCCCCCTTGCCGCCCTCTGAACTCAGAGGGCGGCAAGGGGGCCGCCTGCAAAATGGCTGACAGCCGTCGGCGGGGGCCGGCCGTCAGCCACGTCATAAAATCGCCCTCCGCCCTCCCAGAGGGCGGTGGGAGTCTATTTTTACAATTTTTTCAAACAAAAATCTATTTTTGCAAATCTTTTAATAAATAAATATAAAAATCAAAAAAATTCATTTCACAGCCCTCGTTACGCGCACACCGCCCGGCCACCCACCAAAAACTCGCTCCGTTCCGTTCCCTCATCCACTGCACAAGCACAGAAACACCCCGACGCCGACGACTCAGCCCAGCCGGTTTCGTCTCGACCGGCGGCGGCGTGAACCGGCGGCGCGCAGCATCGTTTTGAAACAGCTACCGCTAACCCTCTCCTGCCGCCGGCAGCAGCACACAGCGGAGATGCTCCCGGCCCTTCTCGCCGGCTGCCTCACCTCGCCACCACCGCCGCTTGGCACCACCAGCACCGCAGCCCCGAGCACACGCCTCAGAACTCCCCGGCTCCCTCTCCTCCGGCGCCCCTCCTGCCTCGTGGCATGCCGGCGCCTGGGCTTGGGGGAGGTGGCGCGCTCAGCAGCCACCGAGCGAGGCGCCACCGAGGAGGAGCAGCAGCAGGAGGGGTTACCGGATTGGGGGAACGGCGACGAGGATGACTACGACCACGACCCCGAGATCGCCGACATAATGGGGGAGTACTTCGACGACCCCAATAAAGCCCAGACTCGCGTGAGTGCCTGCTCTTTATCCTCCTCTCACTCTGTCCTCTGCATCTGAATCTTCCAAAATTGGTTTGCAGATGGAGGAGAGGATAAAGAAGAAGCGGCACAAGATCGTGCAGGCCAAGACCGGCTCACCAAACCCCATGAAGGTTGTCTTCAACAAGTAATGCTACTCTCGTACTAACTGTCATCTGTCATGCCGATGGCATGTGTAGAATATAATGATGCAATTAGTTAGCTAGTATTAATACAGTACTTGATAGCTGACAATCTTTGGGAGTCTCCCCTTGATTGTGTAATTAACTTGCGGTTGCTGCCTGTGCTAGGTTTGACTTCTCCAATTCGTACATATGGTTCGAGTTCTACCATGCTTTACTGCCGAAAGATGTGACCTTTATTTGTGATGTAAGTTGGTTTTCTTACCCACTAGTATGCGTCATGCTTTAAAAAACAAGTATGAATATTGAATTAGATACATTCAGTCAGGATGCTGCAATTTCCTTTTCTCTTTTTCTTTATTGTGTTTGTAGGCTCTGCGGTCATGGCATATAGTTGGGCGCCTGGGCGGGTGCAATTCTATGAATATGCAGGTAAACTTATATGTCTCCCAGCATATTAATTTGTAGTGTTCATTCCTACGGTTGTCAATAGCAACCACAAACTGAATATAACAGCTAGCCTGTGTTTTTCTCTCACATATTGTGGTAGCATAAGTACTTTGATAGTTTGATGGGGGGAACCAGAGGGTTTCCTTATGAAAAAAGGTACTATGGTTGGACTTCTGTATTTTTCAGTAAGGGACTTCAAAAATATTTGTTTCTCTTACAGTTATCACAGTTGCCTTTAGACTGTCAAAAACCAACTTATGATGCTCTTGAAGGAGCAAACACCACCCCAACATCCTTTTACAATATTGGTGATCTTGAGATTCAAGATAATCTAGCACGTGTATGGTATGTAATCTTACCCTCTTGGCCCTTTTTTACTTTCAATTGACATGCAAAGTAGCACAAGCTTATTGAACATGAGAATGTTGCCCGCTCCTCTTTAATGATTTGTACCACAGGGCTTCACATCGTTCTTGATTGCTGTCATTATTGTCAGCTTCCGTATAAGCAAGCTTATTTCAAAAGAAAATCATGAGATGCAGATAGAGCATTATTATAATTTATCAACATAAAGACATGAGATGCAGATAGAGCATTATAATTTATCAACATAAAGACCATGCGACCTGTGATTTAGTAGTTGTGATATACTAGCTGTTGTGACTTGTGAGAAGGACTAAAAAAGTGACACTACTACCATTCAAGACAATAATTATGGAAACTTATAGTTTTCTAGAGGGTATTAACACATATGATGTTATCATACCAACATACCTTTGTGCAATATCTAGTGGAACACTGGTACCAATTTTGCTCAGGCACTTTTGATGCATGTGTCAAGAATCTCCTAGTTTTCTTTCAAGTAGAGAGCATTGTGCATATTATACTTGCTCCGAGTTAAATCACATTGAAATCGATCATGACTCTTTACTTTCATCTTACTGTTTTCAACAGGGTAGACATTGGTATTCACGAACCATTGCTTTTGGACATCCTGCTTAATGCATTAACGACAATAAATTCAGAGTAAGAACCTGAAACTTCGGATTGTCAGGATTTTATCACTGAACTTACGGAGTTGTAATTTCAAATCACCAGGATAAGGTTGCTAGGATGGTGCAGTTGGATACTTAAATATGCTTCGCATTATGTGTTTTTCCCTGTCTTCCTGTTTGGAGTGCCTTGTAATGGTAGCATTTGAGTAATATTAAATGGCATATGCTGAACTAATTGAAATGGAGCACAAGACAATAGCTTTTACCTCGTTACCTATGTAGAATCAACACTATGATTTGTCTCAATACTCCACACTTGCATTTACATTGTTCTATAACGGATTGCATTTTTTCATTTATTTGAAATGGAACAACTGCAATTTATGTATTGCAGACAAGTCTTTAGCCATGGCCCGTGGTATGGTTGCGTTTGAATTACCTGGAGCAACCATTCAGTTTATTTTAGAAAAACAACCTAATTTAAAGTTATATTGCATAGGTTGTGCAATGCTGAATCAGCTTTTATCAAATGTCATTTTTTGTTCATTCTGGGTTTCGTTTTAGGTAATGGAAGATAAACATCCAGCCTCTGAATTAAAGATGCACACAGCCACCTCATTATTCTATCATTGCGTTTTGCACTGCCTGAAAGTAATACTTATGGGTGCTATACTGAATTGATGAATGAAACAACTATCATACACCGCTTCACAGTGCATTCTGTATTAATTGATTTCCATCGTCAATAGTGTGGTGCTCATGATGGTATCATCTAACTAAAGATGTGATTGTTCAAAATCTTGTTTTGTCTTCACTTTTCATATACTAAAACCAATCCACCACACTGTCAGATTCATCATTGCATGGTAATTAATCTTTTAGATAATGGAAAAGCTATTGCATAGTAACTGACGATTTGGAAACTGATCTTGGTAGATTGTAGGACTGAAATGACTGGATGCAATCCATGTATGATAGGCATTTAGCATTTGCTAGTCCTACATTTGTCTGGAGTGTGTACTATTAGTGGAAGAAATATATGTCTGTAATCTTTATGAATATTGGCATGACAAGACAATCGAAATTTTATTCAGGAAGGGAATCCAAATTGAAGCGAAACCTCATTCTGTTGTTTCATTTTTTTATTTGGGGGTTATTTTTTTTCCAGAATCACATTGTTGCCTTTCAGAATCTCGACTTTAAAAAGTGTTTAATATTGTATTCATGCATTAAACAATACAATCTCATTTATTTTTTGTTTCGTTTCTGCAGTCATGTGGGCATTAAGCAAGTACAGTTTGGAGGGAGTGAGTTTCAGAACTGGAGTGAGCACTTGAAAACGGAAGAAGCTGGATATAGTGTCCACAAAATTTAGAAAGCCTAGTCCTGTTAGACAAGAAGCAGCTGTGGATATAGCGCGGATCCAACATAGGTTCCTAAATCACACACCTCACAATGGCTTCAACCACTATCATCTTGCAACTAAGAAGAACAGTGACCACAATATCCTTAAGCCTGAAAAGCTAATTACCATTTCTCTGCAAAAAAAAAGCTTTGCTTGCAAAGGGTCGTCAATTCTCATGCAATGAAGCTATGGCCCATCAAGACACAAATTGATTCTAAGATGAGCAAAGTTTAGCATGGTCTTCAATCTCATCTACTTGGAAGGAAGGCAACAAAGTATGGTGATTGATAGATATGATGGTTTTAGTAGTCAAGAGTCACGAACCCTGATTGAACTATGTGAAAAACCCGCCAGGCTTGTGAGATACTCGGTTAAAATATTCAAGCTGTATATGTGTATATTGTTAAACTATTTAAGCAAGGGTTCATTTGAGGAGTTGTTAAAGAGATTTTGGTTCGATTAATCAAGAGAGATGAGCAATATAGCATTTTTCCGTATGGTACATAGATTATTTTTCGTAGGTAAACTTAGTAGAATTTTCACATAAATTAGTTTAACTCTTGCAGTAATCGAAAAGGTTCGTACGTTATGAACTTATGACAATCGTGACTTTAATAAACTCATGGAATTAGCTGTCTCGTCTCGGCCGTGGCTTAATTCTTGAGCATTTTTTCACTCTGGACGCTTTGTTCCTTCACTCGAATTTTCAAACTTATCGGGTTTTGTTTTCATGTAAAAATCTTCAAAAGTGAAACCTTTTGGGTTGTGCAATTTGATGCCCCACCTTAAGTAGCTTGGATAAAGAAGTTTTGCACAGTTTTGTTAAGACGGTGAACTCCTGTAGCGTGTGCAACTCCTAAGTACTAAAGCAGGCTCGAAATAAACCAGAAACTTTTAGACAGAAAAATAGAAAAAAAAAAGCGAGAGACGATGTAATCTAGGCATGAAAGAACGAATGAATTTTATTGAAAGGGAACAAATTGAACTCTGGCGCCACAGTAAAAAGTCAAAAAAAAAAGAAAGAGAAAAAGACCATCGCAATTTACAAGATCGATCGTGAGAGGCGAGCTGCGTGAGGACGACGAGCCGAGAACACTGGTTCGATTCACGGTGCAGGTTCGAGGCGCTCGTCGTTGTTGGCTTCTCCGAGGCGGGACTTGGACGGGAAGGTTGCGGACCTCGCGGTGGCGGTAGCGCTGCCGCCGTTGCCGTCGCGGCCGCGGGTCGACATGGCGCGGGAGGAGGACCTGGTGGTGGCCGCCCTCGGTGAGCCGAAGCTGATCTGGCGCGCGTAGGCGACGACGGCCTTGGCCCACTTCCTGATCTGGCTCTTGAGCCTCCCGGCGTCGACGTCCCTCAGCGGCCCCGGCCCGACGCTGAGCTCCAGGCCGGAGAAGCACCGCGCGTACCGCGCCTCCTTCTTCTTCCTGCCTCCTCCCTGCACCACCACCACGGCGCCGCCGCCGCCGCCGCCCTGCTGCCCCTCCGACGGCGCCATCTCCTTCTTCCCCACAGACATCGACGACGACGACGAATCACTCGCAGCCACACCGAAGTAATAAGGCCGGTTCAGAAATGATCCTCTAGGCCCTAAGCAATGGTCCGCGTTGGTATATATGTGCGGAAGCAAGCGCGCAAGCACGCGTGTGGTTGGCAAGGCGAGCAAGCAAGACGAGGAGAGGAGGAGGAGCACGTCAAAGACGACGCCGTGCTTGCTCGCCACGGTTCGGCCGGGTTTCCAAGCCGAGCAACCAGTGGGGTGCGCCGTTATTTTCCCCCTCGATTTGTTACTTCGGTTGCCGCGCAGCGCTCGCGCGGTGTCGTTGTCGATGCGTGCCAGTGTCACTGTTCCCTGGGTCGAGGGTTCGGAAAACGGGCGGTAGCGGGAGGAGGAATTTTAACATCTGTTCTGGGTTCTAAGCTTCTCCTCAGTTTCTCGTAGCACGTTTTTTAAAACATAAAATAATATATTTTTAAAAGCTTTTTACATGAAAAATCAAATAGATCTATTTTTTAATTTTTAATAGTTAGCACTTAATTAATCACGCGTTAATGATATTTCTCGTTTTGCATATGGCTTATAAACCATTGGCAGAAGTCAAAACAAACAGGCACTAAGGTGGTGTTCTTTTCGGCTTGGGGCTCGTAGCTTATGTCTCGGTTTTCGTTAGCACGATTTCTAAAACGTAAAACGATGCGTTTTTTAAAAAACTTTCTATATAAAAATATCTCAAAAAATCAAATAGATCCATTTTTAAAGTTTTTAATAGTTAATACTTAATTAATCATATGCTAATGATATTTTTCGTTTTATGTATGGCTTATAAGCTGTGTGAAGAAGCCATCTAACTCAAAAGGTGTGGCGTTTTCGGAGACCAGGACAAAACATGTGCGGTTCTTCAGTAATTGAACGAACCAACTATGAATATAAGTTTCATATATCTTGTTTTTATCGATTTAAAAAGTTACTATTGGAAAATAAACCACAGTGAAACAAACTAAAAAACAACTTAAAATTAAGTTTCAAAATTCAAATTTAGACAATGACCAATAAGTCAACAAGACAATGATATCACCAGCGGCAAAGCCAGAAACACTAAAATTTATTTGTTTGAGGGGACCAATAATACTATTTTTTTAAAAAAAATTATAAAAGTACAATAAATAAATATAGTGCAGTTTTACAGAGCTTGAGAGAGGCCAGGCCCCTGTCCACGCCTCCCTGGCTCCGCTCTTGGATGTGACTATAGAAGATGTAAGGAAAAAGATTACTGATAACAGCGTCACCAGAATCATCAGTTATGCAAGAGATGGCCTTGACATCGCGTAACAGAGAGAAACGTGGGCGGATGTGAGAAGGAAACATGTAGGGATGATATTATAATGTGCTACCTATGTTTTCAACTGGATGTCATTTTTATAATATAATGATCGTGGTCAAACTTTAAAACTACAAAAAAAAATATGTATACAAATATACACAAAAGAATACTATGATTTGTGGCATGAAAGATGGCATGAATAAATTCTCATGAAAAATACACTCAACCTATTATATTTTTAATGTTTTTTATGAATATACTAGGTGAATACTTTTGCGGGCCATGTTTCATATATTGTTCAAAATAACTGAATGGATTTCCCTGTTTCATTCAACACATCCTTCACATTTTTGTTACACTTACGTATGCGCCAATTCTAATTGCGAAATAATCAGCTTGCCTACAGTTAGGTCATCTTGGACCTTTCCAAATCTTTCTTTAACCAATAATAAGAAGATAATGATACATTTTTTTGAGGCAAAGAAGATAATGGTACGTGGGAGGGCTATCATATTATGTTAAAGAATTTCAAGTGTTAGCAAAAGTTTATGCACCTAGAAATAATAATAGTCGCACATATCTATTAGTAAGTACCTAAAAAACAATAATAACATTTATCTATATATGAATGGATTAATGAGCACACTTCTTAAGCTCTTAAATGGTGCAAATTTTTTAATAAATTATATATATGAATTCATATAATATTATTTTAAATTAATTTTTAATTTTATAATAGTTAATTTATTCGTTTGTACTATCGAATAATTATCTCAAATCATTCATTTAGTCATTCATTCAGCCATTCAGAATAAACCTTAGAAGCAATATCTCGATGACCCTAGGTTAAGCATAAAAGAATAGATTAGTCATGAGGTAGACATAGGATTTGTCAGTATGGAAACACTTGTAACGAAACCAGGGGACCTCCTCTGTGAGTTCAATTCAGGTGATTGAATGTGCTCAATTCGCTGTAGGTAGTTGGTGAAGTAAATAAGACAAAAGAAATTATACAGGTTCAGGTCATCCGAAGGTATAATATCCTACTCATGTTGTGTTCTTGCTTCTCTTGTGAATTGCTTCTAAGCGAAACTTACAAGAGCTAGGCTATAGGAGGCTTCTCTCTAGTTGGTCTTAAGTCTAGAATTGGGTTCTTGGATCCTCTTTTTTTCCCTGTGTAACTTTGGCTCTCTCCTTATAATCTTTGGAGGAATACTAAAGTGGCTACACAGTGAGAGTTAGAAAATTAGGTATACTAAGTCTCATCTTGTGCTAACCAGTAGGCTCAGCCACTTGTCCTTCTGGGCCCTCCCTCAAAGCAGTGAGGAGGGGAGCAATGGTTGTTTGCCATACGCCTAGGCGTGGCCGTTGAAGGCTTGCAAGGGAAGGCTAGGCTTGTCCTGCTAGCCATGGGACCCGCCTGCTTGCCTCACATCGAAGCGAAAGGGGCGCGGTGAGATGGAGTATGTGGCGTGACAGTCCACCACGCCGCCTGCCATCACATGCCTCTTGTCAGAAAAAGGACAATGATAGTCTGCAGTAAGGGGTGCAAAGCTGTCTTATCTTCTATACCGTACGCCGGATAGATATACGTCCCATCGCCCTTAATGGGTGAGGCGCGGGGAGACCGAAGTGAGGAGATGGGCCTCAAGCCACTTGAGAGGAGCCTAGCTTGGTGGTAGGCTGAGGTGACATCCCGAGCTTGGCTTGCTGAAGCCATAAGCCGAGGAGCACCCCAAGCTTACCCTGCAGGGGCATGAGTCATGGCAGCCCTTGCCAATGTGGTGATGTGGCCTCTCAGGCCACTCCGAGCCGCCGGCAATAGAAGCCCAGGTTCCTATTTTACCGACATAATTAGTCAAGGTGATCGAGGGGACGTGTCAGTACTTGGAAAATATACTACCTCCGGTTTTTAATAAATGACGTCATTAACTTTTATCTGACGTTTAGCCATTCGTCTTACTAAAAAAATTGGTGTAAATATAAAAAAATACGAGTCATGCTTAAAGTGCTTGTAATGATAAAATAGGTCACAAGAAAATAAATCATACTTAATTTTTTTAAATAAGACGAATGATCATACATTATGTTAAAAGTTAATAATATTATTTATTAAAAACTGGAGGGAGTAGTTTGCAGGAATGAACAAGTGACAGTTCCACAGGTATTCCAGCTGCGCCCCCGCGCAGCTAGCGTAATCTTACAAGTCAAGAGGTTGACATGGTCATATGCTCTTTCTTGCGACATGGTCTAACACCATGCATTTAAAAACATGGCTTCACCAAGTTGCTACATAACGCACGTTCTTTGATCCTTAAGAATCATACACTAACGAACAACGACATTTCTCAAGGATAAATGTCCACTAATTAAACTCCAAAAGCGCAAGCAACCTACAATTCTGTATGTAAGGATTTCCCACACTTAGCAAACAAGTAAATGCCAATTTTTTTCTAGAACAAAATTAACCGTGTTACAGCGAGGATGCAGCAAAACTATATTCAGTTAAGAAATTGAAACATCAAAATTGGTGGCTGCTGGTGCCAGATGTTTTTATGGAGACCTTTCACGGGGTATGAACGCCCGTTCAGATAGCCCACAATTGAACTTGACCATATTGTGAGATGGACATGCCTTTGCGATTTGTGTTAGCAGGGCTTCCAAAGCATTCATCACAGAATTTTTCTGGTGAGTTTCACGAGCATCCGAGGTCAGCTGTCTGCAAGTACTAATTTTAGTTGATGATTCAAGATCTCTTCTTTTCTTGACTCAGATCTCTCTCCTTATTTTGCTTCCCTTTTTGATTTCTTCGTTTCTTTGCGCTTCTCTTTCTTGTCAGCCTTTGTCTAGTTGGATTTCACACTGATTACACCGACATCTTTTCCGTTCTTCAGCGCCAATCTCATTGTCATCGGCGTCAATTGCATACTCTACTTGTCAAGAAACTTTGGGTCCACATCAGCCTCATCTGTTGCTCTATTTTTTTCCTATAAATTTGCGCAAGATAAAGTTAGCAAAGAAACCACAACTTTGACATGCAAATGCAGCCTTGTCCATTGACAGGCTTCAGTTTGATATTTGTGTTTAAACACAATATTGTCCACATCAATGGTGCTCAACTAATTTTGGTATTTTCTGTACGAGACGTACGGTCAATTTTGATATTTTAGTTGTGCCCGAGTTTCTGGATCTGGTTGGCTCTCTTCTTCTTGTGGCTACAGATTCTTTTTTTTTTTACAAAAAAAAATGATACTCCATGTAACCAGGAAAGCATTGCTCGCCGTCTCAAATTCACCAATCGGTTCACCAATCAAGCAGCAAACTAAGGTCCCGTTTTTTTCTACTTCTAGATTTTAGATTTTTATTTACACGCTTTCTAATATTCTAAACGGTGCGTTTTATGTAAAATTTTATTTTTTATCTCACCTTTTTAAAATAGACTTTTAACTTTACACTAGTTAATTTAATTATTTATATCCTTAAATAGCTATGAGGAAATCTAGAGAATCTAAAAATATAAGCACCTTACGCAAGCTAAGGATGTGTTTGGTTTGAGAACGAAGTGGGGTGGGTTAGATCCATTCCTGTTTTTTGGGATGGGTTGGTTCTAGTTTTTGTTTGATTGAAGGGATAGAATGAACCATGTTTTTTGTTTGGTTGGAGAAATAGAAGGGGATGGAATGATCCTATCACCTGTTTGGTAGGAAGGATGACGCTGGGATGGACAGGGGTGCGCGGTTCAGAACGCCCGATCCCTACCGCTTGCGGCGCCGCTCCCTGCGCCGTCGTTGCCGGGGCCTGCGCCGTTTCCCGCCGTCCCGCTCCCTGCGCCGTCGCCGTCGCCGGGGCCTGCACCGTCGCCGCCGTCCGCGTTTCCCGCCGCCCCGCTCCATGCGCAGGTGCCCTACGCCGTCGCCGTCGCCGGGTAGTCGGACGGTCCGATATGGCGGTGGACGGTCCGATCTTGGGTAGTCGGACGGTCCGATCCATATACGGACGGTCCGATCCTGGGGAGTCGGACGGTTCGATCCTAGGTAGTCGGACGGTCCGATTAATGGGCGGACGGTCCGATTTGGGGAGTCGGACGGTCCGCTATGACGGTGAACGGTCCGATCCGGGTGGGCAAGGGGGCGGGCGAGGTCCGGGCAAGGGCCCCGGGCGCGGACGCGGGGCGCGGGCGTGGGCCGAGGACGCGGGCGAGGTCCCGGGCAAGGGCGAGCGCGGACGCGTGGCGCGGGTGAGGGCGGCGGGCGCGGGTGAGGTCCCGGGAAGGGCCCGGGCAGGCGGACGCCGTGGCGCGGCGAGGGGTCGGGGCGCGGCGAGTCCCGGGCGCGGACGCAGGGCGCGGGGCAAGCGCGGGCGTGGTGGGCGCCAACACAACGGTCTGATCGTTATGCGGACGGTCCGATCAGGGCCGAGGGCGTCGGTACTCTACTCGCGAGCGGGAAGGCCGGCAGGCAGATGCGTTCGCATAAAGATAACTTCAGAAACAACACATATTAGTGTCAATATAATTCAAAAACACTGAAAGAGATGGGATTACTTCTAACAATACAACATAATATAATTAACAGCATCCAGAGCATACACCAAGTCTTACACATAATGGCAATTTCATGCCTTACAGATAAAGAAACACAGTTCATACTACCAAAATAATAGCCAACTTTGAAGACATAACCCTACATTGAGCCAGGAAACTTCTCACTAATGAACATAGCAACCCAATTCAGTTTGTGGGGTGAGTGGAAGTCCATTGAAAGCTCTAGCAATGTGAGGGTTAGCCACCAAATAAGCATTAGTACAAAGGGAGTGAGCCTCCTCAAATCCTGGAAGGCTGTTTAGGTTGTCAAACAAATCAGGGACATCATTGTTAGAGGCACCGGCTGCAATTATAGCGTTGGCAAGCTTGGTTACCAACGCGTTCAAATGCACCAATCAGCCCCTCATCTTCATAATCTTTTGTTTTGGCTTTCTTTGGCTTGCTCGCAGATGATGTTCTCCGCCATGATCATCAAGTGTGGCAGTGCCATCATTCCCCTCTTCATTTTCAGTATCAACATCTTCTGTACGAGAACTGAGTTTGAGTCATTTGTAAACTTTCCTGTAGCCATGGTGCTACCAAAGATGGTAAGCATCTCACTATAGTTGACAAGAGGTCTGTTAAATATCAGCATTGCCCTTGTGATCCACCATAGAATTAAAATTACTAAATAAGTTGATGGAATAGAAATATGTAAAGACCAAATTGCAAGATGGCAAAGTATACTTGACATAGTCGTTGTAGTGTTCTGCATCAAGAGTAATAATGAAATTTTTCTTCATCCCAACCAGTACCACTCACTTTCCTAAGTCTATTTATTTTTGTGAATTTTTTTTGCCATGTTTCAAATGATTCTAATCTTGATCACCTGTGAGTGTACTTAAGAACTTTCATTGAGAGCTCTAGCACATGCATTGAGATGGACCTGTTTGAAGCCAGAAGTGTCCTTGTGCCACTTAGCCACAAGGTTAGCTAGATAAGAGAGCAGAAAGAGACATAGCTGATGGTCCATGAAGCATGATTGCTCCCTCCCTTTCCCATTACCAATTGTCCATGTCCTACTTGTCAATAATATTTAGAAAAATAATTCAACAAGCATGATTGCTTCCTCCCTTTCAATAGTCCATTATCCATACAAATGACAATTCAGCAAACAAGTGGTCCATACAAAGTGATTCACCAAACATTGGTTCATAAAATTACATTTAGCAAATAGTCCAGCCCTACCAAATTCAGCAAATAGTACAGCTACAAATTATTTCCATGATGGTTTTGACGGTCAGCCCACATCTGATCAGCAAGTCCCTGCCTGAACTGAACCATCCACGCGATGGTCATTTGCTTGGCCAACCAAAGATGTGTTTTGGGTTCACTTATCAATCATCCGGATCTATAATAAGCTCATCAATTCCATCATTTATGACCCAGTTATGAACAATGCCAGCAAGCTACAACAATATCTACTTGAGTTCTAAAAGAGAAGAATGAGTGACATCATCAAGAATTTGATCTCCTCTTTAGTGACCCAAATGCACGCTCAACGGTGACACGAAGGGATGTAGTGCCTAAGGTTGAACAGCTCCTTGTTTTGCACCGGATTATTCCCCCTCATTCAATGGTACCGGACAGCACGAAAAGGAGGCAGGAATCCTGGTTTGGCTCCCATATCCAGCATCAACTAAGTAGAATTTTCCTATAATGTGATGGACAAGTTGTCATATTTCTACATATCAGCATTTGTCTAATAGAAATTGATGCACTGAAATTAATCTATTACCTTGTGGGACACGAAGCCATTTTCTCGTTTCCAATGCATCTCTTAAAACTACAGCATCATGTGTGCTGTCCCTCCCAACCAGCCCAAGACATAAGTGAACCGAAGATCAAAATCTACGGCTGCCATTATATTTTGTGTGGCATGAGACTTCCTACCACGAAAAGAAGACTCCATATTCTTCAAAACAGAGGCTCTAATATGTGCTGCCATCAATAGCTCCAATACAATCCTATTTACGTTCAATAAAGATTAGGAACCATAGAGGTTTATACAAATAGAAAAATTGAAAAAGAAGACACAGAAGAATCTCACACCTTAAATAAGGATCCCATCTGTGGTTGCCTGCTATTTTAGTTGGGGTGTCCAATAAGGGGCCTGATTAGTTCATTCTCGTAGCTCACCAATAGCGATGAAGTACTCGATTGAAATAACGACTAACTGTTTCTCCGGACTACCAAAATTAGCGCCAACTAACCTATTCCTAAGGTTGTGTCCCACTGTATTTAGAAACATAGCAACCTGTTTCTCAACACACATGTGAATGGTATCTTCAAGCAAACCACATCCCTAAAAAGCTTACAAAACCGAAAGAAAGAGATCTTCTAAGTCTAAGCATGTTGAACACAAGTTGTATCATTCCTCCAAATTTTTGTTTCTAGGTACTCAATTCTCCACCCTATCCCTTTCATCCATTGGGCCATATTAATACCTTCTCTCCTTGCACCTCTTTTTCTTTTCCTAGACTCAATAATCATGGCCATCATGGACAATAGTATATTTGCAGCAGCAGCAAAAATTAAAAGCTTGGGTCCTCTTATCCATCTACAACACAATCAAAGAAGCAATATATTGTTCACTCAATAATCTGGCAAAGGAAACAAATTCACACATATTTGGCTTGTTCACTCAATAATCTTCTTGTCAATCCTTACATGCATATCACATAAATAAATTCACACAGATCTGACATTCCAGTGCTGAGTTTCAGTGCTAGGGTTTCTTACCTTGGCTACGGAGGATGCAATGCCAAGTAGCAGCCGGCGAAAGAGGAGGGCGCGGGGACGAGGTTACTGGGCGCCGGCGTCTTCACCTCCTACCGCCACCACTGCAGCCGTCCATAAGGGGATGAGTAGCCGGAGAGAGAGAGAAAGAGAGAGAGGAGGGGGGAGGGAGGATGGAGGAGGGAGGAGGCGAGGAGTACCTGGCTGCCGTCGCCGCTCCCTGGCCATGCGCCGTCGCCACTGGCGTCTTCACCTCCTGCCGCCAGCACTACAACCATCCATGGGGATGAGCAGCCGGAGAGAGAGAGAAAGAGAGAGAGGGAGGGGAGGGAGGATGGGTGACGGAGGAGGACAAGGAGTACCTGACTGCCGTCGCCGCTCTTCCCTGGCCGCGCCGTCGCCGCTCCCTGCTGCTCGCCTTTTTTCCCTTCACGCGCTCGGGAGAAGTGGGTCGGCACGGTCCGGCCGTTTTGGCCGGATCGATTCATCCCGAATCTGAGAGGAATATTCTCTTTTGGATCCATCCCATCCCACCTGATCCACAAACCAAACACACCAAAAAATAGGATGAACCCATCCCAACCCACCAAATTCATCTAACCAAACACACTCTAAAAGTGTAGCAGTGATAGTCACCAGCTAATCTCGAGCTTGTTGTGGTAGCACCAGAGCACGAACAGGCGCAACTTGAGGTTGACGATCTGGTCCCGTGACTTGTCACCGTCGATGACGAACATGGAGCGGTGCAACAACTAAATAAAAAGTTTTTCTAGTTCAACTTAAATAAACTGAGTTTTATTTTTAAAATATTAAAAATAAAATCTATTTATTTAGTTAAACTAGAGCCTGTCACATTTATCCGTAGACCGGCTCAAACTTATCCCTAGCGCGGATCCGGCTTCTTCCTCGTAGACGCTCGCTCGGAAATTTTTACTGTTACTAATTTATTTTTTTTTTAATTTACAAAACTAATTTTTGATTTGGGTCAATTGCAGAAATAGCCTCTTGCCACCGTGGGCCACGGCGGTATTTAAAAACCGCCGTGGCCCAGGGCGGCGAATGGCATCCCCGTCAGGCGCGGCTAACGGCGCCGGCCGCCGTTAGCCCTGGGGGGCCACGTGGCCTTGCCGCCCTGGGGGACGGCGGCGAATGCAATTTTGCATTCGGTTGCATTCGCCGCCGTCCCCCAGGGCGGTTTATAGGCCAATCACCACCCTGGGGGACGGCGGTTTTTAGCCCTCCCGTATAAAATCCATTCACGCACTCGCCGGCGCGTCATTTCTTTCTTCCGCCTCCAGCGTTCGTCCAATAGAGCTGAGGGAAAGGAGGAGCAGTACAACGGCGAAGCCCTCGCAGATTTTTCAGCCGAATCCAGGTATTTTTTTTGCTCTCCCTCTGTTATGTAGTTAATTTTTTAGATAAGTGTTAATTAGTACTAGACACGTAGTGTAATACCTGACATAGTATGAAAATATTAGCGGTTTGGCATAACCATCGTTAGTGTTAAATTTATTTGACCGTACTAGAAGAACATAGCGGACAGGTAGTAAATTGTAGATATTTTAGAAATAAATATGCTCTGCCATGGCCATCGTTGGTATACGTTATTTTGACACATTAGATAAACCTAGCGTATAACTTTATTAGCGCCGCTGGGTTAGTTTGTAAAATATAGAAACGGTAATGGTTTGACTCATACGTATAGCCTTTTTATGGAACGAATATTGATTAGTACAGATTAATAAAATCTTTTTTTGAACAGAAATGGCAAATAGAGTTATATTCGTGATATACCACGGTGAAGAAAATGTCAGAGAAGGACAATATGGGGTAGATTTATCGGAGTTCAACGTAGCACAAAAGGGAATTATAGCTCCAGCTGAGAGAAGTTTTCCTGGAGTTTACAATTGGTTAATGAGGGGATTCGGAGTAGATCCTCAAGTAAATGCAATTACGGTGTACGCACTGGTTAGCTGGGCTGTGGAAGGTTTTTGGTGGGAATTTGTGCCAGTAGATTCGATGGCCAGCTGGGTATTTTTTGTGGAGAGTGCACTGCAGCGAGGATGGGCACCGGGCATCCTAGTGGTAGTGCATGACGTGGTCAGCATTGATCAGGCTGGTCCGAGTACAGCGGAAGGGCCCGATGAAACAGGGACCAAAATGAGGCAGAAGACGAGGGTGCCGGAGAGGAAGGAGGCCAAGAAGACATGGGACCGGGGGGATTTGCAGATGAAGGGGAGATACACCCAGGTCTAGTACAGGAGATGGAAATTGAAGACTCAGAACCTGAGCATATGGAGGATGATGATTCTTCGGAGGACGATGTATACCTGGCAGAATGGGACAACGAGGACTTCTCCGGACTCATTGTCTCAGAGGGGCACACCGTCGCATGGGAGTATCGACAGAATGAAGTGGTGCAAGGCGCTAGATATGCCGAAAAAGCACAGTTGACAGAGGCTGTGAAGATGTGGGCTGTGTCACTTGGGAGGGAGTTCTGGGTATCAAAGTCCACCAAATCAGTGTACGAAGTGAAATGTGCAAGTTCAAGCGATGGATGTCCATGGAGGATGTACGCATCCTGGAAGAAATATGACGACTGTTGGTCCGTGTCAATCATGACGGAGCACAACTGCCATCTTCCGGGTGTTCAGAAGTACCACAGGAACATATCATCTGTATTCATCGCTTCAGAGCTGTATTATGCTGTTGTGGAGAACCTCCGGTTCGAGCCCAAGTCAATTATCAGGCGCATCGAGGAGAAGTATAAGTACACCATTACATATGCCAAGGTATGGAGGGCCAAACAGAAGATAATTGAAATGAGATTCGGCAGTTTTGAAACTTCGTACAATAATTTGCCTCGTCTACTGCAAACCATCTGTGCGAGGAATCCTGGCAGCTACTCCGAAATCAAAAGTTTCCCATCGTTAGCAAATCCTGGGCAGAGCGTCCTTCAGCGGGCCTTCCTCTCTCTGCAGGCGTGCATGTTTGCATTTCTTCATTGCAGGGCCATTCTCTGCATCGACGGCACGTTCCTAACTGAAAAATACAGAGGGCAAATGTTGACAGCAATCGGAGTAGACGGGAACAACCAAGTGTTGCCCGTGGCCTTTGCCTTCATCGAGGGCGAGAACACAAAGAGTTGGTACTGGTTTCTGAAGCTGGTTAAGGAAAAGGTGGTGGATGAGGCCAGATGTATGTCTCATACATGACCGTCATCCAGGGATGCTGCGTGCAATTGAGGAGCTGCGAAACGGCTGCGCAGACAAGGAATACCCTCCGGTGTGGGAAGATGTAAAGAGCAGATGGTGCATGCGTCACATGGGCGCAAACTTTTATAAGCAGTTCAGAAACAAGGAGCTGATGGCCATGTTCAAACGTTTGTGCGCCCAGAATTAACAGAAGAAGTTCAATGAGCTGTGGAGGAGACTTGATGAGCTGACAGCCCCAAACTAGACGCGAGAGTTCTGCAAGACCCCAGCTAGAGGTGTTGACGGCCCTAAAGCTCTAGGTGCACTTCCCACCGATGACGGTACATTCAGAAGGAGGCTCGGTTCCTCGGTTAGCAGATTTTCGCAGTGGATCGAGCATGAGCCGAAGGAGAAATGGGCATTGCTGTACGATGAAGGTGGAGCAAGGTACGGCATAATGACCACGAATCTTGCAGAGGTTTACAACTGGGTCATGCGTGGTGTGAGGCAACTCCCCCTTGTTGCCATCGTGGAGTTCATCCTACATAAAACACAGACGTACTTCCACGACAGGTGTAGACAAAATGGCCCATCTATGGCCGATGGAAACCTTTGGTTCGGCACCAAAATGACAGAGTACCTTGAGGAGAAATGCAAGAAAGCAAGAGAGCACCGAGTCCGAGTGCAGGGCACACGAGAGCGTAGATTTGAGATATTGTGTACCGACAGGTCCAGGCGTGGCATATTCGCAAGGAAACCTATACAAGAGTGTGTCCTAAAGGAAGATGGGACATGCACGTGCTCCTGCCGGAAACCAAGCTTGTACCACAAGCCCTGTTCTCATGTCATTGCCGCTTGCGGGGAGTACGGCATTGATGAATGCCAATATGTGTCTCCGTACTTTAAAAAGGAAGCAATCATGCATACGTGGAGTACCGAGATCTTTAGTTTTGGCATCGTCGGCACTTTCACTGAAGACACAAACCCAGTTTATTTTATCCCTGACCCGATGAAGGCAAGGAACAAGGCAGGCCGCCGTCGGACACGGAGGATTCGCAATGATATGGACGAATCCGAGGCCGGCGTTAGCGCTAAACGTTGCAGTAGGTGTGGAGAGGATAGACATACCTATAAGAAGTGCACGAAAGACGCCGAGGCCCCAAGTGCAGCGGAAGTTTCTATGGAAGGATCAGGCGCCGACGGAAGGCGGCCAACTGGGGAAGGCACCACTGATCGGCAGCGTCATCGCAGGCGTCCTCGTGCACCTTCGGGTTATGTTGTCTAGTATAGCCGCTGGTTGCTGATGTAATCTCCCTGTAATGTGTACCAATATGCATGTACTGCTATCTGATTTTCGTTTTAGTGTGGGTCTTTTAAAGGTACATTGCTGTCTGTTAATTTTCTGACTGTAATGCACTATGTTTAATTGAGCTAATCCGTTCCACTTCTTTTTCCTTGCAGGTATGGACTACCAGACGCCTGAGCTGCTGGATCACGCCACCGATCAGTCCCATCGGTCGTTTCTCTCGGCGGTGCAGAACCTCGAGCTCGGTACCTTACGTCCTCGACCTTCTAGGCGACTACTTCCCGTGGACGACAGGTTCACGAGTAGGTACGTACGAACGTTGTACTGTGAATCTGTATATGTCAACTTACTAACTTGCTTTGTTTTGATTGTCAGGTTGCGGGAGGCAGGCCTTCTGCCGCTGTGTAGGCTGGTAGCAGCCGCAGTGGAGCCGAATGACCCGACGAAGAAGTGGGGTATCGACCGGTCGCTGATCACAGCTCTTGTGGACCGGTGGAGACCGGAGACGCACACCTTCCACCTCCCATGCGGTGAGATGGCCCCCACGCTGCAGGACGTCAGCTTCCTCCTTGGGCTGCCTCTAGCCGGCGATGCGGTGGGCCCAGTTGACGGGCTCCAGGCGTGGCGAGAGGACATCCTGCAGCGGTTCGCCCCGGTTCACCGTGCTCCGGGGCTTCCCCTCGTCAGCGACATCTCCCCGTACACGCATGCGGGCCCCCCTCAGGCTTGGGTATTGAGCTACACGGTAAGAATGCTTTCTTGTTGTTTTATGTTCGTCCTTCAGTCCGTACTAGAATTACAGTGTCAACTTCCTTATATGTTACCGCAGTCTGATCAGCTAGACCCGGAGGCCGACGCGTACTCACTGCAGAGGAGCCTGGTGGCGTACTTGTTGTGGGTGTTCGGGTGGGTGATGTTCACCAACTCGCACGGCCACGCAGTCGACAAGGGCTTGATCCCTTACGCGAGGGAGATAGCCGACGCCGAGGACGGTGCTGTTCCCCAATACAGTTGGGGATCGGCAGTCCTTGCCGCCACGTACAGGGGTCTGTGCGACGGCTGCAGGAAGACCGAGCCAGAAGCGGTCTTCACGGGTTGTCCACTCCTCCTACAGCTTTGGGCGGCAGAGCGGTTCGCGATCGGCCGCCCCGTTGTGGACCACAGTCCGTACGAGGCGAGCCTGTACGTGGGTGTCCCATCGGAGGACTATCCGACGATGGGGACAGGGTGGTGTCGTCGTGAGGTATGTTCGGTGTTAGAACCGTCTCGGTTTTTTTTGTTACTTGGACTAACGAGAACTCTTTTCCTGTTTGTAGCGTCGGTACGCTCACGTGCAGGTGCAGAAGTCGTACCCAGACTTCGTCATGGAGTTCGACAGGATCACGGATGACGACGTTGTCTGGGAGCCGTACAGCGCCGAGGCGAGGTACGCGCGTGCGCCGCACGGGCTGTCGTCCCTCTGCACCAGGGGCCAGGCGTACTGGCTGACGATGACGCCGATGCTGTTCGACATTTCTGTCGAGCCGCACTGCCCGCAGAGTGTGATGCGGCAGTTCGGTATGCGACAGACCTTCGGCCATCAACAACGTAGGGGCGTATCGCAACACGTTCACAGGTATATGTGGAAATGAATATTCCGTATTGTTATGCATTGTGTCACCGGTTGTGCTCTGCAGGTTAAATCGGCGTGGCCAGGCCGCCGGTAGGCTGTGGAGACCCACCGTCGTCGACTACATCAACGACTGGCTCATAGCCACGGAGGATGTCATCACGGAGCTGCACCCCTACACAGCCGCCAGGTACGAGCAGTACCTTTCCTGGTACCAGGCCCGTACCAGACTACGGGTGACGTACACTCCCGAGGCTCCACAGGCGCACGTCGCGGGGGTGCGAGACGCATACCCGACACACCGCGACCAGGACTACTTCCGCACGGTGAGTCAATGATTTTCATACTATTTTCAACGGTAGCTACCACGCGCAACTAACCACGCATGTCCTGCTAAACAGGCGGACGATGCTAGGCAGGTCCACACGGAGCTGGACCTACTGCGGCAGCGCCTACAGGCTAGCATCCCTCTCACGCAGCAGGAGCAGACGATCACGTTCGACCGGATGTGCAACACGATGCGCTCGGTCGTCCGTGCTCTGACTTGTCGCCGTTCCGATGCAGTCCCACCGATGCAGATACATATGCGAGGTCCCCATGGTGAAGGGACATCGGCAGGAGCGGCGGGTTCTGCAGGGGCTAGTACGTCGTGGGGAGCAGGTCCTTCTGGTACCGCCGGAGGATCGAGGTCGGTAGCCTCCACGATCGGGCGAGGATTGTCTGGTACGTCAGGATTGAACCTATTCTCCATAACTAACTGCAATTTTTTCGGCTGACGCGAGCTTTTCTTTACCAGACCCACGCGGCGGATCTCACCACCACCTGGGGGACACCGGGCGGGGATCTGCCCCGAGCACCTCTGCTTGGATCTCTACCGAGGACAACCTCGTTCCGGAGCAGGACGTGATCGGATCGTCACAGCTCGGAGGTGCACCGCACATACAGCCGCACGACGCCGGTGCTTCCCCTGCTGCTCAGGCGATCCGAGCCACCCGTGGGGTACCGGCGGACCGCCTGACGTACTCGCGCGGGCACATGCGAGCGCAGCCTAGGAGGACGAGGAGGCGTATGACCTAGGGGCTATTGTTGTATTTATTTATTTAGAGGTCTCGCATTACTTGTTTAAATTTGTCATGTCCATATTCACCCCCTGTAGACTCGATCCCATCCTTCAGATACATTGTACTGCTAACAATGTAGTCTCCCTTGTTGTATTTCGTACTATGGGTGTCGCATTCATCATACCGCAATGTGAACGGCTCGTATCTAGCTAATATCACTATGCTATTGTATGTGCACTGCGTTAAGTATCGACCGAGTGGATGACGAATAATAGAATATATCGTCTTTCAATGTCGAATTAAAAATCATTCAGTACGTACATTGCGCAAAAATTTGGGAAAAAATTCATAGGCCCTAACATTTCGTTCGCCTGGGGTCCTAAGCCCCTCACGTAAAACGGACCGGCCTATTACCATGTCATTAATTAAGTTTTACCGAAAATAAACTTGAAAAAATAATCAGTACGATTTTACAAACCAACGCCCACCATCGTCGGATTATAAAAAAAAACTTTAAAAAACATACCCTAAACCACGATTAAAACTAAATTTTGTGAAGCGTGTAGGCGAAAGACGGGGAGGAGTGGATTGCGAGTGCCGATCCAGACATACGAGAAGTGGAATGCAAGTGGCGATCCAGAAATACCCTCAGTTTGATAAGTTCTTTTCACGACGTGAACAATCTATGATATTTGGTTTTTTTTAACATCGACCCAATAAATGCAATGGCACAATAAATAGAATTTAAGAATTTAATTTGGACAAATAAATTTTCAAAAATTTTGGGGTTAAAAATTAGCATTCTGACCATCCGATCGCTGTGCGGACGGTCCTATACATTCGCCGCCCTGGGGAACGGCGGCGAATGCAATTTTGCATTCGGCCCCCTGGGGGCATTCGCCGCCGTCCCCAGGGCGGCAAGGCCACGTGGCCTCCTGGGCTAACGGCGGCCGGCGCCGTTAGCCGCGCCTGACGGGGATGCCATTCGCCGCCCTGGGCCACGGCGGTTTTTAAATACCGCCGTGGCCCACGGCGATAAGAGGCTACTTCTGAAAAAGTTTAAATAAAAATTAGTTTTATAAATTAAAAAAAAATTAAATTAGTAACAGTAAAAATTCCTCGCTCGGACGGCGGCAGGGGGCTTGATGGGCCATAGCGAGCGGTGGAAGATGGGCCGGATGTTAGCTGGTTTGTGTCAGGCTCGGCCCAACCGCGGGATGTGGGGTGGGTGGGGCCCACGGGGGCGGAGACTCCGAAACCCGCAAGCAACCAACCGAGGGGGGTAGGGGCCGTGTCGTGGCATTCATGGCTGGCCGCTGGCTGCCCTGGACTCCACGAGACGTGCCCCACTCGACAACCCAAACCCCAACCCCCCCTACTGCCTTTTTTATTCAATTCCTCACCCCTTCGCTTTGCCTTTCCCCCTCGTGTCCCCTTCTTCTCCCTCGTGCTCCCCTTCTCCCCCAAATTCCTCGCCGCCCTCATCCTTCCCCTCGGTCGTCGCCTCGCCTCCCGGAGACCCCAGCCCCCCGTCCCCGCCGCCGCCATGAATCCCGAGTAGTAAGTCCCCTCTTCTCCTACCCTCCCCTCCTCCTTGCGGTTGCTCTGCGATTCGGTGGTTGTGGTTGGTTGCGTCGAAGCTGTCGGCGATGGGCGTGGCTTGGGGTCGGGGCTTGAGGCGGCCGATCTTGCCGTCGACGGGCGCGGGAAGGTCCAGTGGCCGCCGATTCGCCTCCCGAGCCTTGGATTCCGAGGCCTTAGCCTGTTCCTTCCTTGTTGCTGTTGCGATGGTCGTTAGTCGTTAGCTGGGAGTAGCAGATTCGATTCTCGGATGCGCTGCTCTTTTCGCCCTGCCCCTAGCCGCCCTCCCGCTGGCTCATCCCGCGAACGTTTCTATGCTACGCGGGTTTGTTGCATGCTGGTGCGTTTGCTTGCTCTGGTGTACGTGATGATTTGATGATGCTTGGGTGATTCTGCAGTGACTACCTCTTCAAGCTGCTGCTCATCGGAGACTCGGGCGTCGGGAAGTCTTGCCTGCTCCTGAGGTTTGCGGTGAGGATCGCTTCGTAACCCTGTCGTGAGAATTCCTTTTCTTGTAGAGAAATCCCCAAGCAAAGTGAATGTAAGCCCGTGAACTCTAGGACAGGAAATTTGTTACTAACAGGGAAGACAGAAAACACTCAAATTGACTAGAGTAATCATCAAGGCATATAGTGTAATATGTTTGCTAAGAATGACCTGACATCGCTAGCAAAATAGACATATTGATTGCCTTATTATTGATCCAGGCAAAACAATGCTGGGTGAATCATAATAGACTTGAATTTGCAGGAAAAGTTCCTCTGTATGGTGTCCTGATAATGTTATCTGTTGTCTTTGGCTGATGACACTGTTGGGAACTACATCATGTTATCTCGCAGAGAATCGTAGAAATAATGACAAGAGATTATTCTTAGACTACTAATCTGATTTTTATGCTGCCTCAGGTAGTTTCACAAACAATTTGGAAAGATATTGAGGTGTTTTGGTCATTTTGTCAAGTTCTATGGCATCTCAATTTACTGTACTTTCGCGTCACAACATTTGTAAAGTATAATAATGGACCAGGCTTTCAGAGACTGATTAACTAGTAGGTAGAGACTTACCAAAAAAGGAACAAGTAATGATGATCAAGAGGGAATCTAGAGCATTTACATCTAGTTTATCCTGGCCTTGATTGGAATTTAGAGCGTTTACTTCTAGAGATCATGTGTTATGGCAGCTGTATCCATAGTCTGCATCAAGAGGGAATCTAGCTTATCCTGGCCTTGATTGGAATCTATCTTCTCATTCGCTTTGCAGGATGATTCATATCTGGAGAGTTATATCAGTACTATTGGTGTTGATTTTGTAAGTTCAATTTCTGTCTGCATAAATTCTTGCATGAGTCTTTCTCCTTTATAGCCTTTTCACTCCATGTTTGACCTGCTAGAAAATCCGTACTGTCGAGCAAGATGGGAAGACAATAAAGCTGCAAATCGTAAGTAAACCATTCTAGTGAAGGCTGTAACATTTTTCCAGACCAGTTAGAAACTTTAGCCCTTATATATCAACTGGTCCTTCTCTTTCAGTGGGATACTGCTGGCCAAGAGCGATTTAGGACCATTACAAGCAGCTACTACCGTGGTGCCCACGGGATCATTGTGAGCTCTCATCACATTTATCATTTTCCGTCTCCCATGGATTAATCCCTCTTGGTAATTATGTAATGTATGTTGTGTAGGTTGTTTATGATGTGACTGATCAGGAGAGCTTCAACAATGTCAAGCAGTGGCTGAATGAAATTGATAGGTATGCTAGTGAAAATGTGAACAAGCTTTTGGTGGGGAACAAGTGTGATCTAGCTGAGAACAGAGTGGTTTCTTATGAGGCTGGCAAGGTATTTTTATTTTATGCTTCCATTACCCTTGCATAAATATTGTTTTGAGTTCCTATGGATCATAACTTGTTCAACTGGCATACATATGTAACCATTGCAGGCCCTTGCTGATGAGATTGGAATACCATTCCTGGAGACCAGTGCAAAGGATGCAACAAATGTGGAGAAGGCGTTCATGACCATGGCAGGAGAGATAAAGAACAGGTGACAGAATAATTCGCTTTTCTTTAGACATTTGAATGTCTAGACTATGAAGCTACTGCTTTGTGCTTTTATAATTGCCCTGGACTTGTGAAGGATATATAACTACATAGGAAAGAATGCATAGAGATGAACATGCTGTGCTGGACCATCATTACTAGTTTGTGTACACTTTCATTAGTTGACACTTGATTCTTTGTTTTCTTGATAGGATGGCAAGCCAACCGGCTACAAATGCAGGCAAGCCTGCAACCGTGCAAATGCGAGGCCAACCTGTTGCCCAGCAAAGCAGCTGCTGCTCCTGATTGTCAATCTAGATCACAATAGTGTGCTTGTGCAGCAAGCAACACTTAATTGGTTGCTCTATCGCTGTAAATTAAAGTCTTTAGTACTATCGAAAAGCTTGATGTGTTCTGTGTCGGATATTATTGGAAGATGTCTGTTCCCTAACTGTAACGAAGCAGCAGATGCTGTGGGCCTGGTTTAACTGCCTGTTCATATTTCTATGTTTCAAGTGGCATCGATGTTCGACTTTATTCAATTAATGGTTCCACTTGAAAACCATGCTTTGCAAAATGCTGATGTTGGTATTGTAATAGTGCAATTGTGTCAAAACTTTGCTTATATCAGGCATGCATTGCCTCCGTAGCTGACATTTTCCTGTAGAAATTTATATAAAATTGGGATCCGATGTTTTGCATTGAACGTGTTGATGCAAGCATAATTCAACTCGATCTATGATGGTAGATTCTACGCCTAGTGCCGGTTCGAAATTCAGAGTTTTGGACAGCAGGATATTCAAGCAGAATCTTCAGTTTGGAAGTCGGAAATAGCGCATGAAAGATCGTTGACGCTGAGGCGGCTTTGCATCAGATGATTCAGAGCTAACGGCAAGAAAGGTTGACGAGGAAGGTAAAATACCCACGGGGGCGGAGCAACCTTTCAGCCTCTTCATCATCAGATTGATCCCATAACTTAGGTTGGAATCAATAGATGTTCATACTTCAAAGCCCCAAACTTTCACAGCTTGTTGCATCATACAGCAACAAACCTGAAGCATCTTCATAATATGAGCCAAAAGAACACTGAGGCCGCCTTACCCCTTCCACGAGACCACGACCCGATGCAATCAGTATTCAAGGTGCTTATTTTCCTCCCACTATGGGGGATGTTTCACCTGAAACTAAGGTGGATATAAGTAGCCATTGCCTATTGCAATTACGGTTACAAGCACATGACTGATATGAACATGGCAGGCATTAATATTTTTAAAATTATAAGGCTGCTAATGTACATTCAAAACTAGCATATGTGTGCTCACAGGCTATCTCCTCCAAGCGTAGGCCTCGCAGGGCAGCCCACCTTATGTAGGGTTTTCTGATCTCACTGGAAAATTTAAAGCTTCATTGATCCTACTGAAAACAAGTCGGAGCGGAATGCACGCTATAGTAGGTCCACCAATTTTCCCAACTACAGGCTTCCTGCTTGCGTTGTCCCTACGACTGCTGGCAAAAGTCGAGAGCCTCCGCATTTTCCTTGGTGAAGATGCCGATTTCTTTGTGTGTGGTCGCCACGACTTGTCCATATCATGCTCTGAGATCTTTTTCTTACCACTGGGTTTCGGTCTTGATGCAGGTCTTGATGCATGTGATGGTCTTGTTTGCCGTGGTTCTGCAGGTTCGCTCCTCTTCAGCAAGTGGTTAAGACTACTAGTTGCTGGGCGCAGATCATCTCGGCTTGCCACAGAACTACTATCTTCCAAAACCTCCACAGGTATAGGGTAACCGACAATGGGTTTACCATTCCATTTACTCATGAGGGAAACAAGAGGCACACGGTGGCCCTTGTAGCTTCCTTGAACGGTCAATTCTACATCATATAGCTTATAGTCTGTCCGCGCACTCTTGATTGGCTTTAATACATGGGGACTGGAAGGTTCCAGACCAGGTTTCTGTTCAGGTGGTATTACTTGAAGTGGCAACCCATAATACGGGGAAGATGGTGCACCCTTTTCTGATTGTGAGCGGTTGCTTATAGTTTCAGATGATTCATCATGCTCGAGCCCACTTCCATAATATTGTTGCTCCAGAGTACCCACACAACCATCAGCAGGAACTATCGCAAGTTGCATAGTGTTCTCAGGTTCCGGGGGCTTACAAAAAGCACTCCCAACCCTGGCATCCACCTCAACAGCATCACTGTCCAATGCTAGCCTTTTTACTGTTCTTCCATGTTGTGCCAACAAATTCTTATCCTTGTGGCTTTCTTGAGTTCTTTGATTAACAGAGTTTATGCTTTTCTTCTTAGAACTTCTGTGATCACGAGGTGAAGGTATGCCCACTTCAGTATATTCAGCAGTTTGCTTCCTGGGTTTTGAGATCTGGCCCTTTACTGATGCACACGATCCATATTTATGCAGATGTCCTGAAAAATGATACAGCTGGCAATCATTAAATAGTTGCTCTATATGATAGTTCAAAGAGTGAGAGAAATCAATTATACACACTCATTTGGATGAGATTGGAAGCATTAAGAATCTGCTACCAGACTAAATGCGCAACCTTCATAGATAGATAGATGAATGACAGATATCTAAAAGAGCACTGCTGTACATGAAACATGACAACGAGTCATCTGAAAACCCAGTCTACTCAATTAGAAAGCATGGAGCAGAAGTTGTTCAAAGAGCATCATGACCAAAAATATTGTTCTTGTACATCTAATTACCTGACCTACGAAATAGGATCATCGTTGCTTAGTGCAGTATGCTAAAAAGAACTAAAATCAGGAAAATAATACTACGAGTTTACCTTCTTCCAAGACATCATCTCCCATAAGGGGAGCATCAAAAAATTCATCACCATCAGAGCAGTCATCATTGAGAAACCCAGGCATGCATGAGACTTCCGCATCCTTTACTGGAACTGCCTTGGCAGCACCATCATGATTTGTGCATGATGCATCTAATAAGGTCTCCACACTTGAAGTTCCTGAGCTGTACGAAAAATTATTCATATCCAATGGAAAACCAAATTTCCCCCTACTTGGTTCAAACACATTGGACATTTTGCCTCCTGAGTACTGGGCAGAAGAATGCCCTGAAGGGTCCCAGTGACTATATGCTGGAGCTGCCACTGCTGAATCTTTACATAACTTTGACAAAGGGCGACGCCTATCTTTCTTCCTTGAATTTTCATAAGCTTGGCCAATATTGGAGCGTTTCCTTTTTGTTGACGAATGAGACTGCTGATCACCTTTTATCCCATTGGTGCCAGACAAGCTATAACCAAAGCTTGCACTTTCGAGAAGTGGCAGATCCCGATGCCCATTTAGGACGTATGAACTGTGTTTGGGATTCTTGTTTGATCCAATCTCCCTAAGGTCTCTCATACGTCGGGATCCTTGAATTGTGTCATCCTCAAAATCATTTGATGCCTTGTGTTTCTTCCTTGATGATGAAGCATACCTAGTGCTTGAAGAGGACACATTTTGTGGCTGTTTATACAATGCTAAGGCCTGAGACAAACCTTTAGCTGACTCCTCTTCAATATCATACAGATCCCTTGCTGTGCGAGATGATCTCTTATTGACCCCATTTATGTTTTTAGATTTTGCACAATAGCTGTTTCGGGATTCAAGTACTGGACTGCTAGTATCATATTCATCAGTATCATGTTCATTTGGAAAGCGAGCCCTTTCAAGTTCAAGAGCATGCATAATAGCATCTTCTCTGCGGACATACTTTCCTTCATTGTACGCCCTCTTATGTTGATGAGCTTGAGCCTTTGCTTTTTCTATACACTCCTCATACTCTCCACATCGGAATGGCTTCACACGCTTAGACTTATCTAGGTTATACCAGTCACTGTTGCAAAATTAAAGACAGTGGGTAAGATAAAAAAATAAATCATATTTAGGGTACATGGCATACACCACATAACAATTGATGCGAAACAAAGCTATAGTTAAATGTAATGAATAGGAAAAAAGACATATCTTCCAAAGCAACACACTCAGAAAAAGGCACAATGCCATAAGAAGTTAATAACATTAGTTTATGCACATGCTGAACAGTTAGAAAAAATCCATCTAATTATTTGCACTACTACAAGTGAAAACAAGTGAATCTCTTGTGGATGTAGAGGGTTTAAATCCATTATCTAAAACAAACATGCATACAACCTAAAATCACCGACTCACCATATACATAATCTTCGCTCTGAAGTCCAAACTAAGCTTCAGAAAAAAACAATTCAGGGGAGGAATTACAGGCTTTAGCATAATTACAGGCTTTAGCATACCGTATCTGTAAGATATAAAAATCCCTTCAAGACAGCATAAGAATTCAATCTAAATTTTATCTCTTAATTTTCAAGACAAGCATGACACGAGTTTTCTTTGGTGTATACTTGTAAAAGCTATAAGCTTGTCACCTAATCGATATGCATAATACCTTGCTCAATTTCCATTTCATATCATGGGGAAAACAGGGGTCTGAGAAAAAAAATTCCATTGGACACCAAACACCCCCTAGCAGCCTGGGTGAGCTTGGGGTAGCTACTAAAAATTCAGAAAGCCACCCAGGAAAATCACAAGATGCTCTCTTCCCGTTCTGCCCAAATCAAGAAGCACATCACAAAGTGTTCCTTTGCCCAAATTCAGAGTGAACACAAACAGAGGTAGGTCTAATGGCCATAAGACAGAACCAACCACAGCATGATCATCCGAACCAACCGAAGCATGGATCATCCGAACCAACCGAATCTAAGCATGCAGGAACAGCTCAGGAAAGAAACAGAAGCAAGTAATCAGAAAGACAGGGAATTGGAGAGAGTCTTGGAGACGAGGAGATGTACGGACATGCTGCCGTCGGGGCGGCCGAGGAGCTTGATGGGCGTGCCGGAGGAGCGCGGCGGGATGACGCAGTTCTCCGGGAGCTCGTCGGCTGCGAGGATCCGCCCGGGCCACCAGGATCCGTTGCGGCGGCGCACCCACACGAGGGCCCCTACCTCGGCGTCCCGGCCCGTCACGCCGCCGGGCCACTCGCTGTCCGCTCCCGCGCAGCTCCCCATCCCCCGTTCCCCTCTCCTCACAACCCCGCCACCATCAGCCTCAGTCCTCCACTCCACCGCCCTCCTCCACTGATCAAGCCAAGAACGATCCCTTTTCTCGTCAAAGAACTCAAAACACGGGACCCCGGATGAATCAGGAGACGGCGCAAGATTCTCCCCCGAGCGCGACCGCCGGCGGCTGCTGCTCCTCCGCCGAGGTGGGAGGCCTCCGTGCTTGTGTGGGGGGGTTGGGGAGGAGGAAGAAGTGGAAAAGGGCAAAGCCAAGACAGGAAGGGGAGGAGGAAGAAGGTAGAAGGGGGTGGGGGTTTGGGGGTGCGCGTGCGTGCGTGCGTTAGATGGGCCGTCTCTTTGTTTGGGCCCAAAGCCCATATGTGGGTCATCTTGGGTTAGGGCTGGACGAACGCGCTGTATTTGCAGCCATCTTGCTCATTCGGTCCAACATGGTTGGCCCATCTACGTGTATTTTTTGGTTTATGTGCATTTTTCTCTTTCCAGTGAGCAACAGCCCCAAAAAATTATACATATAAATTTTATCCATACAATCTTTATATATAGAAAGTTTATGTATATAAACTTTATATATAGAAACATTCAATATTAATATATTTCATATATAAATTTTTCTTATATAAAATTTATATATGGAAAGTTTATACATCTCAAGTCCACGTGCAAACCAAAAAAAAGAAAGGAAGGCCCACGTGCAAACCGAATCGAAAACAGACCAAGCAAACAGAAAGGCCAGCCCATTCGCGTGCTATGAGCTACGCGCATCTATGCGTGAAGTAGCCTTTTCGTGCTCGGCCACACTGTTGATAGATGGAGATAGATCCTAGCCGTCCGATTAGATATGGAGGTCTTCCCCGGAACCATGGATCTTCTTCTAGTGATGTTGTACTCTTTTTTTTGAAAGGATATCGATGTTGTATTACTAGCATGACAACGAGTTTAATGCACCGATAGATTCGTTGTCGGCAGTTTTTCTTGTGCCTATGGCATGTTGGCCAAATTTACAATTATTTTGAGTACATGTTTTCAACGTCAACAAAAATATCTACCAAATTAGATATTTATATTTTTTACGATGTACGGTATAGGGTTTATCTGTCTCTCTTCCTATTGTTAAGTAGCATAGGGTTATTATTCCCCGACACATGTAGTTAGAATTATTTAAAGTCTTTTTTTTATTTTTTTTGTCTGTTTATTGGTGACTATTTTTTGTTCATGAGGTACAAGGTTTGTGTGTTGGATAACCCATGATCCAATTAGCCTAGGTTTAGGGTACCGATATATTAAGAGCATCTCTAATAGCTACCCTATATAGATGACTAAAGCTAAAATTTAACTATTTTAATCAAAAAAAAAACTTTCTTCAATAGGCTATCCATCCGAGCCATTCGGATGGGCAAACCATCCCCGGATGGCTAAATATAGGGTGGAACCTATTTGCAACCGAGAAACTCTCTGTCCCGTGCGACCCCATCAACCCCACCCCCATCTCGCCGCGTTCCTCAGTCGCCGCCGTCGATTCGTCCTCCACCGCGCGGCCTCCCCGGCTCCGCGCCCTGCCCGCGCTAACCTCGATGGCAGCGGCGACGACATCGATGAGACCCGCCGCCTCCCTCTCGCGCCGTTCGCCACCTTCCTCAGCCGTCGAGAAGGTCGAGATCCACTGCGCGCGAGCGATTCTTGCAGAACAACGCTAAGGGGAAAGAGGTAGTCGAGTGGATCTGCCGGTATCTCGAAGCCGAGGCCGCCGGGGCTGCATCCTTTGCTATCTGAGTTGGCCTGGTTTGCGCCTCCTTACTTGGCCTTCCTTGATCTGATCGGATCGAAGGATTCGCTCGATCTGTGCTGCGTGTGCACGGCCAGACCTCGCCTCGTGGCCGGGTTCCTCTTGCAGTTCCCCTTTTCTGTATGAAATGTTGAGCTGAATCCTAAATGGAATAAAGCTTCGGGACATAGACTTAATTTCTTCTTGACCGTGGAACAATTTTTACCCCATTTTGTGCCGGTTCTTCTTGTTAAGCAATTCTGATCTGCTATGACATCGCTAGTTATTATTGCGGATTAGTTCACTCTGATGTTTTGATGGATTTATGACTGCATTAACTCTTGAGGGGCAATTCGATTGATATTGTAGTATACTGAAATTGGGTGATGAGTGATTATGTGATTTTTGCATATATGCTGTCAGTTTTGTTTGTTGCTAAGAATCCCAATCACATGCTGTGAAGTGTGTTAACTGGTAGGAACTGTGGATGAGCTTGCTTCTTGGATAATTCTTGTAAATCTGTGTTTGTGCAAATAACTGTTTTGAAGAGGGGAATTTAAAGATTGGCAAATGTCTATTCTATTGGAGCGTGCTATAACTTTGACTACTTTTTTTTGGTTAACTATCTAAATAGAGATTTGTTTAGTCAAATATAGGTTGACTATTAGAGATGGTGTGGTTTACTAATATGTTAGAAAAAACGAAGATGTCGATTGAGCATATAGATGCTTTTCTGAATGCTGGAATTAATTATTGTTTTATCTACGCTCATCTACTTGCATTCCTTGTGGGGTTTGAAGATGTGGAGGATTTTTAGTGGTTGAAAAACACGATGGTAACCTTCTCATTTATAAAATTTAAATTTTCAGTAAAATTTGTTCAATTTTACTATTATCTATCGGTAGCCGAGCAATAACCATAGCCTCCTATGTATTGTTAATAGGAGTGAGTGTGTACTACGTGTTGGCCTCCTAGTTATTGACAAAAGAGGTTTTTGTAATTGAACGGTTTCGTAAACACTTTGTTACAGACTTTTTTACCGTTACTAATTTAATTTTTTTTAATTTACAAAACTAATTTTTAATTTTCTTTTTTTTAAGAAATATCCTCTTGCCGTCGTGGCCTAGGGCGGTATTTAAAAACCGTCGTGGCTCAGGGCGGCAAATGGCCTGGTCGTCAGTGGGCCGTGACGGCGTGGGCCGCTGTTAGCCAGGTGGGGCCATGTGGGCTTGCCGCCGTGGCATAGGGCGGCGAATGCCTCACGGGCCCCCCATGAGGCCGGCAAAATTGCAGGGGGCAGAATGCAAATTTGCATTTGCCGCCCTAGGGGAGGGCGGTTTTTAGCCATTCGCCGCCCTAGGGAGGGCGGTTTTTAGCCCTCTCCTATAAAATCCCTTCGTGCACTCGTCCGCGCGTCATTTCCCTCTTCCGCCTCCAGCGATCGTCCGATAGAGCTGAGGCAAAGGAGGAGCAGTACAGCGGCAAAGCCCTCGTGGATTTTTAAGCCGAACCCAGGTATTTTTTGCTCTCCTTCCGTCATGTAATCAATTTTTTAGACAAGTGCTAATTAGTACTAGACGTGTAGTGTAATACCCGACATAGTATGAAAATATTAGCGGTTTGGCATAACCATCGTCAGTGTTAAATTTATTTGACCGTACTAGAAGAACATAGCGGATAGGTAGTAAATTGTAGATATTTTAGAAATAAATATACTCCGCCATGGCCATCGTTGGTATACGTCATTTCGACTCGTTAGATAAAACTAGCATATAACTTTATTAGCGTCGCTGGGTTAGTTTGTAAAATGTAGAAACGGTAATGGTTTGACTCATACTTATAGCCTTTTTATGGAACGAATATTGATAAGTACAGATTAATAACTATAGTGAAAATCTTTTTTGTCAACAGAAATGGCAAATAGAGTTACATTCGCGATATATCACGGTGAAGGAAATGTCAGAGAAGGATAATATGTGGTAGATTTATCGGAGTTCAACGTAGTACAAAAGGGAATTATAGCTCCAGCTGAGAGAAGTTTTCCTGGAGTTTACAATTGGTTAATGAGGGAATTCGGAGTAGATCCTCAAGTAAATGCAATTACAGTGTACGCACTGGTTAGCTGGGCTGTGGAAGGTTTTTTGTGGGAATTGATGCTAATAGATTCGACGGCCAGCTGGGTATTTTTTGTGGAGAGTGCACTGCAGCGAGGATGGGCACCTAGCATCCTAGTGGTAGTGCATGACAGGGTTAGCATTGATCAGGCTGGTCCAAGTACAGCGGAAGGGTCTGATGAAACAGGGGAGCAAAATGAGGTAGAAGACGAGGGTGCCGGAGAGGAAGGAGGCCAAGAAGACATGGGACCGGGGGGTTTGCAGATAAAGGGGAGAGACACCCAGGTCTAGTATAGGAGATAGAAATTGAAGACTCAGAACCTGAGCATGTGGAGGATGATGATTCTTCGAAGGACGATGTATACTCGGCAGAATGGGACAACGAGGACTTCTCCGGACTCGTCTCAGCGGGCCTTCCTCTCTCTGCAGGCGTGCATGTTTGTATTTCTTCATTGCAGACCCATTCTCTGCATCGATGGCACGTTCCTAACTAGAAAATACAGAGGGCAAATGTTGACGGCAATCGGAGTAGATGAGAACAACTAAGTGTTGCCCGTGGCCTTTGCCTTCGTCGAGAGCGAGAACACAGATAGTTGGTACTGGTTTCTGAAGCTGGTTAAGGAAAAGGTGGTGGGGATGAGGCCAGATGTATGTCTCATACATAACTGTCATGCAGGGATGCTGCGTGCAATTGAGTAGCTGCGAAACAGCTGCGCAGACAAGGGATACCCTCCGGTGTGGGAAGATGTAAAGAGCAGATGGTGCATGCGTCATATGGGCGCAAACTTTTATAAGCAGTTCAGAAACAAGGAGCTGATGGCCATGTTCAAACATTTGTGCGCCCAGAATCAACAGAAGAAGTTCAATGAGCAGTAGAGGAGACTTGATGAGTTGACAGCCAAACAAAGAGGCGAGAGTTCTGCAAGACCCGCAGCTAGTGGTGTTGATGGCCCTGAAGCTCTAGGTGCACTTCCCACCGATGACGGTACATTCAGAAGGAGGCCCGATTCCTCGGTTAGCAGATTTTCGCAGTGGATCGAGCACGAGCCGAAGGAGAAATGGGCATTGCTGTACGATGAAGGTGGAGCAAAGTACGGCATAATGACGACGAACCTTACAGAGGTCTACAACTGGGTCATGCGTGGTGTGAGGCAACTCCCCCTTGTTGCCATCGTGGAGTTCATCCTATATGGAACACGGACGTACTTCCACGACAGGTGCAGACAGAATGGCCCATCTATAGCCAATGGAAACCTTTGGTTCGGCACAAAAATGACAGAGTACCTTGAGGAGAAATGTAAGAAGGCAAGAGTGCACTGAGTCCGAGTGCAGGGCACACGAGAGCATAGATTTGAGATATTGTGTGTCGACAGGTCTAGGCGTGGCATATTCGCAAGGAAACCTGCGCAAGAGTATGTCCTAAAGGAAGATGGGACATGCAAGTGCTCCTGCCGGAAATCAAGCTTGTACCACAAGCCCTGTTCTCATGTCATTGCCGCTTGCAGGGAGTGCGGCATTGATGAACGCCAATATGTGTCTCCGTACTTTAAAAAGGAAGCAATCATGCATATATGGAGTACCGAGATTTTTGGTTTCGGCATCGTCGGCACTTTCACTGAAGACACAAACCCAGTTTATTTCATCCCTGACCCGACGAAGGCAAGGAACAAGGCAGGCCGCCGTCGGACACAGAGGATTCGCAATGATATGGACGAATCCGAGGCCGGCGTTAGCGCTAAACGTTACAGTAGGTGTGGAGAGGATAGACATACCTACAAGAAGTGCACGAAAGACGCCGAGGCCCCAAGTGCAGCAGAAGTTCCTATGGAAGGATCAGGCGCCGACGGAAGGCGGCCAACTGGGGAAGGCACCACTGATAGGCAGCGTCATCGCAGGCGTCCTCGTGCACCTTCGGGTTATGTTGTGTAGTATAGCCGCTGGCCTTTTAAAGGTACTTTGCTGTCTGTTAATTTTTTGACTGTAATGCACTATGTTTATTTGAGTTAATCTGTTCCGCTTCTTTTTCCTTGCAGGGATGGACTACCAGACGCCTCAGCTGCTGGATCACGCCACTGATCAAACCCATCGGTCGTTTCTCTCGGCGGTGCAGAACCTCTAGCTCAGTACCTTACGTCCTCGACCTTCTAGGCGACTTCTTCCCGTGGACCCTCGGTTCACGAGTAGGTACGTACGAACGTTGTACTGTGAAACTGTATATGTGAACTTGCTAACTTGCTTTGTTTTGACTGTCAGGTTGCGGGAGGCAGGCCTTCTGCCGCTGTGTAGGCTGGTAGCAGCCGCAGTGGACCCGAATGACCCGGCGAAGAAGTGGGGTATCGACCGGTCGCTGATCACAGCTCTTGTGGACCGGTGGAGACCGGAGACGCACACCTTCCACCTCCCATGCGGTGAGATGGCCCCCACGCTGTAGGACGTTAGCCTCCTCCTTGGGCTGCCTCTAGCTGGCGATCCGGTGGGCCTAGTTGACGGGCTCCAGGAGTGGCGAGAGGACATCCTGCAGCGGTTCGCCCGGTTCACCGTGCTCCGGGGCTTCCCCTCGTCGGTGAGATCTCCCTGTACACGCATGTGGGCCCCCTTAGGCTTGGGTACTGAGCTACACGGTAAGAATGCTTTCTTGTTGTTTTATGTTCGTCCTTCAGTCCGTACTAGAATTACAGTGTCAACTTTCTTATATGTTACTGCAGTCTGATCAGCTAGACCTGGAGGCCGACATGTACTCACTGCAGAGGAGCCTGGAGGCGTACCTGTTGTGGGTGTTCGGGTGGGTGATGTTCACCAACTCCCACGGCCACGCAGTCGACAAGGGCTTGATCCCTTACGCGAGGGAGATAGCCGACGCCGAGGACGGTGCTGTTCCCCAATACAGTTGGGGATCGGCAGTCCTTACCGCCACGTACAGGGGTCTGTGCGACGGCTGCAGGAAGACCGACCCAGAAGCGGTCTTCACGGGTTGTCCACTCCTCCTACAGCTCTGGGCGGCAGAGCGGTTCGCGATCGGCCGCCCCGTGGTGGACCACAGTCCGTACGAGACGAGCCTGTAGATGGGTGTCCCACCGGAGGACTATCCGACGATGGGAACGGTGTGGTGTCGTCGTGAGATATGTTCGGTGTTAGAACCGTCTTGGTTTTTTATGTTACTTGGACTAACGAGAACTCTTTACCTGTTTGTAGCGTCGGTACGCTCACGTGCAGGTGCAGAAGTCATACCTAGACTTCGTCATGGAGTTCAACAGGATCACGGACGACGACGTTGTTTGGGAGCCATACAGCGCCGAGGCGGTGACGGCGCGTGCGCCGCTTGGGCTGTCGTCCCTCTGCAGCAGGGACTAGGCGTACTGGCTGACGATGACGCCGATGCTGTTCGACATTTCTGTCGAGCCACACTGCCCGCAGCGTATGACGCGGCAATTTGGTAAGCGTCAGACCTTCGGCCAACCACAACTCCAGGCCGTACCGCAACACGTTCACAGGTATGTGTGGAAATGAATATTCCGTATTATTATGCATTGTGTCACTGGTTGTGCTCTGCAGGTTAAATCGCCGTGGCCAGGCCGCCGGTAGGTTGTGGAGACCCACCGTCATCGAGTACATCAACGACTGGCTCATAGCCATGGAGGACGTCTTCACGGAGATCCACCCCCACACAGCCGACAGGTACGAGGAGTACCTTTCCTGGTACCAGCCCCGTACCAGACTACGGGTGACGTTCACTCCCGGGGCTCCACAGGCGCACGTCGCGGGGGTGCGAGACGCATACCCGACACACCGCGACCAGGACTACTTCCGCGCGGTGAGTCAATGGTTTTCATACTATTTTCAACGGTACTTACCACACGCAACTAACCACGCATGTCCTGCTGAACAGGCGGACGATGCTAGATAGGTCGACACGGAGCTCGCCTTACTGTGCCAGCGCCTCGAGGTTGGCATCCCTCTCACGGAGCAGGAGCAAGCGTCCTCGTTCCGCCGGATGCGCAACACGATGCGCTCGGTCGTCCGTGCTCTGACTTGTTGCCATTTCGATGCAGCCCCGCCGATGCAGATACATATGCAAGGTCCCCATGGTGAAGGGACATCGGCAGGAGCGGCAGGTTCTGCAGGGGCCAGTACGTCGTGGGGAGCAGGTCCTTCCGGTACCGCCGGAGGATCGAGGACGGCAGGCTCCACGATCGGGCGAGGTTTGTCAGGTACGTCAAGTTTGAACATATTCTCCATAACTAACTGCACTTTTTATTCGGCTGACGCGAACTTTTCTTTACCAGCCCCACGCAGCGGATCTCACCACTACCTGGGGGACACTGGGCGCGGATCTGCCCGGAGCACCTCTGCTTGGATCTCTGCCGAGGACGACTTCGTTCCGGAGCAGGACGTGATCGGGTCGTCACAGCTCGGAGGTGCACCGGACACACAGCCGCACGACGCCGGTGCTTTCCCTACTGCTCAGGCGGTCCGAGCCACCCATGGGGTAGCGGCGGACCGCCTGACGTACTCGTGCGGGCACGTGCGAGCGCAGCCTAGGAGGACGAGGAGGCGTACGGACTAGGGGCTATTGTTGTATTTATTTATTTATAGGACTCGCATAACTTGTTGTATCGATAAAATGTAATTGTCATTTTATCTTCAACAATAGGAAAATATTAAGAGGGTTGTTGCTTTGAATCCTAGAGTTCAAATACTAGTACGCAAATATTCACCCCCTCTAGGCTCGATCCCACCCTTCAAATCTGACCTTTCACAAATATTTACAATAGTACTCCGTTCTCTTTGTACCATTTTAAAAGGACTAACCACTTTCGGCGCATACTATGCACGGGTACGGACCACCTTTACTTGCATAATATAGGTCCCGCGTGCGCCACATTGTGACAAGCGAGCTTTCGGTGCGTCGCTTTAGTCATGCGTCGTCACGGGCATTCTGAATACATGGTCGGCCACTTCAACCGTTTTTTGCATATGCATGCCCCTTATATTTTGATCTGTACGTCTCATAGGGATATAGACACACGACAACCTATATAAAAACACCATCATAGTAGTAGAGGGCCTTCACCTAGCCACTCGGGGAAACTTCGCACCGTTTATGAACTACGGCCACTACCTGCCTTACTAATTTTCTTTTCTTCTTGTAGCAGCATCGAACAATGCCTCCTACACCTCTTTTCGTGGAGGATTGTAACTGACGATATTTAGGTTTTGCTTTGGTACTGTCACCTTGGGCTGAACGCTCGATATGCCTTTGTGGTGACCGTTGCCGGCTACGCGTATCTCATCAGGAAGAGACTTACGGCTGAAGATACTTCGAGTGCGTGCACCGGAGTCCCCAGGTACGTGTTTCAGTCAAGTCTTTGTCATATTCGTTTTTACACCCACAACTCTTACACCAGAACATTTACCTTAACAGACCGAAGATATTGCGGCTTCATCGAGTGGATTGATAACGACAACCCGGAATATGACTACCTCCCGTTAGACGAAAGCATGACGCAATACATGGCCAGGAGGGCGGAGCACGAACAACGTCTAGAGCTAGAAGGGGCAGACTGGAGAAATCGACCTCTCGGACTACCGCGATGGAAGGACCGTCAAACGTGCGCTTGTGGTGATCGTTGCCAGGTCGTTAGGTCGAGAAGGCCAGGAACTCTGCGACGTAGAAGCTTTGTTTGTCCGAACATTCTTGACGACGATATCGATGTAAGTTCAAGCCGCATCTTACTTCCTGTAGATAGTTTATCTTCACCAAACGTGACGAATTTACTAATCAAACTCGTGCCACAGGATCCTCCAAGGAGGTGTCAATTCAGACAATGGATTGACAATTTCACGCCACCAGATCTATCACGGCACTGGAACATGCAACTAGAATCACCAGCCGACTACAGCCTGTCTAGATTGTACCATGAACGAATAGCCCGCTTTTCTAGGAACCGATGACTAGAACGAGCGGATACATTGTACTGCTCATAAGTTGTATCCGTTATTGTATTTTGTACTATGGGTGTCGTATTCATCATGCCGCAATGCGAACGGCTTTGTCGGAGGATAACACCTCGACGGCGGGAAGTCGGGAGACCCCCCTTTTGAGATTCGGCCAGGGGAGTTGTTCTCAGGCTAAGTCGGCGTCCGGTGGATCAATGGTCAGCGTCCGGTGGATCAATGGGCGCTCAGGAACAGGGGGCCCAAGCTGGAGAAGAGGAGATCGGACCGTCCGTTTCGGGTCCGGACGGTCCGAACCGTGACGACCGGGAGGAACAGAGACGGGACGCGTTTTAGACAGGTTCGGGCCGCTCGGGAGCGTAATACCCTACTCCTGTGTGTATGCTATGTGGAGGTGAATATGGTTTTGAGTGTTTACAAGGAGTTTCCGGCGAGCTCAGGAGCTCGGAGGCGAGGAAGGCGAACCGTGGCGAGGGTGCGCGCCGGCGGACTCTAGACAGAGCGTTGTTGCTAATGCTGAAGCTTCCTCCCTCCCTCTCGCCGGCTCGGATCCTCCTTTATAGAGCAGGGGAGTCCACAGTGCCGGTACCCCGCGAGAGATATTCTCCGGTGAGTCCTCTTGTGCACCTGTCCTGCCGCAGACACCCACGCCGGAGTTGGAGGGCTGTCCCATTGCTTACCTCCGCCTGCGACGCCTGCGCCAGAGTTGGAGGAGGGTCCAGTCGTCCCTGCCCGCCTGCTGCGTCCAAGCCGGAGTAGGTACTGCACGTCTGGTCACGCTCGGTCGGCCCCTCGCCGTGAGTGGATGGTGCGTGGAGACGGGACGGCGCCTGCCTCCGCTGCCTGGGCGTGGACTTTCGGGGCCTTCTTGGTCAAAAGTGCTCTGCTGTCGCCTCACCATTAAAACGGGTAGTTGGGGAGCCGACCGCTGGAGCCAGCCCTCCACCGCATGAGGCACTGTGACTGTGGGTCCCGGGCCCGGGGCCGCTCCCCGGGACACGAGCCCGAGGAAGACATCCGGGCAAGAGCACTCGGGCGCTTAGCTGGAGAGCCCATCGTCGTCAGAGAATGTGGCCCCAGAGGAATTAACGTGGCCGATGACCCACGCGTCCCCAGGGGTATGTGGGACCCCCTATCCTGTTTCGCCTACAGGCTCGCATCTAGCTAATATCACTATGCTATTGTACGTGCACTGCGTTAGGTATCGACCAAGTGGATCACGAATAATATAATATATCGTCTCCCAATGTCGAATTAAAAATCATTCAGTACGTACATTGCGCAAAAATTTAGGAAAAAATTCATAGGCCCTAACATTCTGTTTGCCTGGGGGTCCTAAGCCCCTCACGTAAAATGGACCGGTCTATTACCATGTCATTAATTAAGTATTACCGAAAATAAACTTGAAAAAAATGATTTGTACGATTTTACAATTTATGATATTTGGTTTTTTTAACATCGACCCAATAAATGCAATGGCACAATAAATAGAATTTAAGAATCTAATTTTGAGAAATAAATTTTCAAAATTTTTGGGGTTAAAAATTAGCAAGAAAATTTTCAAATTTGGTAATTTGCAAATGGCTCCAGGGGGCCGAGGCCTGGGCTAGGCAATGGTCCGATCGGGAGGGGGCAACGGTCCGACGGGGGTATTCGGACGGTCTGATCCCTAGACGGACGGTCCGATCTGGGGCAGCAGTCAGTCCGATCAACGGTCCAATCCGGGGGCAACGGTCCGATCGTGTGTATTCGGATGGCCCGATCCCTGGGCGGATGGTCCGATCTTGGGCAATGGTCAGTCCGATCAACGGTCCGATTCAAGGGGCAACGGTCCGATCGGGGGATTCGGACGGTCGGATACCTAAGCGGACGGTCCAATCCGGCGGGCAATGGTCCGATCCGGGGATTCGGACGATCCGATCCCTGTGCGGACGGTCTGTTCGCTAAAATGCATTCGCCGCCCTGGGGGACGGCTGTCGGCGAAATGGGACTGGGGGTCCCACATTCGGTGGGGACGCGTGGATTCTCGGCCACATCGGAGATCCTCCGGGCCCACATTCTACAGAGGAGACGGCTAAGTCCGGGTGGTGCCCTATCGGCCCCGGGACGCCATCTCCATCGGCCTCAAGCCTCGCTCCCGGGGCGTCATCATGCCGATGCCCGGGCCCGGGGCCGACTGCCGATGCCCGGGCCCGGGGCCGACTGCCGACTACCCGGGCCCGACGGCCGACTACCGACCGCCGATGCCGACTACCGACTGCAGATGCCGATTCACTGGAAGGACTCCGCGGACCAACTTGCCAACTACTCTGCCACGTGTGGGCGTCTCCCGATGGCCCCCCGCGAACATCCGACCGTGCAGTCAGAATACTTTTGACTGTGCAGGCCCCTTTTTTCCACGACCAGGCGGCAGAGGCGTGCGCCGTCACATCTCTCCGCTCCATCCTCTCACTGTACAGGCAGAGCGCTTTTGACTAAGAAGGCTCCGGATGTCCACGCTCCGGCAGCGGAGGCAGGCGCCGTCCCATCTCCATGCTCCATCCGCTCACGGCGACGTGCTGACCGAGTGTAACCAGACGAGCAGTACCAACTCCGGCGCAGGCGTCGCAGGCGGACGGGAGCGACTGGACGTCCCTCCAACTCCGGCGTGGGCGTCGCAGGCGGCAAGGAGGACCAGAGAAATCACCAGGAAACCTCTCTCGCTACGTATGCCTGGCACTGTGGAATCCCCTTGCTCTATAAAAGGAGGACCAAGCCACAGGCAAAGGCAGGGGAAGCAGAGGTTAAGCCCTAGCTAGCTCCAGCCTTAGACAACACAGAGGCCTCCTTCTTCTTCCTCGCGTCCGGCCGCTGCTAGAGCGGCCTAAGCACCTCCGGGTTAAGCGCGCTCTCTCTCTCTGAGCCTCAAGTTCCCGAGCTAGCTTCCGAGCTCCCCGGGGGCTCCACCTTGTAACCACAATTCCACATTCATCCACCACATAGCCAAACACACACACAGGAGTAGGGTTTTACGCTCCGACGGCCCGAACCTGTATAAATCCTCCTGTCTCCCTTGTGCGTCGATCCCTTCTTCCAACCATCCGCCGTTCATCGTCTTCCCCATGCGATTACTACGCTTCGGACGGTCCGGACCCGAAGCGGACGGTTCGGACCCTTCTGTGTCACCACGGTTCGGACGTTCCGGACCCCCCTGATTCCAGCTCGGGCCCCCTCTGTTCCTGCCCGAGCGTTAATCCGTCTGACGCCACAGTTACCTGAGAACCACTCCCCTGGCCGAATCTCAAAAGGGGGGTCTCCCGACTTCCCGCCGTCGAGGTTTCATCCTCCGACAACGGCGGTGAATGCATTTTTGCATTCGGCCCCCTGGAGCCCCCTGGAGACATTCGCCGCCGTCCCCCAGGGCAGGCGAACACCACGTGGCCCCGCCGGCTAGTGGCGGCCCACGCCGTTAGCCCCCCCTGACGGCCAGGCCATTCGCCGCCCTAGGCCACGGCGGTTTTTAAATACCGTCCTGGCCCACGGCGGCAAGAGGGTATTTCTGCAAAAAAAAAGAAAATTAAAAATTAGTTTTGTAAATTAAAAAAAATTAAATTAGTAACAGTAAAAACTCCTTTGTTACACCTCCTTGTTATTTGGGCTTCGGCCCATTACGTGGCCCAGTCCATCCACATCGGAGCCACCCTACCTTCCTGCCCGTCTTCCGGCGAGGCACGCCGCCGCCGCAGCAGCAGACAGCAGCAGCGTGCGGGCGTCTCGTCTCATCCTCCAGAGCAGAGCAGGAGCGCGAAAGGCAGGACGGCGTCACCGATCATGGCTGGTACGAACCCAATCCCGAGCTCCTTCCCCTCCACACGCTTTCCTCGTTTTTGTGTCGCTCACTGTGTCGTCTATGTGTCGGCGATGGCGCGGCGGGTGTCGTGGGAGAAGACTACGAGCAGGAGCAGGAGATGGAGGTGGAGGCCCTGCAGGCCATCCTCATGGACGACATCAAGGGTTCTCTCCCCCCTGTCCCTAGTTCTTTGCTTGCTCTAACTCAGCTCCTCCCTGTTCCTCGCGGAATTTAACCAGGGAATTTGATGCAGAGATTGACCCCAGCGAGAGCGGGCTCGGCACCACGGCCCGGTGCTTCCAGATCCTGCTGTCTCCTCAGGTATGTGCTCGGGATCCCCTCATATCACTTCCTTGGATTCTTCATTCAATTATGATGTAGGTGGCAACAGAAACTCTTGGAATTGAAGATAAATTACAGTTTCGTCTGCATCTATGATTAGTTTGGTGAAATTAACGATCTTTTCTTGCTCACTTGGCTAGGATGATGATTTCGATGAGTCAGCTTACGTGCCAGGTAAGACTAATTTATGAAAATCAGATTGTATTAAAAGAAGAGGAAAACTTTGTAGATATTCTGCATTGTTTGATTTTTTTTTGAGATTTATGGTAAATTTGTAATTGTGTCATCTATCCTTGATTTGCAGTCCAACTGGCTCTGATTTTTGCACACACCGAAAAATATCCGGACGAGCCTCCGCTTTTGAATGTCAAAAGGTTGGGTTTTTAAACTGGATGGTCCAGCATGGTTGGGAGCAATCATAGCGCCATTAAATTTCGTGGTATCTTTCATGCAAGATGTGTGCTTATATTCTTTCCAACTCTTACAGTTGAATTGCAAAACTTTCATGCAGTGTACGAGGAATCAAATCAGAAGATCTTGCATCCTTGAAAGAAAAACTTGACCATGAGGTATGCTAGTACTTGGCTCAAAGTTTATTGTCAATCTAACTGTCAACTGTGTGCAAAACAACGTATGCTCAGTGCATGTGAAAGTTAAAAGTTTCAGAATGAGCCAAATAAACGTATGCTGTCATTGTATTATTACTTTTACTACAAAACTACTCTTGCTGTCTACTTCTACTTGTACTGTCATGCATTTCTAGGATTTGCAAAACTAGCTAAATGCCTGTGCTTTGCAACGGATAAAAGAAAATATATTATAATGTTGCCTAAAACAAATAAAAATATATTTTCCACGAAATGTGTTACCCATCTTTTCTTGCTATAGGGAACATCCATTTAGATTTGATTGTTTTTTAATATTAAGAAGTTCAAGGGGTTATTTACAAAGCTTACAGTGGGAGTAAGTGGGGGTGGCAGATTCGCTGCCACCAGCACTACCTTCTTTTAAAGGAGTATAGATACTCACTGAGCCTTTCTATGAACATTTATTCAGTTGTCTGTTGATATTGAATATATTGTGCTAAATACGAACAGACGATGTTAGGAGCCTATTATTTGTCTGAGGTATATTCATTACAAGTCATCTGATGTCTTTTCATGCTCTGTTTTGTATTCCCATAATTTAGGCAGCTGAAAATCTCGGCATGGCTATGGTCTATACTCTTGTCACATCTGCTAAAGATTGGTTAAGTGAGAAATATGGTCAGAATGCTGGAGATGAGGAACCTGAAGAAAATGAGACAGAAGAAGAGGAGGTATAGCTAACTTACCCCCTTTGGCAGATTTAAGGGTTACTTTTTTTTGTGACCATCCATGATAAGAAGGTGAAATGAATCTGTGGCTAGGCTTCACATAGTGACTTATGTGCACAGAATTAATTACTTTCCAATTAAGAGTACATATATGGTATATTTCACGCACACTGGAGCTAGTCTAGGATGCATTTCTCAGAGTGGTAATTATGATTGTCCTACTGACTACTGTATTATTTGCAGTGTCACTGTTATTTGCTGTATTATATAATCTAAGATCATAGCCATTTGTTATTCTGCCCCCCACAGCATATATCATTCTCATGCAATGTACTTTATAATGGGAACATTTATAGGTCATTGTGCCCCATGGTGAAGCTGTTACTGTAGAGAGCTTTCTGGCTTGGAGAGAACGTTTTGAAGCTGAACTGGCGCTGCAGCGTGCCAAGTAAGGTTCATTTTTTAAAATAGCTTTCTCTTGATGTCATCATGGAGTCATCTTGTTCACAAATGGCAGGTTTTCTTATTGATAGCATTTGATCTCCAAATTTGAAGTACCGATATGTGCTCATAAACAAAATTTTGGGTTATTCATGTGCAGGCTTATGCCAGAGTCAGCTCTTACAGCTCCAAAGGAAAAGAAACTCTCAGGAAGACATTATTTTGAAAGTGGAAGGCATACAGTGGTATTTAATCCTATATTAGATGCTTTTTGATCATATATTATATGTTTTGCCCTTTGCCTGTTAAGGGCATGCATAGCCACCAATACATTTTGTTTATATATTTATGTAACAATCTATGAATCTTTGCACAAGCATTTGTAAGTCTCACATATTTGGAACTGTCTTTGCAGAAAGGAGCAAGTACAACTGCTGACGAAGAGGAGGAAGAAGAGGAAGACATCGACTTTGATGAAGACTTCGATGGTAAATTTTTACTGACTTTAGAATTTTTTCTTGTCTACAACAATTTGTGGAGTTCTGAAGCGAAACCTACCTTACAAAACCTGGTGTCATAATCTATACAGATGACGAGGAGGACATGCTTGAGCATTACTTAGCAGAACAATCAGGCAAATCGTCAGCCTAGGCTTCAAGACCATAGAAGAGGACATTTTGGGCACAATATGTTTAAGGGAAGCACAATATGGTTACATATTGCAGGTGAAGCCCACTATTTTGTGCGTTTTCCCTTCAATTGGTTGCCTCCTGGTAAATACCTTCGAGAGGCTATCAAAGGCAAGGTCGCTATGGTCTTCCTCATGGATCTGATTTGAGTGTATTAAAGATGAACATACAGCGGCTGCGTAATGTACTTCGTTATGTAATCTATTGTGTTTTTGATCGGTTTGAACCGAATATTTTTGCCTTTTCTGTGAATGCTGCATCCTTAAACAAGTCTGCAAATTTGACGCTTCAGCTCAAACAAAAAGTAGTTTCTTTAAGTTTGGTTTGCTTTCTGGGGGATAATATGTCTTTATTGTTTAATAGAGCTCGTGAGCCAACCAGAGTTCTGTCGATCCATTTCCGGGATAGAAAATTCCTTCTATTCCCCTGAAAATTTAGCCAATCCCTTATATACCCTCAAGTTTTGCTAACTCCATGTTATGTCCCTAAATTTTGACTTTGATCCCTTGCATATTTTTTTCGTCAATTGACCGTTTAATTCTTGTGAAAATATCAATTTTGCTCTTATGCATTGAAGAAAAACATAGAAATTGGTGGAGTATATTGTTGAAATTGTATAAGTTTGTTGTATGTGATTATTATATTCATGACTTTATTATGCGATGTATTATTCACTGCAAAATTTATTTTTGGATAATAATAAAAAAATACTATTTATATTTTTATTAAAAAGTACACGTAATATATTTTCATGATGGTAGTACAATAGATTTGCTACGTGCTGTTAATCTTATCGACAATAAATGCCATCCAACACTTAAATTGTTATGTCTACAATTTTAAAAAGTGCTACACATAGTTTTTAATATATATTAAAATTTTAATGTATAGTACTTTCTTATATAACAAACTTATAAATATTATAGTCATATAACAAATTACTATATTTTTAAAGATAGATTCCATAAATTTCTTATATTTCTTACATGTCTAAGTATAAAACTAACGTTTTTACACTTATTTAACGATCAACTAATGGCAAAGATATGGAAGGGGTCAAAACACAAATTCAGGAGCATATATCAGGAGCATATAGAGAGTGTGCAAAACTTAGGGGCATAAAAGTAATCAGCTAAATTTTCAGAGGCATAGAAGGAATTTTCATAAATCAGTTTCTTTCCGAATTTATCATTGGCATTGAGAACAAAATACATCTAGATACAAAAGAATTTGCTTCTATTTCCTCCTTCCATTGGCATTGATGTTGGTAAGAATGGGCACACATCGTTCCAAAAAAAAAAAAAGGAATGGATAATACATCGGTGATCTACAACAAAGGGCTCTTCTATATTCTACAACAAAGCTTGCTTCCTACCAGAGGAAAGCTTTCAACACTAAATTGATTTGAGGGTAAGTATAAACAAACCTATTTCCCCCACACGACATGGTTGAAGCAACAAACCGTATAACGTGAGATATGCCTGCAGCCTGCAACAATGGCCATTTCTGCTTATTGAGCAGCCTAATTAGACACATCCTTGATCAGTCATGGCTTGTGCAATATTAAGAAACGCACATATGTTTGCACCATGCACCAATGACCTGTAGAGAGAGAAATGGAGAGATCAGCTTCTGAATTGAAAGCTTGGTGGAAGAAAAGGAAGATATCCTCAGAGAGATGGAGAGATCAGCTTCTGAATTGAAGCCAGGTGGAAGGAGAGGAGGATATCCTCAGAGCACAAGAAAACTAACTCTGGGTTCTCTTTCATGATTCCATAATCTTGAGCAGCTTTGATCGATCTATCATATGTTTGTTTCACTGCATCCTGTTTATTTTAAAAGAGACTTTAGCAGGTCTTCTAGTTAGGAAATTTGAGTAGCTTGCAAACAAGCAGGAGCAGAGATTATACCTGTATTTTGTTCTCAAAATCCTCCACTGACCACTGCATCAAACTGAACTCAGGATTCAGTTCAAGTTCCCCAACTGCTACCTGTCATTCAAGAGAAACAAAAGGCATAATCGAAAGAGGGACCATGACCATGCTCAGTTGGAATATACAGCAATCGAACATAGGAAGCAATGAGCCCAAACAAATTTCAACAACAGAAAAACGAGCCACACAATTCTTCTAGGATCATAAAGTTTTTGACAATAGAAGGATTGATAGAACATTCAGGCAGTGCATTACCCCACCAGCAGCAGTTGCCTTTGCTGGAGCAACAACAACTTTTGCCGTTCGTAGGATATCAACCGCTTGAGCGGTGCAAGGCATATTTGAACCTTCAGTAAGAAAAAAAAGTTAATCAGTAGATGATACGGAACAGGGTAGCAATCAAAAGGACAGATTCAAAGCTCCGTACATTCTATAAGAACATGGCAGCCCGAGTTAATTATTGCAGGAGAGCATCTGCCTGGTCAATCTCATTTGTGATGCACAAGGGAATGCAACATCACACTTCTCACTCCATGGCTTTGCATCATCTATATATTTGGCATTTGGATATGATTTCAAGTACTCCCTGTTTGGTTAAATGGAATAGTATGTCAAAATCTAAACATTTATGAACTACGGGTAAGTTAAGGCATCTACCCACTTCAGGCTCCTTTGCTGAGCCTTGATGTTCCTTAGAACTGAATATTTCATGTAATCAAACCCTTCCGCGTCTAACAGATAGCCCTTCGAATCTGCAACAATTTATGATAGTCAGTTTTTTGTTGATTAGAATCGCCATTGTACAAGTAAACCAAATTATTTTTATTTAGGATTGGGTTACAATCTGACTACTCGTAAGAAAAAAATAATTCTTAAACCCGAAACCAAGGGCAATGTTCTTATAGGAACATGAGCAGAAACCATTGTTTATGTCGTTATACAAATAAGGCCATTAGATTCTGGAAAATACGCATGAGCTCGGTTAAGTAGAAGCAGTAATAAGATGTGAATCATTGTGTCTTGGGGACAGGAAAACACTTAAGGTTTAGTCATGACAAATGTACCAAATTGAAGGTCCTTCGGCATGCCAACAACATTGTTTGGTAAATCATGGCGGTAAACTAGGTCATGCTTATGCCTATCATACTATTATGCTATTTCTAGCAAGATAATCATGTTAAGGTTTTAATCTGTATACCTGAAACTGTAACGGAATAGCTTACATGACAGAAGCTTTTCCAACACATGCATCGCTATCTTTCCAGAACCACTTATCACACATCTGCAGAAGCCATGCACATTAGGAAGTCCCAAATGGTTACAAAATTATATACACATAAACCAAATAGATCTATGTTAAAACCTTAATCCTTTGAGTTCCTTGTTCATATCAGCAAGCACCACACGTGCGAAGAATACCTGCAACAAGTCATAAATTACTCTTTTCAACATGAACAATTGTCTAGTTAACATATGCAGCAAAAGCATGAAGTTGTGAAAGAACGATAGCAAGCAACACAATATACAATAGTTTCTGCTCACAGAAAATGCTAAGGTACCACTTTACCAGTCCGTATCCTGTAGCTTCTGTTCGGAAACTAGAACCAGACCAGAAGATTTTAGGCCCTGTAAAATTTCCCTGCATAAGCATGGCAATGAAATCCATAGAATAAGAGAAAAGACTGATGAACCAAATAAGTGAAATATAAAGCAAACCAATAGCCTTTAAGTAGACTAAGTGGACTAGTGGAATGAAGAGAAATGTTCAGCATACAGGACAGATGTACCAAACTATTGAGGAAAACCAATTTTGTTTCCTTAATCCTTGTAGTATGATCTGAATTTGACTACGTTAGATTTCATGAAAGAAATGCTTGACTGGACAACCATGATAATATAGCACTACCCAGTAGGACATCATGATGATTATGAAAAGAAAGTTAAAGATAGCGTTACATAGCTCTAACTAGGGAAGGACAGTCCCTATTTTCTCTTTGGTTAGTAGTCCTTACTTTTTAATGAGTCAGAACCAGAGTACCCAAAATAAAAGGCAACTGCAGAGGATGACAAACAATATTTTGAATAACATATATTGCAGAACAACTATAGTACCTGAAAATGACCAGAAAGGCGTCTATACTGCCCAAAAAGATAACCCATTTCTCTTGGACCCACACCGACATCTTCAGCAGGAAAATCCTGCAGTAAGAGTTTTAAGTAAGACCTTCTGATTTAGATCAAAACAATTTGATTCCATTTTACTACTACAGAAAAATGGCATAATCTTAAATAAAAGAGATAATCTACTACGTACCACTAACTTTGGCTCAGTTCCACAATCTACCACTGACTTTGTTCAGTTCCATAATATGCCACCGTCTTTTGCTTAACTTCTACAATTTACCATCGCCGTCCAGTTAGCCTCTGTTTGTACTGTACAATTTTGCCCTAATGACCGAAATACCCCTGCAACAAGGGCTTATATAATCATGTATAATCAGGGAAGGATATGAGCTTGGCAACTTCTGCTAGTTTTGCCAGTTTACAATCTGATGATTCAGAATTTTCGGCCAAATTTTTTGAAGTTTTCGTCCCAGTGGTATTTCGGTCATTAGGGCAAAATTGTACAGTACAAACGAAGGCTACCTGGACGGTGATGGTAAATTGTAGAAGTTAAGCAAAAGAAGATGGCATATTATGGAACTGGTAGATTGTGGAACTGAGCCAAAGTCATTGATACATAGTAGATTATCTCTAAATAAAATGATATTATTTCTGATAGGAATACCTGATCAGGCCCCAAATATCTATACAGCTCATCCATGAAACTTTGACAAAAACGCATTATCTGACATAGAACATTTTTAGATTTATGTGCAGTAAAATACAAATTTTCCGAAGGAAACAAAATGCAACATAAATACCTCACTTTCACTTTTACCCTTGGGATCAAAATCACTCCCACCAGCAGCGCCTCCAAGTTTATATTGTGACAAAGCATTTTTTAGAGTCTGCATCAAAGGAAATAAGTTTATAATGCTTTATAAAAGCTTCATGCAGGTTTCCAATTTCCATATCCATTTAGCAGACTCTTATTTCGATTATAGTGCTAAATAAGGAATTCCCATATGAACAGATAGCACTGCAAACATCTTAATTTTATATAACTTTGCTTGATTGTGTGCTACTGGAAATCTACTATGTTTGGAGCACAAATTTGAGTGTAGGCAAGCACTCCTCACACATAGAAAAAAAAAAGAAATGCATGCAAATTGCCCAAGTATCAACAGAAAAAAAACGGAAGGATATCCTGAGTAAAATCATGCCACTGGATTAAGAAAGAAAAAGTAGAAAATTTACATTACAGTATGACAGTATGTGCTGAGGTGCAGGTAGTTGCATTGTCATTTTTTGAGTCATATTCCTGTGCATGGTATCCACCATGACATTCATTTGATCAAATGGGGTATAACGTGCAAACAGGAAAAAAAACACAATTGCATACAAAAAGCACAAGTGGCGTACATGGTGAAAAGACAGGTAGTAGAAGCAAATTATTTGCATGAAAATGCTTTTGAACCAAATAATATATTACCTGCTCAAAAGCTAGAAATTTTGCTATGCTCAAAGTCATGGAAGGGTGGAAACGAAGACCACCTCTGCATGGACCTAATGCTTGATTGAACTGCACACGGAAGCCTCGATTTACATGTGCTTCACCTCTGTCATCAACCCATGGCACTCTGAAGATAAAGCATCTCTCAGGTTCCAATAAGCGCTCCAAAATTTGGACATGTCTGAAACATCACCATCAGAAATCATATTATACTCAAGTCTTAGCATACTGTTTCTCAGGGAGGGGAGGAGGGGTAGAGAATTACTGGGAGTTCTTCACCAAAACTGGTTCCAAGGAATGAACCACCTCTTGGATAGACTGTATAAACTCAGCTTCATGAGGGCCCCTCTTTAGGATAGATTCAAGAATAGAGGCAGCTGTTTTTGACAAAGCTGAAAAAGGTAGATGCCACAGTTCAGACGAAACCTTGAAATTTAAGGTAAGCATTTTTAGATAAGATTTAAGGCAAGTATATGGCTAACTTCATCCAATTTGATAGGAGTAAAAAAATGCGTATTGGAATGTGGATAATCTGACAAAGGAGTAAAAAAATATAAGGGAATGCAAAGCACCTATAATTGCTAATAGTTTGGTGGAGAACTGGAAATTACTTCAATCTATGATTTGCACTAGATTATGTTCCTTTTCTTGAATGGAGCACAGACATACTTTACCTCTATGAACTGTCAGGATGGGATGAAGTGACAAATATTAAAGTCACAGATTATGTAACAACATATGCCTCCATACTACATATTAACAATCATGCTATCTGTTTCACCCAGTACAATTTTCACATTTAAAACCAGTAAAAAGACATTCACCAAATAACTAAACACCAACATAGTACTAGTTCTAAGCACAGATTTGGTAGACATTCCCTATTCTTATAGAAGTCCACAGGCGAACTTGCAGCATAATCACAGGACTTGAGGCAACAACACCAACCTTTGACATAGACCGGCCTCTCGATCTCAAGGGGCTGCGCATTCTCCTTGGACGCCGTCTGCAACCGCAGTGCCTCCTTATGCAGCAAGCTATTGTTGTGCTCCTCCAGCGCGCTCATCTGCATGTTCCTGCTCCCCTCATTTCCGTAGGGATTCCGCCGGTGCTTCCGGCCGTACTCCTTGCACACAGTGCAGAAGATCCTGCTGGTGTTATCGTGCACGGCAACGTAGGCCCACTTGTAGGTGTCTGCCCACTCCTCCCGCCATTTCTTCACCACTTTCTTCTTCTTCTTCGTTTGCCCCGGCAGCCGTAGCAACCCCTCATGCTCCTCCACCTGCGGCGGCGTCGGCTGCGGCTGCCCGTCAGTGCTGGGCTGCGAGCAATGGATGAGGAGGCTCTTGTGGTCGTCCGCGGGGACGACCGCGGGGTCGTGGGTGGAGGTGACGTCAACGAGGGCCGCGCTGGAGAAGGAGGGGTCGTCGCCCGGCCCGATCTCGAGGTCGATCTCCTCGCCGAGGCCGCGCACCACCAGGTGGTGCTGGTGCTGCCGCTGTGCCTGCCGCAACAGGTTGAGCTCGTCCATGGCCGAGCTCACCCTCGCGAGCGCCGCCGCGCCATGAGGGGCCCCCGCCCGTACCGGCCCGCAGCGCTCAAACCCCGCTCCGAGAGGCGCGGCCGAGTGAGGGATTTCGGCGCTAGGGTTTGGGGAATTGGGCGCCGCACCCCCCACCGCACGACGGCACGCCCCCGCCGGTTACCCTGGGGATCTTCGATCGGGCAAGGCTTCGATCTGGGAGCGTAGCGAACGGAGCAAGGCTTCCGCAGCGGCGGCTTCGGCGGCCGGCGATGGCGAGGGGAAACTGCCGCGGCGGCCGGAGCTTGTGTCGCGGAGGGGCTAGTGCGCTTCCGACAGGGCAGAAACGAACGGTCAAGACGCAGACAAGACAGCGAGGGCCAGTTAATCGGAGCCGTTGATTTTATTCTGACGGTTGAGATCGCGCGGAGCCGTACCGACAAATCAAAGAGCGTCCGGTTATATTGGACGGTTCAGATCATTCGCAATCATAAGAGAATACGTGTCCGTTGATTTTGTTCTGGACGATCCAGATCTTAAATCACAACCCACAAGCTTGGACAGCTGGACACGAGCTAAACCGTTCACCCGTCGTCAACTTGGACGTGGGAGTCTTGGGGCTGTTTGATTCGGGTTGATGCTCACTCGTTAGCACCTTTTCTAAAACAGATAATAGTATATTTTTTAAAAAAATTTCTATATAAAAGTATTTTAAAAAATAAAATAGATTATTTTTTAAATTTATAATAGTTAATACTTAATTAATCACACACTAATAATATTTTTTCTTTTACATACCACTTTTAAGCCGGTCGTTTAAACCGAATCTAAGGACACTCTTGTGGAGACAGCCTTGCGCCATTCGAGGACATCTCACGTCACTTATTCAGTCACGATCATTCGCGTTGCGTTGTGTTTCGGCCTGGGTATAGGCCAGGTTTGTAGAGCTTTTCAGTTTTCATCCGAGCATCCGTGTTTTTTATAGGAAAAACTTTGTAATTAGCATGTAATTAATTAAATATAAACTATAACAAAAATAAATGAATTTATTTAAATTTTTAATAAATTTCTATACATAGAATTTTTTTAAAAATCACACTATTTAGTATTTTAAAAAATATGCACGTGATAATCTAGAAGTTACAACTTGAAAAGAACATGGTTTAATCCCACTGCCACATCATAGAATGTGCTTCGTCTTGAAGGAAACCACGCAGACTGTTCAACACCAACAAAATGAATCACCTGTGAACATTTCCACGACGTCAAATCAAATCTAAACTTAAAACACTTCAATATTGCACTATATATGCAGCCTCTAATTCCCTTCAACTGATCAAGGCGGCAGCATCAACAGCTAGTTCATGATCAATATCTTGACTGCAGGGGAAGAGAGATCACCGATGGCTGCCGCCGGAGCAGGAGGTGGCGGCGGCGAGCAGCTGACGGTGCTTGGCGCGTGGAGGAGTCCGTTCCTGGTCCGGGTGCGCCTCGCGCTGAACCTCAAGGGGCTCAGCTACGAGTACGTGGAGGTGGACCTCGCCGACAAGAGCGAGGTCCTCCTCGCCGCCAACCCCGTCCACAAGAAGATCCCCGTGCTCCTCCACGCCGGCAAGCCCGTCTGCGAGTCCATGCTCATCGTCGAGTACCTCGACGAGGCCTTCCCCTCTGCCGGCGGCCGCCATGCCGCCGTCCTCCCCGCCGACCCCTACGCCCGCGCCGTCGCCCGCTTCTGGGCCGCCTTCGTCGACGACAAGGTACGTTATACACGAGCCTCCGCCGCCTAATTCGTCTTGCTCAGGGCGTGCTGACTTCAATCGATCGCGGTGCGTGTCGCAGCTGCTGAGCGGGTGGATGGGGATCTACGACGTGGGGAAGACAGAGGAGGAGAAGGCGGCGGCGCTGTCGCAGACCCGCGCGGCGTTGGACACGCTGGAGGGCGCGCTCGGGGAGTGTACCGCGGGAGAGGGCGGGTGGTTCGGCGGCGACCGCGTGGGGCTCGTCGACGTCGCGCTGGGCGGATTCGTGCCGGCGATTAGGGCGTCGGAGCCGACGACCGGGCTCAGGATCGTCGACCCAGGCAGGACGCCGCTGCTGGCGGCGTGGGTGGAGCGGTTCTGCGCGCTGGACGAGGCCAAGGCGGCCATGCCGCCGCTCGAACGCCTGATCGAGGTGGGCAAGAAGAGGTACGCCGACCTGCAGGCTGCGGCGGCGAGCGAATGAGGTTGCCGGCCTCGGATCTGTGGCTGCTCTGGTATAGACAATAAATGACCCGTTTGAAATATGAGAATTCCGTAGAAATGGCTATGCAAATCATGTTGTTTGTCTACATAATTTAATTTTGGAGCTATGTATGTCACATTCTACATAATTTTATAGCAAAAACGTTCTAGTTTTTGTGTGGTAGTACAATGTTAACTGATCGATGTGGTTTTAAAACCGTAAGTGAAGCACTACAAGTTTGGTGGTAGAGCAGGATTTAGGTGTCTATAATTACACAGCGCACTTTCGATATAAACTTACTGAGATATATAGGATAATGATTGGAAATTTAATAAAATTTGAAGGCAGCCCATTGTGCATTCCACTGGGGCCTGCATCTCCGCGGTGATTGGGGCTCCAATGTATAATGATGTGGAAGCAGAGCACCAAGTTCTTCTGTTAACTTGTATGGGTCAATGGCCTCCTCGTGACCCGACGGTGATAGCATGGCCCAAGTGGTGCCCTTTAGCTAACAATGCCAAAATTTTGACAATTTGACCCTTTCTAGAAACTTATTAAAAGAATGAACCGTACCAAAAAACTATTTTTAAAATAAACCGTAACCTTAATGTCATCAAGGATGGTGCTGAAGTACAACATCTCAATGCCATACCTTTTGGCACTGAAAACATTGCCATGCTGACACAAAATCCCCAGCAACGCTGAGCACCACAAGTCTTGGCGCCAACCTTACTCAAAATAATAGCACCATCAAAGCAACAATGTGAAGCTAGTGCGGTGGTGCGGGACTTGTGCATTCGTATAGATGACCAAACAGGTTAGCACGGCTTGAGGCCTGCTTCGGCATGGCCCATTAAGCCACGATTCCTTTAGCGGGCTGGCCGGAGGCCCAATGTTTGGCCCATAAAAATTGAAAATATGAGGCGAGAAAAAGAAAAAAATACGAAAAATAAAATACTGAAGGAAAAAAATTAGAAAAAATAGGAAAAAAATTGGAAAAAAATAGTAGAGAAATTAGGAAAAAAAGAAAAAATAGAAAAATTATAAAAAAAATAGATGGGCTAACCGGACCGTGCTTGTGCTTAAGCCATGCCGTGCTTGGTCAGCCCAAACACGGCATGGCCAAACGGGTCGTGCCAGCACAACCCATAGACTAGCGGGCCATGTCGTATTTGGGCCGGCTACAGTACAGATGTGCTTAGACCGGCCTGTTCTGGCATGGTCCATTTGGCCATATATGTGCATTCATCTCCGGTAGTATTTTTCTTTTCTATTTTTTAGCTTTTGATTTTTTATTTTTAAATACTCCACTGGCCGATGTTTTCTCCTTGGGTATAAGTAATATATACTGCATACGTACTGTTGACCATTTGAAGAAGAGAAAACATTTTCTTTTCTATTTTATGGCCTTTGTTTTTTTAATACTACATTGGCCGATGTTTTTACCTTGGGTGAAGCAATATATAGTGCATACGTACTGTCGACCATTTAAAGAAGAGAAAAAAAGAGAAAATGTCGACCATCTAAAGAAGAAAAAATAAGAAGAGATAAAGAATTTGTAGTGTGAGGTTGGGGATTCGACCGCAGGATCGTCAAAAAAAAAACCAAGGTGGCCACCTACGTATGGTTTTGCTTTCGTCTTCTGTTTAACCTGTAAATAAGGCCAGCGCCATTGCTCCGCGCCGAGCTCCCGCTGACACTGATTTCATGCCACCATAACAAGGTTGTCAGCGCTAAAGGGTATGATGCTGAGAAGTTATAATTTAGCGTCAACTTTAATGACACTGAGATCATGGTTTATTTTTAAAATAAGTTTTTAGCACAGTCTATTTCTATAATAAGTTTTTTTAAAGGATCAAATTGTCAAAATTTCGGCTAACAATAGCTGCAGCAGATAGGAGAAAAAAAAAGCAGCATGTAAACATCCCAGTCCACCTCAAATGTTTCATGTTGATGGGATGTGTTAGCCTCTGGAAAGAGTGAGTGGAAGAGGACTCTTCGTCTGTCTGAGCCAAAACAGAAGGAAACAGAAGAGGCCTGAGCCGGCTGCGCAACGGCAAGCACAGCTTTTGTAACCATCACTCGGCCGATCCATGATCATATACATGGACTATGTTGTTAAGTGCTTATTCTTTTTTCTATATAGTTGATTCTCACTAACTATAATTATGATCTTAAAGCTCAATCCTCAGCGAGCCACATCATCTCTCTCTCGGTCGTTGGATCGTTCCACTCTTTAAATCGTAGCCGCTCGCAAAAGCACACCACTGTTTAAGGCCCATCATGCAGAGTGACCGTCCATCATCAACTATCGGTAGTGGTGTCATTTGCTCTCCACAACACGAGTAATTGTGTCCATGATACTTAATGATAGTGTCACGGAGCCGAACAGTGCAGCAGACCAACAGTCATATCTATCACAATTACGTTGCACAATTGCACTGCCGCTTTCTATACCAATTAACACAGTAGCTGACCATATCACCCATAAAACCGATCCTCACATCCAACAAGCTTCTCCTGACCAATAGAGGATCATTCTAGCCTTCTAGTTTCCCTTCAAATAAACTCAGCAAGACCAAATAGACCCCATGTCTTGATGTCAACGTGCATGATCCCTGCATTGTACAAATTATTCAGATACATCCCTATTGCTTGGCTGTCGAGGTTCTCATCCCAATTCGTCGGTTGTCGATAATTACATATGCTTTCATAAACAAACCTGTCGTTCTGAAGCTTTGCTCTGGCGGCCTCTCCTAGATCGACATCACCTATAAGTTGCAGCTTCTTCCTTATGTGTTGAGAAATCAATTTGTGAATTGGAAATACGATTTTCCTAATTTATTTCTGCAACAAAGAACGTCCCCCAGTTAATCTTCAAATGCTCTCTATATCTCTTTAGATTCCATTAGTTCTTAGAGTTCAGATTGTGGATTGTCTTCTTAGCCTCTATGCAGTGAAACCTTTGGAATATAGACATGCATGTGAGCATCCATGCTGATGAGCATTTTATGTAGTCTGCGATGATTATTGTTATTGCAGCTTATGATGTGTCTGTATCTAAAATTGCAATATATTAGGGGATTACTTGACCTTCTTTCAAAGAAAAATATCTTACATTTTAGTTTTTTTTACCTAGAGATTTTTAAAATAACAAATAGGCAACTCACACTGTAGCTTCTTTTTTTTTATCACAGTTATTTTCTCAAAGATCTTTTAGTGTAGTGACATAAAAGTTCGTAACAACGCGTGGGGTATACTCTAGTATTTTTAGATTCTCTAGATTATCTGATTTCATCATAGCTATTTAAGGATATAAATAATTAAATTAATTACTATAAAGTTGAAAATCTATTTTGAAAAGATGAGATGAGAAATTTTATATAGAAGATTTTTTACAAAATGTATCTGTCGGAGGAAGAAACCTCGACGGCGGGAAGTCATGAGACCCCCCTTTGAGATTCGGCCAGGGGAGTAGTTCTCAGGCGAAGCCGGCGTCAGGGTGTAGAAGAAGGGTACTCGAAGAAGACGTAGAAGAAAGGCGCACTTAGGAGGCAAGAGGATTTATACAGGTTTGGGCCGCCGGAGCGTAATACCCTACGTCCTGTGTGTGGTTTGCTATCTGTGGTGGATGAATGTGGAAATGAGGTTACAGGGTGAGCTTAGCCGGAGCGAGGAAGAAGAACAGTAGCTATGGAGTAAGCTCAGGAACAGGTAGAGCCGGGCGAGAGCCAGCGAGTCCCAGCCTCTGTCTCTAAACGTGGCATGGATCCTCCTTTATAGAACCAGGGGAGTCCACAGTGCCGAATATACGTGAGAGAGAGCAGGTATGATTTGTCTTGTCGCAGTCTTGTCGCAGGCGTCCGCACTGTCGAAGTCAAAAGTCTCTGACTCTTCTTGACTTCAGCGCACACTCTTGCCTCAGAAGTCAAAAGGCTTCTGACAGCAGTCGGGTGTCCTTGGGGGGCCGTCCTGAGGCACTCACGCGTGGCGGAGCGGACGACAGGGGCGACGTGCCCCGTCGCCTCGTCATTAATGCTGTAGTGGCGAGCTGGTTCAGAGCCTGCCGGGGATCGACATGTGGGCCCCGGGCAGGCAGTGAGTCAATAGCGCCCGGAGGCAAGGCTCGGGCCCGAGGCCAAAGAGGCCCCGGGGCCGAGCTAATATATATGACGCCCCGGGGGCGTGCCCGGGGCTGATGCCTAGGCACGAGCCCGGGGCACGAGCCCGGGGCCGTCGGCGACCGAAGGCGGTAGCGCCCCGGGCACGAGCCAGGGGCCTGATGGAGCGGTGCCGCCCCGGGGACGAGCCCGGGGCCGGTGGAAGGGTGCCCCCCGAGGATCTGCCGTGGCCGAAGACCCACGCGTCCCCAGGGCATGTGGGACCCGCTGTCCCACTTCGCCGACAGTATCACTTATGAGCTTAAAAAGCGTACAAATAAAGATCTAAAACCTAGAAACAGAAAAACATCGGGACCATGGTCCTGGCTATTGGAGAAATTAATATTACAGTGTTGAATAAAATTGATTCACTGAGTTTATCCCCTTAGAAGTTCAATCACCTATGCGGAAATTTAATTCTAATCACTGACCTGCTTGTGAAGCCATCTCGATTTCTTCTTCTCTGTTTCCTCTTCTGTGCCGATGTGTGCCAACGCCGGCTTGATCAATCTTGGTCGCCGGTGTTGAGATGTAGAAGGACCTCACGAACCCCTTCTAGTGCGTTTTGTGGATCGGGCACAGTAGTTAGGGTTTTTTAGTCGGAGACAGAGCGGCGTCCCGTTCTTCTCCAATTTCTCTTTTTATATGTGCACTAGTGGGGCTCGGGGGTTTCCTTCGGTTTAGGACATTCGGTTGAATCCACCGATCACGGATTCTATCTCTTATCTTATCTCTAAGCCGATAAAACAACCAACATTCTCCCCTTGATTTAGAGGCTTAATTAATTTCTAAGTCTATTAAGTAAAACAGCTCCCCAAGGCAATGTGTCATAACAACTTTAAACGTCATTAAGACTACAAAACCTATGTTCACTATAATACTTAAATAAACTCATATCTTAACTTAGCGGGTGTTGATTGAAAATTAATCCCCTATTTCCAGAATCTTAGTCAAAGGCAATCACTTAATCCCATGCTGGCTACATGTTCTTTAAATAAGTTGGAAGGTAAGCCTTTGGTTAACGGATCCGCAAGCATAAATTTAGTATTTATGTACTCAATCTTAATTGTTTGATCCTGGACTCTATCTTTCACAACATGATATTTAATGTCAATGTGTTTGGCAGCTTCACTTGACTTGTTGTTACTCGTATAGAATACTGCAGCTTCATTATCGCAGTATATAACAAGTGGTCTCTCAATGCTGTCAACCACTTTTAATCTTGGGATGAAATTCTTAAGCCATACGGCCTGCCCCGTCGCATGGTAACATGCTACAAATTCCGCTTGCATTGTCGACGATGCAGTAAGCGTTTGTTTAGAGCTTTTCCATGAAATAGCTCCTCCTGCAAGGGTGAAAATATATCCTGAAGTGGATTTCTTTGTGTCTACGCACCCCGCAAAATCAGCGTCTGAATAGCCTAGGACTTCAAGCTTATCAGACTTTCTGTATGTAAGCATGTAATGTTTAGTTCCTTGTAAATAACGCAGAACTTTCTTTACTGCCTTCCAGTGGTCCATTCCTGGTTTAGACAGAAATCTGCCAAGCATCCCTGTGACGAGTGCTAAGTCTGGTCGCATACAGACTTGTGCATACATCAAGCTTCCGACAGCTGAAGCATAAGGTACCTTGTCCATTTCTTTAGATTCTAACTCATTTCTTGGACTTTGGAATAATTCGAATTTATCGCCCTTCATCATTGGAGCAGGTGAAGAGGCGCATTTACTCATATTATATCTTTCTAAGATTCTTGAGATGTAAGCTTTCTGAGATAGTCCTAGCACTCCTTTGGACCTGTCTCGGTGAATCTCAATGCCCAAAACATAAAACGCTTCACCGAGATCTTTCATATCAAATTTTGATGACAAGAATTCTTTAGTTTCTCGTAGCAGGTTCTTATCGCTGCTTGCTAACAAAATGTCATCAACATAGAGTACTAGGATGATGAATTTACCACCTTTATATTTAACATAAATATAGTTGTCCACCTCATTCTCCTTAAATCCGAACTGTCTGATAATCTGATCGAATTTAAGGTTCCATTGCCTAGATGCCTGTTTAAGTCCATAAATGGATTTATTAAGTTTGCATGCTAAATGGCATTTTCCTTCCATAACAAAACCTTCCGGTTGTGTCATGTAAACATTCTCTTTTAGGTCACCATTTAGAAATGCAGTTTTTACATCCATCTGATGGAGTTCTAAGTCAAAGTGAGCCACTAGCGCCATGACAATTCTGAATGAGTCTTTCTTAGAGACAGGAGAAAAGGTTTCATTATAGTCAATTCCTTCTCTCTGTGAAAAACCCTTGGCAACTAGCCTTGCTTTGAATCGTTCGATGTTCCCTTTAGAGTCAAGCTTGGTTTTGTAGACCCACTTACAGCCTACGGTTTTGACTCCTTTAGGAACTTCTACTAAATCCCATACTTTATTATGGCTCATTGATTTTAGTTCATCTTCCATAGCCTGAAGCCACTTAGATGAATCCTTGTTGTTTATTGCTTCTTTAAATGAGGTGGGATCGTCTACCTTCCCTATGTCTTCTTCATTCATGTATACTTCATAATAATCAGGGATGGCAGATCTCCTCACCCGCTGTGACCTTCTTAATTTTTGAGTTTCATTGTTTGTCACTTGAGGTTGAGGATCTTCATGTGGAGGTTCTTCTTCATTATGTGTCACTTCAATCTGTTGAGGCTCATCATCATTATTACTCTCAATACTTTCCTCAACAGAAGGTGTAGCCCCAGACGGTCCAGAATTACCTGTTGGCGGTGCTACATCACGTGGCACATTAGAAATTATGGGGATGTTCTGAATAATTGGAATATCAGTCTCTCGGATTTCCGGAGTTTGAATATTAGCCCGAATTTCCTCAAGATTAATTTCCCTTTTCTATGAGCTCCCCCATTTATTGTCCTCAAGAAAGACAGCATGTTTAGTCTCCACAAATTTAGTAACCCGGTTTAGGCAATAAAATCGGTATCCTTTGGATCTCTCGGGATAACCAATAAAATGACAGCTCACAGTCTTAGGATCTAATTTCTTTAATTGTGGGTTAAATATTCTGGCTTCCGCACGACAGCCCCACACACGTAAATAATTGAGTGTCGGTTTTCTTCCGGTCTATAATTCATAAGGGGTCTTAGGCACTGATTTACTAGGCACTCTGTTGATTATGTGTGCAATTGTTTTAAGTGCTTCAATCTACAGCTTAGGTGACAGAGTGGAGTGATTCAGCATACTACGCACCATATCCATGAGTGTGCGGTTGCGTCGTTCTGCTACTCCGTTCTGCTGAGGTTCTCCAGGCATGGAATATTGGGCAATAATCCCATGTTGCTGGAGATACAAGGCAAATGGACCAGGAATTTGCCCAAATGGAGCGTGTTTCCCATAGTATTCACCACCACGGTCCGATCTCACAACTTTAATTTTAGCATTATGCCGATTCTCCACTTCAGCTTTAAATATCTTAAATTTCTCAAGAGATTCGGAACGGTCGCTTATGGGGTAAATGTAACCATAACGGGAATAATCATCTGTGAATGTTATAAATGAATCAAATCCATCCACAGATGTCACCGGGAACGGTCCACAAATATCAGTGTGAATTATTTCTAGTGGACTTGAGCTCCTAGTGGCTCCTTTCTTTATTGTTTTAGTGAATTTTCCCTTAATGCAATCTATGCAATGATCCGCGTCAGAAAAGTCTAAGGGAAGGAGTATCTCTTCTCTTATGAGACGTTCAATTCTCCCCCTAGAAATATGGCCTAAGCGACAGTGCCATAATTTCGACGACGTCTCATTTATCACATTCATTACTTTATCATTGCAGGCATTATTAACATTCAGGACCATATCATCCAAAGAGAGCAAGAATAGCTTATCTCGCACGAAGGCGAAGCCAATCACTTTATTATCTAATTTAATGTAACATATTCTCTTTGAAAAATGACAGTCATAACCAGTTTCTGTCAACACTCGAACAGAAATAAGGTTTCTCTTAATTGAGGGAGCAAATAAAACATTATTCAGAATTAAATTGTAGCCACTAGGGAGTCTAAGTGCTAGGTCTCCAACGGCCTTCACTTCGATCTCCGCTCCATCAGCTACTCTTAGGATTCGCTCCCCCTTTGCTACCGCCTGGACAGTAGTCAATCCCTGCAATGAGTTACAGACGTACACAGTGGCACCTGAGTCAACCCACCAAGTATTAATGGAGAATTCAGAGTAAAATAACTCATTAACATTAGATATTTCATCAATATCATTTATACCTTTCTTAGCTAGCCACTCTCGGAAGCGTGGACAATCCCTCTGCCAATGTCCATCTTTACTGCAAAACTTGCAATATGGACTTGCAGTGGTGGAGGCAGCTAAAGCTTGAGACTGAGGATGCGGCTTATGAGGGTGATATGTTTTCTTTCTGCCACTACCCGAGCTTTGACCTTGATTTGTCTTCCTCTTGCCTTTAGTATGGATGAGGTTGAGCTGATCTTTAAGTTTCTGCTTATCAGCCTTTTGTCGCTCTTCCTCTTCCACTGAGTGGGAGATCAATTCTGCTACGGTCCACTTCTCTTTCTGAGTATTATAATTAATCTTGAAGGGACTATAGTCAGGACCAAGAGAGTTTAATATGAAATGCACTAAGAAACCTTCAGACAATTCCATGTCCATGGTCTTTAGTGTATGTGCCATATGAGTCATCTCAAGGATGTGCTTTCTTACACCACCTTTGCCATTATACTGGCTGGTGATCAGCTTACTTATTAAGGTACTGGCATGGCTCTTAGATGAAGTCTTAAAATTCTCCTTAATGTTTGCCAAGTACGTCTTAACATCGTTTGAGTTCGTAATTCCTCCAATAATTCCTGGAGCGATAGTACTCTTGATGTACATGAGAGACATTCTGTTGGACTTTTTCCAAGAAGCCACTTTTTCTTCGTAACTCCACTTGGTATTATCATAAATTTCCTGACTCATTTCGTCAGTGTACATGGGCTCCTCAGGGGAGTCCTCTCTTAGTGCTAAGTCATAGTCCAACATGCCAAGATTCAATAGCACATCGTTCTTCCACTCAGCGAAATTTGTCCCATCAAGGGGTGTCACAATTTTAAGCTGCCCCAATGCTGAAAATAACCAATAAAAAATATTAGAAAAAAAATATTGCATATGATTAATTTGCGTTGGCTCAATTAATCACATGCGATGATAGGCTCCTTTTCTAAATTTAATCACCGTTGGGCAGAAAAAATTTAGAAAATATATGAAATGACAAGAATAATCCTTAATTACATCACCGTTGGGCAGAAATAATTAAGGAAATAATATTATTAATTTATTTGACATGAAATTATAATTAACGTTGGTCAAAACATAATTTCACATCGTAAATATTTTCTAGCAAAACTTCCCGTTGGTTCCATTCAGCTAGAAATAATTTTCAGAGTGCTCAGAATAATTTTCCATAATTTTTCAGCATTTTTAATGGCCAAGAAAGCATATAAAAGGATTTCTGAAAATAACAAATGAATTAAAACAGTGGGAATTGATTTAATTTCAATTTGGCTCAGCAAGGGGCCCGGGCGCGGGCGCGGGCGCGAGGCGCGGGGCGCGAGCATGTGTCGGCCGTTCCGTTCGATCCAGATCGAACGGCTACGGTCATCCCCGCGTCTAATTTTGTTAGCGCCGTCCGATCTCAATCCGAGGACTGAAGTTAATTTTACCGGATTGAAAACATCGACGGTGACAGCCGAAAACCTAACCCTAGCTCCTCTCCCCGGCCGATCCCCTTTTCTTCTCGTCTTCTTCCCGACGCGCTCGACGGGCAAGCGGCGGCGGTGATGGCGACGGCGATGGCGACGACGCGCCGAGCGAAGTAGCGGCGATGACGGCCAATGCCTGTCTTTCCTCTTCCCTCTCCCACCCCAGTTCTCCTCCCCGTGCGCAACAGCAACACCGAGGCGAGCCTCGGTCTCGCGCGGCCGAGCGACGGCGCGAGACCGGTCTGGGGCAGCGGGGTGGCTTAGCGGCGGCGCGCCGATGGCGGCGGTCGTCCGGCGGTGAGGCGGGGAGGGAGTTCTCGAGGCACGCACGCGGCGGCAACGGCGGCTACCCGACGGCGATGCACGGATGCGAGCACATCGGCAGCGAAGACGACGAACCGGGTAAGATAATCCCGATTTCATTGTATTCGCGTTGATTTTGGGTCTTATTCAAATTAGGGTTCTTCGGATTTGGGGATTTTGGGGATTTAGGGTTTCGCCGAGTTAATTGATGATGGCTTTACTAAGGGATGAAGATTTTGGGATTAAATTCTAAGGGGCTTGGCTCTGATACCACAATGTTGGAGAAATTAATATTACAGTGTTGAATAAAATTGATTCACTGAGTTTATCCCCATAGAAGTTCAATCACCTATGCGGAAATTTAATTCTAATCACTGACCTGCTTGTGAAGCCATCTTGATTTCTTCTTCTCTGTTTCCTCTTCTGTGCCGATGTGTGCCAACGCCGGCTTGATCAATCTTGGTCGCCGGTGTTGAGATGTAGAAGGACCTCACGAACCCCTTCTAGTGCGTTTTGTGGATCGGGCACAGTAGTTAGGGTTTTTTAGTCGGAGACAGAGCGGCGTCCCGTTCTTCTCCAATTTCTCTTTTTATATGTGCACTAGTGGGGCTCGGGGATTTCCTTCGGTTTAGGACATTCGGTTGAATCCACCGATCACGGATTCTATCTCTTATCTTATCTCTAAACCAATAAAACAACCAACACTGGCTCGATAGCCCCAGTCTGGCACGTACTACTATCCTTTCTTCTAAAGGCCTGTTGGGAAGGAATCCTTACAAATCATAACAAATTAACCGAAAATAATTTACTCTCTCTGTTCTTAAATAGTTGTCATTGTACACTATTAAGTTTAAACTTTGAGCACCTATCTTTTTCAAAAAAAATAAATACTTAAAAAGATGTCGTACTATATTAGAGCACTTTTACATTGCTCTATCTTAGATTGCCTCGAGTCAGATGTCCCTATGCTGCTAGTTTTACAAGTACATCTTAAACGATAGACTGTTTTTCTGTTTGAAGCAATGAAAATTGTGTTTTAAAGTCGGCCATGTATGTTGTCATGTAACACGAGTCAAATATAATATATTTGTAAAACATGTCATGTCAGAGTGAAAGTAAAAAACAAGAACACATGAATTTTATTTCTTGCGTGGATGGTGCAACTGTAAATCAAACATAGTGTTGAAATGGATTTAGTTTTTGACTATAATACTAATTTTAATATTGAAACAAGGAAACTTTATTCTTTCATTATGACAACGTGATAATTGATACTAAGTGCCTTTAGATCAATGCAAAATGGACGGCATATAATAATTTTGTGTACCATAAAAATACCCATATTATTAATATATATGTTGTAATACTATTCAAATATATATACGCACCTGCCAAAGTTCTTATCCACGACTCGGGGTAATTTAATCTGATAATACAGATCAATCCGGTTTCGACATAAATAATGGCAATAACCTGCTGTTAATTAGGCCTCTTTCGTTTTAATTTATAGCTAAAATTTATTAGTCATACGTGAAACAAGATAGATCACTAACATATGATTAATTAAGTATTAATTATTATAAACTTAAAAAATATATTTATCTTTTTTAAAGAAACTTTTATATAAACAGATTTTAAAAATAACACATAGTTTAACAATTCGAAAAACGTGTTTATAAAAAACAAGGTAGAACCTCAAGCTACAAGCTAATAATAAGAACGGTGCCTTGGCCTTAAGCAGCGACGGTTCAAGTATGCTAAAAATAATAGCATGTATCCCTTTTTCTGTACGTGCATTCCAAAGAAAGCACAACGCATTAGGACATGTATTTTTCTTTCATGCAGTGCCAAGCTGGCTCTGTGTTGCCGTAATATCTAGCGAGTGCCAAATAAAAACATCGCCAACCACAACACATAAAAAAAATGTTCTGGTTGGCTTCAACAATATTATTTAAGAAACTCTAGATTTGATTTTTTTCTTAATATTAAATTAATTAAAAACATAAACATCATTACATGTAGGTTTTTTCCAGTAGAAAATTGCATATAGTTACATATAGTTTATGTGTAAGTTATATGTAGAATCATACAAAATTATTCCCCGCCACAAAATCTGTGCCAAATCAATTTAAAAAAAATGCCAAATCATAAAAAAGACGTAAGAAACAAAACAAAATAAACTGCACCGTAAAATTGTCAAATCTATATCTATTCTTTTATACTTTCAAGGGTTATGTCTTCCACCTTCAGGTTTACTATATTCATCAAATTATTTAATTTTATTATTGTTCTTTTTTAAGGGAATTTTATTCCTATTCTTAACTCCTCTCGCAGTGTAGTTACTTTAATTTCTTTTAGAGTTACCTCCTTCTAACAGTGCAGTTACTTCTAATACCATGAAGAGTTACTTCCTATATATCACAAAATTGCTTTTTCTAAAAAAATAATATAGTGATTATTTTAAATAAAGAAAAATCCATATATTTACTTGTAAATCTTCTCTATATTTTACTATGTGAATTTACTTCATATAGTTTCTTATTTTAAGTAATCCATTCTGTAATCTATACTCTCTTAAAAGGGAGTAGTGGTGGTGGTAAGTGGTGAAGCTGCCATTACCTCCACCAACAACTCCCTACTTTTTTCAAAGCAAAAATAACAGTGTGGGCTCAGAGAATTCATATGTCAACTACCACCAACTCTTCATTTTTTGTGGGAAGAAAAAAATAACAGTGTGGGCTAAAGGGTCCATATGTTAGTAACAAATATACGTAACAATTAAGAGATAATATATGCGGAAGATGATGGTACTAATCGGTTAATAATAATTTTCTTTAATTAAAATCCCGTTGCAATACATGGGCAATAGCTACTTTTAATGCTATGAAGAGTTTACTTCTACCTTAGGACTTAGGTACTTGTATAATTGAGTAACTTACTTTTAAATATTTAAACACATTTAACATTGAACTTGTTTTGTTATATATTTTGAGTGGAATACGATGGTTCAAACGGACTTAAAAAAAAAGTACTCACTCTGTCCCAAAACATAATAACTTTTGGCTATGTATTAAAAAATGATATATCCAGATACATAACCATAAATTATTATATTTTGAGACAGGGATAATACAAAGCTTGTTTGATGGTTGCTGTTGTCCCTATCTCATGTAGGCATGTTCGTTTTCATACTCTGTTATTATTTACCACAGTTAGTTCGTGCATGTACATATATCTGTACATATGCTTGCCAATAATCATTATTGCCAAAAAATAATCCACAATATAAAATCTGGATGACCAACGCAAAATTAACAATTGACGCCTGTGTCGCGATCGTGATCGATGGAGAGAATTGATCAGTAGGCCGGCCAGCCAACCAGCCACAAACTGATGGTCGAGATTCCGGACGGAGATCCGATCTCACGTACGTACCTAGCTTGATGCTGAAATGCAGACCGTCCACGCACCATTGTTTTCGATCCTTTTTCCTCACCGCGTGGCCTCCGCGTATGTTGGATTATCCCGTCTCATTAATTAATTAATTAATCCTATACGTGGCTTATGTTAATTGCGTGAATTAGCTAACTACCTCTCGTGCTCGCTCTATCATTTTTCAGTATAATAGAGAAGGAAGTGTTCATATTTAAAAAAAAAGTCTATTTTTCCCTATCAAACTATTTTATTACACTCCCTCTAGTTTTTAGTTTTTAATGTACGACGCTATTGACTTTTGAACTTTGACTACTTATCTTATTAAAAAATTATGTAATTATTATTTATTTTGTTTTAGTTTGTTTTATCCTTAACGATACTTTAAGCATGACTTATATTTTTACATATTTACACAAAATTTTTAAATAAGATGAATGATCAAACATATAACTTAAAAATCAATGGTGTCATATATTAAAAACATAAGGGAGTATTAGTTAACCCCTAAACTATCTTTTGGCTCATCTTACTCCCTAAATTTTTTAAAAGGTTCACTTTATTATCCCTAATAATATTTCTTTTTTTCCCTTTATATAATTAAGCTGCATTTTAAGCTACAATTTTATAGAGCCGTAGATGACACCATTATCAAAGTTTTAAAATATTTTAAAATTTTTCATTACTGTTTGATTGAACTTTAAAATCAAGATGTTTAAATCAGTTTTAATTGCTTCTAACCTAGGTAAATAGTGATAGAAAAATCTAAGAAAATGCTAAGACGTAAGTTGTAATACATCCATCATCATCCTATTAAATTTTAGTATAAAATAGGTAATATTGTTATGAAGGAAAGTGAATCGTTTTTAATAGTTTGGGATGTAAAATAAGCAAAAATAGTTTAGCGGGTTGACTGCTTCAGTGAAATAGTGTGAGGGAGTAAAATTGACTTTTTTTTCTTTATATTTCTATTCTCTCATGTCAATCTCATGAGCCAAAACGAACGAACCAAGCATCATGCATGCCCAGTGGCAAAGATAGGAGTAGGGCAGCTAGGGCTACAGCTAGCCCTACTTCTGACCCTAAATCTCCATCAAAAATTACACTTCAAAACATCAAAAAGATAGAAGATAAAGGCAAATCCATGAAAATTACAGTTGAGCCCTAGGTTTGAGCAAATTTTGGTTCCGCACTTGTGCGCGCCCCTTTGGTTTCTATATGGGCAGGCATCTGGGCGACTTCCATATTTTGAAGAGAAAAATCTCCAGCCTTGCGTTGCGTGTTGTTTGATGCAAAAGATAGTAACAAAAAGGAAAAAGAAAGCTAGACCAGGTTTTGAAGTATTGGAGAACTAACTCGATCCTCTTGTCCAAGCGAGAAAAGATTGATATAGATAGTTTTAAAATAATAAAATCTATTAATAAATGACAGATCCAATATTAGATTTTATTATTTTAAAACAGAGAAAATACCTCTTTACCTCTTTACGCCTCTGCCTCCCCGAGCTCTGAAGCGACGACGTGCGTTCCTTTTGCTTCTGCAGGGGATCGAGAGGTTCGCCTGTCGTGTGTCCTCTCGCCACATGCATTGCATATATAATGGACGATCGATCGATATCGATGCATGGATCTCTGAAAGCCCTATCATATCATGCACCAGATTATGAACGATAAGCCCCAGCTAGCTGACACCCGACACAATTAGCTGCTTGTGATCAGATGATGAGATCCAGTACTGAGCATCGATCGATCATGCATATACATGCATTCGACGCTGTTAACCAACCATTTAATTACTACTACTAGTAGTATATAGGAGTATATTAGTGTGTATTGACTAATTAAATCCTTAATCAGCAACGGAACAAATCGTTAATGCCAGGCAACTAGCAAATTAAAGCTAATGACGGTTACTTTCACTGCAGGGCATGCATGCATGTTGGTCTAGATAGGAATGAAAATGGAGTGGATAGTTTCCGTTCGATTCGGAGAAAAACGAATATAGATACAGTTTGGATCGGATAATTTTCGGATAGTCCGGATACGGATATGGATACGGATAATTTTTTTTGGATATAGATACAAATACGGTATCATAGTTTCTGACAGATACGAATACGGAACCGGATATCCGAAGATTATTATATGCGGATATCCGCTATATACCCAGCAGCAGGCAGCAGCCCAGAAGTACCTCCACCCGACTCCCGACTAGATTGGCGCATTAGTTATTGGAAGGGAAGCAGGCAGCAGCAGAGAAGCAGAAACCAGATTGGCGCCGCCGCCTCCCGACTCCCGACTCTCGCATCGTGCATCGGCGCAGTGCCGCCCGCCGCCGCCACTCGTCGCCGCCTGCCGATCGACCGCCGGTCGCACGCCGTGCCACCGCCAAGGATGAAGGGAGCATCGTCGCCGGCCTCGACCGACCGTCGCCGCCTCTCGACCTCGGCCGCCTCTCCCGACTCAGCCGCCTCCCGACTCAGCTGGGCAGGACTCGGCTGCCCGTAGCCGCCTCCCGACCTCGGCCGCCCGTCGCCACCCTCTCCCGACTCGGCCGCCTCCCGACTCGGCTGGGCAGGACTTGGCCGCCCATCGCTGTCTCCCGACTCGCCTCCCGACCTCGGCCGCCTCTCCCGACTCGGCTAGGCAGGACGGCCACCCGTCGCCGCCTCCCGACCCCGGCCGCCCGTCGCCACCCTCTCCCGACTCGGCCGTCTCCCGACTCGGCTGGGCAGGACTCGGCCACCCATCGCCGCCTCCCGACTCGCCTCCTGACCTCGGCCGCCTCTCCCGACTCGGCCACCTCCTGACTCGGCTGGTCAGGACGGCCGCCCGACGCCGCCTCCCGACCTCGGCCGCCCGTCGCCACCCTCTCCCGACTCGGCCGCCTCCTGACTCGGCTGGGCAGGACTCGGCTGCCCGTCGCCGCCTCCCGACTCACCTCCCGACCTCAGCCGCCTCTCCCGACTCAGCCGCCTCCCGACTCGGTTGGGCAGGACTCGGTCGCCCGTCGCCGCTCTCCCGACTCGGCCGCCTCCCGACTCGGCTGGAGCATCGATGTACCGTTGAACTCAATGCTTTAATTTGTGATGTCTCCTAAAATAATAAATATTTATAATAAATTAGATAAATATAGATGTTCTATTTGTCTCTACGAACAATTTGAGTGGTTTCTTGTTCCGAGAAATATTTGTTTCCGTATTCGTGTCCGATCCTATTCGAACCATATTTGCATTTGAAATAATTCGTATTTGTTTCCGTACCCAAGTTATTCGTATCCTTTTCCATATCCAACTAAAAATATGAAAACGAATACGATACCAGCATTATCCATCCGTATCCGCTCCGTTTTCATCCCTAGGTCTAGATGTCCGGTATGGAGATCGATCTGTTGGATTCTTGATGCTGAAATGCGACCACCCATGCATGCATGCCGTTAGTTCTTTCTGCATGCATGTAGTATACTCGAATCACGTGGCACCCATGCTTCCATTTTATAAGTTCATTCGGCCAAGCAAAAACTAAACCATATCCATATATATACACTTGGCTGTGCGGTCTATCACGGACCTTTTTCTTTTTCTTTTTAGAAAATGTTTCTAATAACTTTAATTCTTCTTTTCGCGAAGAACTAAGCTTCTAATAACCTATGTCGTGTAGTTAATCAAGTCCTGTAGTATCGTGCTACGATTTAAGCTCAGCATCATAGGCCAGATGTCGACCCGTTAATAAGTTCAAGTTGTGTATACGCAACAAACAGAAGCTGGGACATAACTGCGTCAGTTATTGGCCATGTACATCCATATTGGATGTATAGGACGGGTTTTAATCTGTTACTCATTCCATCTCAAAATAATATAATCTAGTATTCGATATAACACATATTTTAGTACTATTTAGAATCATATCTAGACGGAGGCTATATATCATATCTAGTCCTGGATTATATTATTAGGGAGTACTAAAAAGCTGCGTCCATTATTGAGTCAAAGACGCATATGTATTTTTGATGATTGGATGTTGGATGCGCTGGCAAAGTGGGGTAACTTACAAAAGGAACAAAATAATGGCATGCTACAGTACTTAAGATATATATAGGGGTACAAGCTAATTAATTAACGTAGAGTTATGAACAATAGTTCAGGTAGCTACTGGCTTTATAATCTTTCTACATGCTATCATATCTATATTGGTGAACGATACAACATACTGTCTAATACTTACTCACTCTATTTCAAAATACAAAAATTTCTAGGATTTAAATCCTATTCCACAATATAAGAATTTCTACCACTATTTACAATACTACTTGCCCCATTAATCATTTACCATTCAAATTTCTTCTTATGTTACTCCTATCTTCATTCATTTCATATTTATTGCGAGAGACCAAAGTCTTTTCTCCTTAATCTTAATTTCTGCTAAACAACTTATAAATACTTATATTTGGAATGGAGGAGATACATTACTTCCATATAATTAATGATGGAGAAATTCTAAGTTCCATTGACAAGCACGTGATTTCACATTTTGTCATGAACGGACGGTAGTTCTAGAAAATGACATTGTACAAGTTAATTTATCTAAGAAATAGTATCGCCGTTAGAGTTTCATTGATTCAACTTTGTTAGTAGAGATGGCAATGGGGCCCCATGACCTGAAACCTGATGGGTTTTTACTCTATTAGGAGGTAGATATAGTTCAAATATCATATCCATGGGTCTGTTAACGGGTAAAATCTTTACCCATCGAGTATACCGGGTATGGGTACATTCTCCTATCACCCGAACTCGTTAACCCATGGATTAAAAAAACCCGTAGGCCTAGCCTAATATTGTGATGGCCCAAGATCCAACAACCAACAAACCCTAGGTATAAAATCATCCATCTCTCAACCTTCATCCCTAGCCATTCTCCACCGGCGACGGAACGCAGCTGGCAGGCGTAGAGAAGGCCACGCGCGCGGTGGGCGGCGCAGGTAGGTGATGCAAACGCGCGGCAGCAGGCGGAAGTAGCCACGCGTGGCGGGCAGCACAGGCGAGTGGCATAGGCACGCTGGCGGCGGGCGGAAGTGGCCACGCGCCTAGTGAGCGGCGCAGGTGGGCTGCAACGGGTAAGCATACCTGTTGGGTATCCATCACTTGCGCGGGTATGGGTATGGGGAATTCTTCATCCGCGAGCGAGTATAGGTGTTGGAGCGGGCACGTTTAGTTTCAACGGGTGTGGGTACGACGTAAGGGAACCCGATAGGTACATACCGGTTGCCATCTCTATCTGCTAGCTTGATCCACTTTTTCTGAAATACCCAAAGCACCCTCGCCTCCAAACTCACCCATTCACATAAAATCCTAGTTCATTTTTTTTTCGCGCCAAAAAATGTTTTCACAGGTCTCTTTAGGTTTTCTTCTGTGAAAATCGATTTTCACAGACGGGTCTCTTATAAGCTCACCTGTGAAACCGCCTTTTCACAAACCTTTACTTAAGGGGGGACATTCGGCCACCTGCGAAAATTAAATTTAGCCACTACAAACTATTTTCGTAGTAGTGAATAATAATGTTAAATCAAGCCAAGCACAGCTTTAATTTTGTTGGGCCGGGATTATGATTTCCTGCTCTGCACGATGACAGACAGAGACACGGGCCATGCAAGCATTGTGCATGCTACTGTTGCTGGCTGTGCCAAATGCCAATGCACGGCAATACTCCATCGATCGAGTGAGAAAGGTTAGCCGCAGAGAACGTGAAGGACGGTCAAGAAATGATGTGGTGCACGCTGTATTAGTTTACCGTCGTTGATAGTACTTACTTAAGCCTAAAATAAGTTGATTCTTAGATTTGAAGGTTTGTTTAAAAAATAAATTAATTTTTACACTCTTAACTGAGTACTATCAATTCATAAATTAAGAAGTTTTATTTTTTTAATATCTCTAACCTAGCTACCTACTAATACTATTTTTTATTAATAAGAAACACTTTAGTCTTTTCTTTATATTACTATTTTTTTAGAATTTTAGGAATATATTTATGTTGGGATAGAGGGAGTACAAATTTTTTTATTTTATATATTTTTAAAAATATTTACAAAAATATATTTTAGTTTTCAAATTTTACAAATCCATACCCCCAACCCCCTCTGGGAGGGAAAAAATGCCCTCCCAAAGGGCATTTTCGATGACGTGGCAAAGGACGGTCGGCCGCCGCTATGGGTGGCTATCGGGTCATCTGCTATTTTGCAGGTGGCACCCTTGCCGTCCTCTAGAAGGGTGGTTAGGGGGCCCCTTGCAAAAGCGGCAGCGCCAGGGGACCGCCTGCAACGGAGCCGTCATTTTGTAGGCGGTCTCCTTGCCGCTCTATTAGAGAGCGGTATTTGCTCGGCCAGGGGGCTACCTGTAAAAGCGATGGCTCCGTGGGTCCATCATTTTGCAGGTGGCCCCTTGCCGTCCTCTGGGAGGGCAATTTTTACCTGGCCAGGGGCCGCTTGCATAAACGGCTGCCTAGCAGGGGGGCAGGGTGCCACCTGCAAAGAGGGCAAAAAAGCCCTCCCCTAGGGAGATTTTTTGGTGACTGGGTATAAAACCCTCTCCTAGCCGCTCAAAAATTAATAAAATTCTCAAAAATTTTAGAAAAAGAAGAAGAGAGAGCTGAGAGGGGAGGCGAAGGAAAGCGGCAAAGCCCTGCTGATTTACGGACTCGTCTGCAGGTAAAACCTTTTGTCCCTTTGTAGTTTCTATTCGTATTGATGAAGTGATGTAGTATGTGTAGTATTGTACTACTTACGTGTAGCGTACAATATGAAAATAAATTGTTATGTTCGTAGATCTGTAGTTTTTAGGTCAACCTATTAGACATTGTAATTTTTTTAGACACTGTGGTTATGGAAAGTCGATTACACAGTATTAGAACTGATGAGCATATTAATACTTAGTTTAACTCTATTTTTTCATCAATAGAGATGTCAAAGAAGGTGGTATTTCAGTTATTTTACGGGCAAGGGTATGTTAGGTATAGTCCACAGGGTGTAGATCTATCTGAGTTCAGTTCAACGTTAAGAGCATTGATAGACCGGCTGAGAGAAGTTTCGGGTCAGTGTACAACTGGTTAATACGAGGTTTCTGAGTCAACCCCTTGATCAACGAAATAATCGTGTATGTTGTAATGAGTCGTGCAGCCGAAGGTTTTTTTGGGAACTTATGCCGGTGGATTGTACTGTCACTTGGAGATGGTACGTGGAGAATGCATTCCAACGTGCTTGGCCACTTGGTATACTTATGTCAGTGTACGAGAAAGATAACACTATTCCAATGGCCGTGTAAGATGATGAGGGTCTAAGTGTGATGGGAGGTGATGTCGGAGCAACGGAGAAAAACGAAGGAGAGCACGAAGAAGATAGATAGCCAACATGTGTGGCGGATGAGGAAAAGATAATCGACACCATCATTGAGAAAATGGATAGAGAAGATGCTGATAACGAGCATATAGAGGGGAATGAATCGTCTGACGAGGGAGAATGTAATGCCTGCAGAATGGACCAACAAGGACTTCTTCGGACTTGTTATCTCCGAGCAGCATCATGTGCCATGGGAGTACAAGGAGAACGAGGTTATCCAGGGGGCAAAGTATGCATACATAGAGGATTTGAAGGAGGAAGTGAAACAATAGGTGGTATCACTTCAGTGGGAGTTCTGAGTCATGAAGTCAAGCAAGTCGGTGTATAAAGTGAAGTGTGTGAAGGATGAGTGTCCATGGTGGGTGCATGTATTTAAGGATAAATAGAAGGATTATTGGTAAGTGTCGATCGTGACAGACCATTCTTATCACTTACAAGGGGTCGAGAAATACCATAAACATGACATCTATATTTGTTGCAATAGATATATATTCACACGTTGTAAACAACCTGAGGTACAAACCAATGTCAATTGTTAGGCATGTTGTGGAGAAATTCAAGTATACAATTAGCTATGCGAAGGCATAGAAGGCGAAACAAAAGGTTGTGGAGATGAGGTTTGGCAAATTTGATGTATCGTATGATAATTTGCCTCGTCTTTTAGCTTGCATTCTTTAGAGAAATCCAAAGACCTATGACCTAAAAGCTTTCTCATCAATTGACCATCGTAAGCAGAGTGTGTTGCAATTGGCATTCATTGCATTAGGTGCTTACATTCAGGCATTTGTGCATTGTCGTCCCATCCTCTACATTGATAAGAAAATCCTGACTGGAATGTACTGAGAACAGATATTGGCAGCAATTGAATTTGATGGAAACAATTAAGTGTGACCAGTGGCGTTTGCTTTTGTTGAGAGCGAGAACACATATGAAAGCCCGTTGATGTCGCCTAGAGGGAGGTGAATAGGCGTTCCTGAAAAATTCTCAAAATGCATCGGTAAAATTCTGGTAGTAACCTCCGACCAAATTGGTAGTAGGCTCCGACCGGCTCTCTCGGGCTAGCTGAGAGGGCTGGCCGGAGATTCCGGCCAAGAATGCCGGAGGTTCAGATCCTGCTGTTCTGACTCTACCAAGACACTTTAATAATAGATAAATTGACAGAGATCAAGTGTAGTGCAAATGATGGGGTAGGAGATAAATGCATACAAGTATAGAGACAAGTTAAAACAATAACGAGCAAGCACAACAGAGACATAAATATTTTTTTTTTGAAATTCGAATCACAAAGATCCTACGTCTCCGTTGAGGAGCTCCAAAGAGCTAGGTCTCGATCGACCCCTTGCCTCACCAAGCGACCACGAATATCAGTTTGGTATCCACTAGAATTTACTTTTTTTCCTTGCAGAGGCGAGGTTAACCTTCACAAACTCTTCCCGGGGCAATCCACAACTTGAGGAAGCTCATAGGCAACGCCTAACCGTCTAGGAGGTTTTCCTCCAAAAGAAATAAGCTCCAAGCAGCTGATCCGCGTCCTCCTCAAATGCACAAGATCCTCCTAACCTTCTCTCAACAAAACTCATTTAATTCCCCACTAGATCATCACAAGAATCACAAAGATGATACTAGAACAAGCTGGAAGAGCTCAAAAGATCTTAGGAGAAGCTATGAGACAGTGGAATAGGAGTGGAATGGCCCAGCAACGGCTAGAAACAAGGTTTGAATTTTATAGGCATTGGCATACGTCGCTTAGCCATTACTCATAGATTTTGGCTAGGAGGTTCCGACCCCAGGGGTAGGAACCTCCGGCCAACACTTAGTCTCTGGTCGAGAAGGTTGGTCGGAGCCTCCGACCCTAAGGGTAGGAACCTCCGACCCTGACACTGAAACTAGCCCAATCTAAGTATATGTGTTGTGCCAAAGTGATGCACTCTCGGCAATTTGGATCTTAAGCAGTTGAGTGGTCTTGGAACACTGTTTGCAACCCCTCTTGATAGTACGGCTTTCTTACGACTCAAAAGAAAATTCAAAAGAATTTAAAATAAACTCTGAGTCGCTTCGCCGCTTTGTGTCATGTTTTTGTGGGGATCTCCGTGCACCACATCAAGCAACCTGGGACTAATCTCTACACAATCGTCGATAAACTCATTAGTCCCTTAACCGCTTTGTCATTAATCCACCAAAACGCACTTAGGGGCTAGATGTACTTTCAACAAGTAGCTGGTACTGATTCTTAGAGCGAGTTAAGTTTGCAGTTGTACGGATGAGACCAGATGAATGTCTAATACATGACCGTCATGCCAGCTTGTTGCGGGCAATAGAGGAATTGAGGGATGGTTGCGTGGATAAGGGCTACCCACCAAGGTGGTCAGATGTTCGAAGCAGATGATGTATGCTTCATATGGGTGCTAATTTCTATAGGTGGTTCAAGAATAAGCACCTTATGGATCTTTTTAAGAGGCTATGCGTCCGGAATTAAGAAAAGAATTTCAATGAGCTTTGGAGGGGGTTGGATGAGCTGACGTCTAAACAAACAGAGGAGCAGTCCAGGAGGGCTATCCTTATAGGAGATGAGGCTCCATAAGCTCTTGAACCTCTCCCAAGTGATGGACCTCGTATGAGAAGAAGGTCGGCATCGTCGATTAGGAAATTTTTGGAGTGGATTGAAAATGAGCCAAAGAAGAAATGTGCCTTGTTGTTTGACAAAGATGGTTCTCAATTTGGCATAATGACCATAAATTTGGCAGATGTTTACAACTGGGTGGTGTTCACTAGCACGACGGGCCATGCGGTGGACAAGGGATTGATCCACTACGCACGTGCGATCGCCGATGCTGAGGACGGCAGCGTACCTCAGTGGAGCTGGGGATCCACTGTGCTCGTGGTGACGTACTGTGGTCCTTTTATACGCGTGCACAAAAACCGATCAAGGAGCGCTTATTGCCGGTTGCCCTCTCTTTTTGCAGTTTTGGGCGGCCGAGCGGTTCGTGATAGGTCGCCCTTTGATTAAGCATTTTCCCTATGAGGACGGCCTGCGAGGCTTGTACGAGTCAGCCGAGGATCGTCCAACTATGGGGATAGTCCGGTGTCACCGTGAGGTACGTATCGTGCAAATTCGAGGTTATCACTTACACGCAAACACTGACGTGTTCTTTCTGTCCTATTTTGCAGGGTCGTTATGCCTACGCGTTGGTTCAGAGGGCCTACTCTGACTTTGTGATTGTTAACACCAAAATTTGGTACGGTTCGTTATCATGTTCGGTTAAGGAAAGAGGCTATATCAGCCGATGGAAGCTAATCCAGAAGAGCCCGAATTTGAAAAGGAATTGTGAAGACCACAGTATGGCAGTTAACTATTTTATCTATAAATTAGGTAGCTTTAATGATTTTTAGGAAACCTAATCTCGTGTCCGATCAGGGCTTGTTAATTTTCCTTTTATAGATAGGAAACTCCTGTTTCGTATCCGATCAGGATTGTATCAACTCGGGGTATAAATACGTATACCCGGGGACCATGTAAACTATCTCACAGATCAATACAACTTCGGCGCATCGCCACCCTTTTCGACGGGTTCTTGCTTCTCGAGCCGGGCTGCATCGGTTAGGTCCGAACTCATGCGAGAAGGTAAGTCTCGTTACCCCGACTATCTTATCGGCTAGGACTTCCTCGGTTAGGTCTGATATTCTAGCTGATCTACGGTAGTCGGCTTACCACGGTGTATCTATTCTGTCTATGGCTGCATCAGTTAAGTTTGATCTCTTAGGCCGAGTGGATATATCACATCACGTGTGCGTAGATTTATCAGCTTACTGGGTGTAATTTATCGTCAGTTTGTGCTGCATCGGTTGGGTCCGACCTACTAAACCGCTAGTGATAAGTTATTACCGCTAGGTTGATAGATTTTATGCAAGCGTTTTATCGAAATGTATAGCCGATAAGTTATCATTTAGTTCATCACGATTGCATTAGATCTATCGGCTCATCGAGGTTCTTTTATCATTATTAATTTGTGCTGCATCAGTTAAGTTTGACCTACTAGATTGATGATGATAGATTTATCCTTGTTAAGCCGATGGGTGTTTATGCGATGTTTTATCGGAGTGCCTAGCCAATAAGTTATCTTTCAATAGATAAAGCCGACTGCATTGTCTTGAATATTATTCTGCTTATCTACTCTGTCATCGGCTTCTAGCCGATGTCTAAGTGTTTTTTCGGCAGTCGGCTAGCTTATTATTTGTTTATATTATCATCGGTTTCTAGCCGATGTACAAGTACTATCGGCAATCGGCTGAAGGAAGTCTGTATCGGCTTGTTGGCCGATTGGATCAATGATCTAACTTTTCTATTTTCTTGTCAATTGCTGGGTCAAATTGACTGGCACGCCCGCGAACCTCAAACTTAGGACCTGCACTGGAGCTAAGCAGATCTCCCAGGCCTTCGCGTGTCTAGTGCACCGAACCAGATCATCAACTCATATTCAGAGCTGATCGGTGATTTTCGGTGTCAACAGTGATGGAATTCAATCTCCTAAAGCCCAGCGATGTCGTCTGGGAGCCATAAAGTCCGCAGGCCATTGCGGCTCATGCACCGCTCGGACTCTCGGCTCTGTGCACACGTGATCAGGCATACTAGATGACTACAACGCCGATGGTGTTTGACATCTTCGTCAAGCCCCACTGTCCGCTGCGCGTGATGCGACAGTTCAGCCTATGTCAGCACTTTCCTGTGCCCGTGGAGCAGTTATTCCATGAGACGTTCACCGGTTAGTACAACTGCGAACTTCGTTCATTATTATAACTTGTTTATGAAGTCTAATACACTTTCTGTAATTAGTTATACTTGTATGGGACAGGCAGCCGACACTCTGTGGTTTCCCGTTTGTAGAAGTACGTCGATGATTGGTTGTTGACGACGGAGGAAGCAATCGACGAAATCTGGCCACACATAGAGGCTACCTACCTAGGATACCTCAGGTGGTACCGGCCTCGCACCCGCACATGTGTGACGTTCACTCCAGCCGATCTGCAGCCACACATCGTCGTCGTGACAGACGCGTACCCTACACACCATGACTAGGACTACTTCCGTGCGGTGTGTCAAATTCTTTTTGCACTTTGTTATTTTCTTTGTATGTGTCTATGGTTCTAACATGTATTAAATAACATTTGAAAAGGCAGATGCTGCGCGCCAGGTTCAGGCTGATGTGGACACGGCGTTCTGACAGTTGGACGTTGGGATCGTGCTGAGTGCGGAGGAGCAAGGGATGACTTTCGGCAGGATCCGTAGGTCGATGCACACAATGATTCGTGCGCTCATTTGTTGTGCTGTCGACGAGGTTCCTCCGGTAGCTGTAACTCACAGGCCACTAGAGCAGGAGTTCGCTTGCCTGTAGCCTAGCTACGTCCACGAGTCCACTAGCAGGGTTCCAGTCAGTCAACTGGCTCCTCTAGAAGTAAATTCCGTTATCCATCGGTTCATACGATATTTCCTTCTAACGTTTGTACACCATTTTACATCAATATACTTATGTGCAGCTTTCGCTACACCGTACCTCGATCCATTGGGAGTTGGCACGTCCACGGAAGGAGCGTACTACGCACGTGCACACGTGTAGCAGGGCATGAGCCCTGCCCCTGGGGTTATTACAGGAGGTACTTCAGGTTAGATGCACCGTGCAAAGTTTTCTTTTGGCTTGCAAAATTCCGGTTTGCAATGATCAACAATTTTTTCCACAGCGTTCCGCTCTACACCATCGGGGATGTTTGTTGGCGCTAGCTTTTCCATACAGGGCCCACACAGCAGCGGTTGGGCACATGATCCTTTCGAGGACGAGGATTTGGAGGACGCGGAGATCCAGGAGGTATTAGGTTCCTCACAGCTCGGAGGAGCTCTGCAACCACGGACATAGGAGCAGCCCACTGCCACACCCATGCGCGCAAGCCGCGCTAGCCGTGCCATAATACCAGACCAGCTCACCTACTCCCAGGGGCACGGGCGAGCGCAGGGTAAGAAGACGAAGAGGGCTAAAGGTTACAGCCAGAGCCCGTAGTATGTTGTACCAGTAGTAGTTAGCATGTTGTACATATATTCTATCTTTTGTGTGCCATGCTGTATTCAGCCTATGCTTACTGCGGAAACTTCTTTACTTCATTCACAATTGTCGATGCAATGATGTACTCCTCAGGGTTTACATTTTCAACGAAACCGAACGAAAACCGAGAATTTTTTAGGTTTCAGCTTCACGACGAAAATAGATTCCCAGTGACGACAACCGATCAAAAAACTAATAATTAAAATTATGACCGTTGGCGATTTTTCTATCAATTCAACTGCCAAATGCATGTTAAATTAGTCAAATTGCCTTGTCAATGCTACGGATCGAAATTCATTACTCCATCGAGAATTTGAATCCAAAACAGTTCAATTTTACTGAGATTTAATCGAAATTTAACAAAAAATATGATTGTGAACGGTCGCACCGGCCGAGGGGCGGACGCCTACAAAATGACGATCGTGTTGGCCTTGCGGGTGGTGCTTTTTTGCAGGCGGGGGCCATCTGCAAAACGGCTGATCCGCGGAGCCGCCTCTATTGCAAGCGGCCCCTTAGCCGGGTAAAAATCGCTCTCTCGGAGGGCGGCAAGAGAGCCGCCTGCAAATTGGTGTCTCCCCGGTGCCACATCTTTTGCAGGCGGCCCCCTAACCGCCCTCTGGAATGGTGGCAAAGAGGCCGCCTGCAAAATGGCAGCTCCACAGCGCCGCCGCTTTTACAGGGGGCCTCTAACCGTCCTCTTATAGGGTGACAAGGGTACCGTCTGCAAAATAGCAGATGGCCCAACAGCCACTCGACAGTGATGGTCGATGACCGTCTGCCACGTCATCAAAAACATCTTTCTAGAAGGCGTTGGGGGTATATATTTATAAATTTTAAAAACTAAAATATATTTTTGTAAATATTTTTTAAAAAAATATAAAAATAAAAAAATTCGAGGGAGTACTTACTGGTAACAGTAGCGGCAGAAGTACCAGCCCGGTCCGCCTGGGCTCAACGCCGACGCGTGCCGTGGACTTGTGTCTACACGGAGGCTACCTCACTGCCTGCGCTTTACGATGCACTTGGCTCAGCTAGTGCCTTTTGTTTTATTTTTTCTGGGTAATGATAAGATTTTGGCCATTGCCAACTTTTTTGGCAAAGTAGATTGGCATGGATTTTTTTTGCTAGATTAGCCAAGCCAAAAATATGGCACTGTTAAATTTATGGTTACACAAACCAACACTACTACAAGAATAGTTATCAATTGCGGTTAGAAAGGTCCATCTGTGCTGGGTACCTAATCGGCATAACTATTCCGGCACTGATGAGGATACCTTATCAATGCCGGTTGCACACATGGCACTGATAACCCCCGGAGCGGTCCCAGGACCTCTAGGTGGGCATCATCAGTACCGGCATTGATGAGACTCATCAGTGTTGGTTGGTTCCTTGACCAGCACTGACGACTGACCATCAGTGCCGGTTCAGGGATTAAATCGGCACTGATGACTTTTTAGAAAATAAAAAATAATTAATTTATAAATTCTTTTTTATCGAAGCAGTCGTTAATTATTAATAGCAATCGTTAATAGAGTCTTGTTTCAATAATTATTAATTATTACACAACTGGTCATAGTATAAATATCTAATATAGGAACTCATTGGTTCGAGTATAAGTTAAGCAAAGTAGTTCTAAGTTACAATTGGAGAGCTAATTTGTCATCGTCGAACGACCTGACAAATCAATGTGTTGGGATCTTTTTTTATGAATACTTGTACAGTGTTCCCTTGATAAATGGTGCACGCCTTTTGGATCGATGATTTCTCTAATGACAAAGCCAGCAAATTCGTCTTGAAGCGCCCATATTGTATGATCTAGTAAGCTAGTTGTGTCCATTCCTTGTATTCGATGCACTGTCATGAAAAATATCGAACTAAACACAGTTAAAATATCTATGCATTGTAAGGAGATTTATACCTCTTCATCGTCGATATGCAAGTAATCATCTGTAAAGTACATTATGTAGCGCGTGGCATAAAAGCCACAATGATTATTTCCTGGTGGCTGTCTGAGGCATTGAAAGCTGACCCTCACACTAAATTCAGATTTCGCTGTTGACTTTTTGTAGTGCCCAAACACCCTGTTGAAGACGTCAAGGACCTTTTGGAATTCACACCGGTCTTTACGATGAGAATCCATTATGACAAGGTGGTTCCTACTAGTTTCGAGGACAAGGAGAATCCAATGATCCCTGTGCAGGTGTGAGTGAACGGATGTATTAGGATAGTAGATATTGAATACATGCAATGAAAGAAGCAAAGGGCACGTACTTTATGAGATATGGCACGAAAATTTTGTCCTTATCTATATGCCTTTCGAATGCACGGGATATGTAGTCCATCACATCATCTAGCTTGCTTAACATGATTTTGTTCATGATTTGTGGGTCAAGAAATCCAATTGCCAATTTATTGCTTCGGGCTCTCATCGCGCACCTTCTACAAAAGTATAGACGTTAGAAAGCCAAAATGTTTTATATTTAATCGTGTTACTCTATGATCTATGTGGGTACTTACAGAATCCAAATTTGCATAATGCAGATGTCGAGAGAGTTCTACTGTTAGAGATGGAACAGTTGTTCAAAACCTAGTCAAATTGTGCCATCGCCATGGCAGAAATCATCGTCAGTGTAATTTGCACCGACATGGTACGTGTCCTTTTTTAACTCCGCTATATACCAATTATGCAATCTCCTCATCTGGTACTGTAGACAGTCGATCTATTCAACCCGCACCAACAATGATCCCAATTTGTACTTAAGAGCTAAGCCGTCGTTGGGCAGTGCCGGTTGTTGTTTGGTGGTGGGCGCGGGCGTGCCAATTGTTGTTTATTTGGTAGTTCTAACCGGCACTGATATGACAGCACGAATGGTATGTTCTGGAGTAGTGCAATAATCACTTCAAAAATGTATTTTCCTGACGTGCATCCGTCAGTCAAATTAAAATTTGCCCGACAAGCCAGTCCTAACGGAATTTGTCTAATAGTACCATGTCAGGACATATTTTCTTGACGTGATTATAGTTTTTTCCAAGAGGTTTTGGCTGCCACGAACTAATCTAGTTTCTGGTAGTGAATTGAGTGACAACTTTTTTTGGCAAAGCCAATTATTTAGTAGGGTTGAGACTGACGAAGAACCAGACAGCTCGGTAGCACCAATTATTACTAGGGAGGTAATAAAATTAGGTAAATTAGCTAGAAAAATGTCTATTTTACCGGTTTGAGCTATTTCATTGGATCACTTAACCCTCTAAACTATTTTTTGCCTTATTTTACCCCCTAAACTATTAAAAATGGTTCACTTTACTTGTTAATAATATTTCTCTTTTTTTTCTCTTTCTTCAAGTCCTATTTTAAGCTGAAATTTTCTAGAGCCATAGATGACACTATTATCAAAGTTCAAAAATATTTTTAATTTTTTATGACTGTTTGCTTGAGCTTTAAAATCTTGATATTTAAATCAGTCATGTGTGTTTTCAACCTATATAAACAGTGATAAAAGATTTCTAGAAATGTTAAGACGTAAGTTATAATGCATATATCATTCTACCAAAATTTTAGTGCAAAATACAAGTTATATAGAGAGAAAAAAAAAAGGTGAATACCGTTAGGGAGCACAATAGTTAAGGGCGTAAATTGAGTCTAAAAATAGTTTAGGGGTTAAGTGTCCTGACGAGATAGTTTAAGGGAGTAAAAAAGTCTATTTTACTCATTTCAATTAGCTACCACACATTCGATTGTTTTTTCGTATCTACAGTTGTGATTGCAGAGCATATAGATATAACTGCTTTATGTAAAACTGTAAAAAAACCACATGTCCTATTTTTTTTGAACATGCTTAGGTCTGTTGTAAAATGGAGAAATTTTCCAAGGATTTGAAACAAATTCTGTCAAAATCATGAAGAAAAAAAATCATGCATTCCGAAGAAGTCCTTAGCCATGTTTGGAAATCTGATGGCCCCCGCTAGACCACTACATACTCCCTTTAATCGCCACAAATATAATTTGTACCATCACATTTTTATATCCACAGTAACAACACGACATGACATTTAATTGAAAAATTAACTGAAGTGACTCCAAATTGTAGGGGGTCAACAGTAAAGCTAGCCTATGAAAAAGCATGCAATGCTGGATTTTTGATAATTTAGCCTTTTCTGAGAACTTATTTTACAAATAGATCTCTTAAAAAACTTATTCTAGAAATATACCTCTTTCTCGGCAACAATATTGTTGGCGCTAAGGTCCAACGTCTTAATGCCAAAGGTCCTGACGCGAGCCTTAGATATCGGTGCCACATACTTTGACATCGAGCTCATAAGGGTTTTAAATAAGCTAACACCTATACTTTCAGTGAGGGATAAGTATAGTGGTAAAACAACTATGCTTGTTAATGCACATGAACCATTATGTGCATCTCTCAAATCCCAATTAAAAAACAGAAAAGAATGTTGCATTACCCAGAATCCGAACCTGGTTCACTAGCAACCCATCCTGTGTCCCTCACCACACCACTGCAGTACATAGCTATACTTGTTTGGATGGGTGTATTGATTTCTTAAGAGGTATACGAGCTCGGTACTTTGGTACCCACATCTGATGACGTGGACTTGATGCCATATGTTCTTGGGGCTCAGCGCCAATACCTTTGGCATAGGTCCATTCCTAGAAGGAACTTACTTGTAGAATAATTTTTTAGAAAGGGCCAAAATATAAAAAAATTCAGGCATGCAATGCATGTGCTTTGGTGCATGCGGTGGACACTATTTGAATGACACCTGTATTTAATCATCGACCAGTGTTTTATTAGATCGGAATACTGAAAGAATTAATGGAATATTTTGTGGAAGCATCCATGGATCTGCGCAGGATTGCGAGATTAGAATTTGAGGAAACGAGTGAAAACATCCATGGATGTTACTGATGTGTCCAGTCGTGACTATTCACTTCTGTAAACGACACCACATGCATGTCACAGTCTTGAAGCAGATTATTTGGTCTCGGTTAGAAAGGGACCGACACATGCAGTAACAGTACGGACCATCCATGGATCAAGATCTAGATAGCATTATGCACATCGAAGATGAATGATCGAATGATTATGTGATCAATCATCTAGCTGTTTCGGTCCATAGGTCACGGAGATAATAGTACAAAAAGTAAAATAAATTGGCTTCTCGATTAATTTTGCAAGAGATTGTGAATCACTGGATTTTTCCTAGCTAGATCTCAGTCACTTTTGAATGGTTAAGATTAGTTCTAAGATTTGCACACTGTTTTAAGCACAACTGTCTCTCTCCTTTTCAGATCAAATCCATCCCCTTATCCCACGCAAGCACAAGCCCGCCTGGTGGTGCTCCTCGACCAGCACCCACCAGGTGCACAGCCATAGTCCGTCCCGTCTTGGCAAGCGCTACCCCCTCCCTCTACCCCTCTTCCGTTTCTGTTATCACTGTATTCTCTCTTTCTCTACTGTAGTATTCCTCTTCTGTTGTCACCGTGTTCTCTCTTTCTCTACTTCAGTAAGATTCCCTGCCTTGCATCTTCTTTTCTGTCTCTTTAGGTTTGCCGCACCGTTAAACATTTTTGGCCACTTCAACAAGGTTTTCTGTTATCAATACAGCCCCATTACCATTTGCCTCTCTCTCCACCGCTACCTTGTTGCCACGTCGAGGCCATCACCCCGCGTGACCCCCTCTAGAGTTGTTCTCTTTACCAAATTAACCACCACCCGTCTCTGCCTCCAACCTTCATGATCTAATCCAACATGCTTAGTAGAGTTTGGGCTATCATTGGCATCACATTACAACTAGAGGAAATGCCACTGCTGCTAGTAACTTCTTCTTTGTGCCACCCCACTTCTTCCTCTCCTTGAATCGGAGGTTGAAGACCACTCCTTGCTTATTGGATTGGCCAAGGGGTACCTGATCGATAACAAACTATAATATCTTTTGAGTACAAATGGGATAGTAGGCCCTGCACTTGTAGAAACTAGCAAGGTGTTAAAGCACTGAAGATATTAACTAGACAATTTTTCTGATGTACAGAACTACAGATACTTTGACCAAACTATCACAAAACTACAAACATAATGCAGTGTATCACAAAACTATAAATTTAGTATCAAATTTATCATGAAACTATAGATTTAGAATAAAGTTATCAAAAAACTAAAGAATTTAGAGTTTAGATACATAACACTATTGTTCTTTTGGAGTTATAAAAGTAGTGGTTTTGTGATAAAATTGATGCTAAATATGTAGTTTTGTGCATAGTTATTAGGATTGGACCGGACTGGCGGTCCAATCGGAAAAAACCGAAACCAGAGCCTCGGCCGATCGTCCAGCTAAAAGATCGGATCTGCAATCGAACCGGAAGAAACTATTTGAACCATCCATTTTTAAAGAAACCGGTATAAAACCGAACAATAAACCGGTCCAGACCGAAGGAGAGAGAGGGCGTGGGAGCGGGGGGGGAGTGGAGCGGTGGGAAAATCACCAAAATAATGGGGGATTGGACTTCGAACCCACAACCTAGGCTTCAGAGTGGAGGAATCCCACCAGGCCATGACTATATTTGTAATTTAGAAGTAGAATTCATTCTATTTAGACTGTGCTAAACCGGCGGTTCAACCGGTTGGACCAAACAAACCACGAACCGAGACCATAGGCAGTTCAATAACCGGTCCGGTCCTAATAACTATGGTTTTGTGACATGATACCTTGAATCTATAGTGACGTGATAGATATAGTGCTAAATACATAGTTTTGTGATAGTTTGACCAGCGTATATGTAGTTTTATGAAAATTATTTCGATAAAAGTAAAATTACCAAGTGGTGAAAAAGTATAAAGTACCTCCCTTGATTTAAAAAACATTTTATTTCAGATATTCTCCAATTTACAACTCTGTAAGCATTATTAATTTTCAGGATCACATACAATTATTAATTTTCACGACATGAAGTTCCTTAAACTCCGTTAGAAAACTCAACATTCAATAGAGCTGTCGGCATGTATCCGTATAAATCCCAGTTACAAAGAGTCGAACCGATGTTTATTGCAATGCAAGGAAGTAGGTTAGGAAGTTACAGAAGTACAAACGCCACCTAAGTTGAGTCATGTAGCACGTGCACCATCTACGTATATGTATAGCTCAAATAGTTAATTAAACGATTCAAATTAAAACAATGCAAATCTTATTCAATTTGGTACCAATCCGACTGAGTGTGATAGGAATTGAGCGACGGGCAGCAGGTGGGATATGGTACGGTTGGTCATATATACGTCCAACAATTTGAAGATAACATATACTACGTAGGCTTTATTATAGGTGGCATGCCTTTCATATTGTTGCGTTAATTAATCTAACACTAATAACATAAGTGACCTGCAACATATTCGTAAGGTTATTTAATTATAACGCCTGCAATTTTTCTCAAAGCAAAAGGTCCGTATAATCACGTTATCGAGTAGCACAAATGGTTTGATCAATTTTGATCTTCCAACTCTACCAGGCAAAACTATTGATTTCGTATCACTGTCAGTTTTTGAATCGACAATACGTAATATACTTATATATACTTTACTGCTATTATTTTAGTATAACACATCACACTCATACCATGCATATATATGCATATCAATGACAAGGCTAAAATGTATTCACTTATAAGGCGATCCGTTCGCCCTGCTCTCTTTCTGGCCACACAAGAATAAATGGTATTCGTGTGTAAGCATGCATGCAAGTGCGACAATCTATTGGCCAGCCATCACGGTCAATCGACGTCTCATTCTCACCATTGCTCCCATTCTTTTCTCGATTGACTTTTTGTGTGAGGCTGTTAACGCTCGTGAAGATAAAAAAAAAAATGACCATTTGCTTGCATTGGTATATAGTGGTTGAATATAAACTGCGAGGTGCCGTTTAGAATGGAGGAATTTCACATGAGACAGCTCGATTGGCCCGCAATAATAGAAAGGAATTCATCCCGAGCAGATCCAAACTACCTATGGTGATGAATGTAGCAATATGGTTTTCAATGGTTCCTGTAAAAAAAAAAAGGTTTTCATAGCGAATCGAACAACCCGAACCTACTACCTTCGCTCTAAAATATAAGAATTTTTGGCTACGAATCTGTATATATTTAGATTTATAGCCAAAAATCCTTATATTTTAAAACGGAGGTACTACGTAAGAGTATAGGGCTATTAGAACGTGGAATTAACGGTTTCCGAAGTGAACATTTAAAGTACAAATATGGCTATAGACATCATTTTGTCACTTAATAAAAACATGCAATATATTAGGACATGGGATATACTTCCTCGGTAAAACACCCCGTGAATAGCTAGAATTTTTTTTTTGACTGAGAAGTAATTTTTTATGCACCCTAACACCCTAGCTAGTGTCTAACATCATTGTAGAGGACCAAATCAACGTCATGTCATCGGAGTTTTATGTCATCTGCTTTCCCAAAAAGGTTCCATGTCATCCATTGTGACGACGACTTGCAGTGCACCACCACAACGAGCGTGTAACAGACATTTTCCTGAAACTAACTTGGTGATATACTGATATATGTATGTGTGTATATATATGTATATATATATAGAGAGAATTTACTTGGTGTATCATGGTAAATTAATCTCGATGAATTTTGAACATCTCGAGCAAGTTCAAAATGAAATTACGGTAGAAAATTTAAATGACTTAAAAATTTTAGAAAACTATAGATTTTAGGATGTGTACCATAAAACTATAGATTTAAGAATGTGTACCATAAACTATAGATTTAGCACCAAGTTTTTTTTATGAAACTACAGATTTGAAGCATCGTATCACAAACTACATATTTACCATCAATTTTATTACAAGGCTATAGCTTTTGTAAATTTAAAAAACAACGGTGCTATGGATCTAAACTCTAAAATCTGTAGTTTTGTGATAATTTCATCACTAAATCTATAGTTTTGTAATACGATACCTTAAATATGTAGTTTTAGATAAATTTAGTGGTAAATCTGTAGTTTTGTGAAACACATTCTGGGGGGAGCTAGCGCGCGCGGGTTGGCTCCGTCCGTACGCTGTTCGTACGGCCATCAACCCTAATTACCATCATTAGTACTTAATAATTTTTAATTATAAAATAATACATAAATAAGATTAGTTAAAAGTTGTAGATTTCAATTGAAAGTTTCAAAAATCTAATTAAAAGTTTCAAATTTTCGGTTAAAATTTCAAAATTTGAGTAGATTTTTTAAAATTCTTAGTTAATAGTTTTTAAATTTGAGTTGAAAGTTTCAAAAATTGAATTGAAAGTTTCAAAATTAGAGATGAAAGTTTCAAATTAAGGGTATAAAGTTTACTCATTTTTTTAATATTTTTTATTTTTTACTGTACATGTGAACAGTGCAGGTAGACCTAGTAGGTGCACGTGGGTTGGCTAACCCACGCACCGCGGCCATGCTGCTAGGCACTGTCATTAGCCCTAATCATTTTGTAAGCACCATCATTAATACTTAATAATTTTTAATTATAAAATAATACATAAATAAGGAGAGTAAAAGTTTTAGATTTTAAGTTGAAAGTTTCAAAAATCTAATTAAAAGCTTCAAATTTTGGGTTAAAAATTTTAAAATTTGAGTAGATTTTTTTAAATTCTTAGTTGATAGTTTCTAAATTTGAGTTGGAAGTTTCGAAAATTGAATTGAAAGTTTTAAAATTAAAGATGAAAGTTTTAAATTAGTGGTATAAAGTTTACTCAATTTTTTTATTTTTACTGTAGCTCCATACAGTGCGCTGCTACGCGCGTGCGTATCAACCTTTACGATACGTTTTTAAGTATATAGTTTTGCAATAATTAAATCTAAGTATCTACAGTTTGGTGAAATTTACTTTAGAAAAAAAAATAAAACTCATGTCCCACCGTACTATGGTTGCACCATGGCAGAGCATAACGTCCAAACTAGCCACATGTGCCCGCGCTTCGCTGCGGGTTATGAATTTTCAAATATCATAGTAAAAAGTTTGTCCTAATATTTTTTGTGGAGCTATTTTAGTTTGTACCAATCAAAAGATTTGTTATTTAAATATTTAAATTGCTTTTCTGCGCACACATCTATACAAACTTGCATATATGCATTACGACAACAACGCTAGAACAATAAAAAAAAACAAGTTCACAAAAAACTTTATTATCACCCGCTTTGTTATGGAAATTGTCTTATAGAAAGATTAAGGGCACTTGAGGGGTTGCTCTTGTATAAGTCAGTATATAAGATACACATACTTATCATCGTGTAAACGGGTTCAAGGAGATATCAAAAATCCTTATAAAGACATGGCTATAGAAGCAAATACATCACAATAACGACGATTGCTGCTTTGACACATGGGATCAGGTGGCTGTCTGGTCCCTGGCCCTACTTTGACCAAGTGACATGGGCCGACTGTTTGGCGCCCTAAACTTTTGAACTGATTTGCCGGGTGTTGGTCTAACATTGTTCTCATGTTCTTCTCTGGTATTGGTATTGGTGTTGACGTATCTTCATCGGGCTCTGCATGGATCAAATCGGTGTGCTGCGTTTGACCATACTGTATTTGCTGGGGTACCAGGGTTGCCTGTCTTCTATTTGGGTCTGCCAACATATCTTTTGCTGCTTCGTGTACCCGTGTACCTGTGTTATCGAGCCCGTTTCTATTTATGGGCCTTCCGTGCTTCTTCTTTTGGCTAGGGTGGGAGTGGGGTGGCAAGTGGAGGGTGAGTGGAGGTGGTGTAGCTCAAAGTGAGGAGGGGAAAATGGAGTTGGGGTTCGGCAATAGTGGCGGCGGCAATGGTGGCGAGCAAGGTGCTACCAGCCGTGGCACTGGAGGTGGTGCGGAGCAGGAGGTTGTCGGCAAAGGTGCCTCTCGCCGGCGTCTGGGGCAGGCGGAGCACAGAGCTCCGGTCGAGCAGGCGGCAAGCGAGGTTGCCGGAGGCGGAGGTGCAGCGACAGTGGCACCGAGGCATTTCAGCCAAGGAGGAGGCTTTTGGTCGGGGGTGGTTGTTGTTTTGCGCTGGGTGTGGGTGTGGTCGGGCTTACGTCTTGTCTGTGCCGCCATCTGTACTGTCTTAGCCGTGGTGGCGCGCCCAGTGATCCAGTTCTTAGGGTGGTACTCTGAGCCACCGCAGGACGACCAGTCGGACCACCTGTGCATCGCGATCTGCATCCTCATCGTGTTGGCACCCATTGTTTTTCTTTCCATCCTGGAGGCGATGTTAGAGTAGGAAGTTGATAGTGTGGCTGCTAGATGCTAGCGTTGTATTCCCTATGTATCGACTTTTATGGTCTCAGCTTTTAATCTTTAGCTTTGGTGGTTTTGAGTATGAGGTCCTTAGCTCATTTTGGTTGCTTGGTTAAGAAAACTGTCACTTTTCCAAATTATGCTTAGATCCCTCAATTCCTCTGTGTCTTGAGCATGGACCATTATGGCTTTGATTGGTGCTTGGATATCTTTTGACGGGAACTGTTGTTTTTCCCTAATATGTCTAAGTCCTTTATTTTTCCTAGCCTTCTGGGTATTCTGAGGTTGCTATTTTTGATAGGTGCGATCGTCGCCCTGTCTTAAAGTAGCATAATCTGATGAATGAGTTCCTACTAGTGGGTACTTTGGCCTAAGCATGAGCATAGCCAATGCTTTCTAAAGCCACAGAGTTAAAGCAGGCAAAAGGTTGCATCGTTCCACATTCTATTCTTCCTTACACGTAGTACAGGGTATTACATCACTTGGGACGAAAGGGAAATTGCCTTTGCTCGGAAGGCGGTGGTGAAAAAAATGCTTACACTTGTAACCCTTCTTATGGAGATGGTGGGGGCGCGCGGGGTTCAATTTCCGGCACGGTTCCTTTGGGGACACAGGGTAACCCCGGATCGACATACGACAGACCAAGTAATGTGCTTCCAGGAGTAGGGCGGTAGTGTGCTCGTGGCTAGGTGCTGATAGCGGGCTCTAGATCAGCATATCGGTCCCGAAGCTCATGCAGCTCTTCGAGGGCTTGCTCGTAGGCGTTCTCGTGGTGTAGGCTAGCTTGGAGAGAAGGACGCATCTGCTTCTTCGGCCTTTTCAGTTGGGTGGAGGTGGCACCGGCTATCATCTTCCCCGCGGTAGGGGTGCATACCAAAATGGTTGGCTACTTCCCAAGGGAGCACAGATCTTGCAAATCGCAGGAGGGCTCTCCGCGGAACACGTCCCGAGTGGCGGCTTCAAGGGTTCTCCGGGGATGAAGGTTTTGGAAGGTGATCACTTCGTCTCCCGGAAGATGGAGGAAAACCGTCACCTTCCAGCTTACTTGGGATCCCTGAACGATCCGCTCACTGGAAAATACTGGATCCTCGGTGTAGCCCAACTGCCGACAGAGGAATTCCAGTTGCTGGGCATACCCATTGAGCTTGTCCTCGGCATGCCCCTTGGTTGCTAGTAGCGGGGTTGACATGGCTATGGTTTTTTGGTTGGCTAGGAAGGGCCGAGCTTTTTAGTAGCAGAGGCTTAGTCCAAAAGGGTGTCTTTATGGGGTCGCTTGCGCTTCCTTTTATAGGCACCATTTTTCAGTGGTTCCTTTGGTTGGTTCAACATCTTCAATGCTTGTGCCTTCTTGCAGTGAACCCTGTCCCATTTACTGGTGATGGACAGCACCAGGGGAACTTCCGAGGGTTGGTACCTACCACTTTTTCTTAGTCAATCGCTTTTTCCCTAGGTCCTGCAGAACGCCTTGTCCTAAGGTATTGTTCGACCCCTTCTTCGATGTCTGCAAGACCTCCAAAATCCATGATTCGTCTATCTCGAGATAACAGGTGGTAGGCTACCACCCTTAAATTTTTGTCATGAGATTGTGCTTAGGGTTGTGTCTTCATCTGGTTTGTTGCGGTTTTTCCTTAATACAATCTTTGAAAAGTTCCTTATTGGTCTGGCCTCGTGGTGATTTACATACTGCTCTAGGGCTTTCCTGTCCTCATCAAGGCCCTAGAATCAGAGTATCCTTTAGATGAGTTAGTCTCCGAGTGGTCGGCATTCGTGTTCTAGAACACTCTTATAGATAGCTTCTGTACCTTATCCGTCGTGTGTCCTTTAACATTGTTGGGAAAAGGGACTCCTGATCTTTCGGGATCCTTTGACTTGCTATGTACGATCCATGTCACTGTCCTATAGTCGGTGCCTAACTTGGTACGGTGCCTTGATCTGGGTATTTCTGAGGATCGTGTTGAGAAGGCTGGTCATTACCGGTTCAAGTGGATCAGGTTGAGTTAGGCTCAGCTATAAGTTTCTGCTTGGCTGAGGATGGGGCGACCTAAGGCTAACATTATGTTTCAAGCAGTTCATACAATCTGCTCTAGTCAGATCATAACGTCCATTGCAACAAAAGTACCAGTGCTTACCTAGAGAACTACAGCAGTGCTCACCTAGAGAGCTATAGCAGTTCAGTACATTACCATAGCTGGCCTCATATTTACATTTAGGGAAAATTGGTTGTCTAGCACTGAAAGTTCCCATGTTCCGGAAAATACCACTGAAAGTTTGGACCTCCAGAAAATACCACTAAAAGTTACAAACTGCTTTAGAAATTAACATTCTGTTATCCTATGGACTTAACGGTGTTAGTTAGGACCAAAATACCCTTAGCTGTTTCCCCTGGTTTCCGTCGCCGCCCCGCTCCCTGTGTCCTCTAACATTGTTGGGAAAAGAGACTCTTGATCTTTCGGGATCCTTTGATCTGCTGGGTGTGATCCATGTGACTGTCCTATGGTCGGTGCCTAACTTGGTACGGTGCCTTGATCTGGGTATTTCCGAGGATCATGTTGAGAAGACTGGTCATTACCGGCTCAAGTGGATCAGGTTGAGTTAGGCCCAGCTGTAAGTTTCTGCTTGGCTGAGGATGGGGCAACCTAACGGAGAAATTTCTGCTTGGTTGAGGATGGGGCAACCGTCCAGAAATTTCTGATCTCAGGCTGATAAGTAATCTTCCAATAATCCAAATCTTTGAGAAGATCACACGGAAATCTAAGGCCACAACGCAGACCGAAAGAGAAACCCGCCGTTGTCGTCTAATCGCAAAAGAGGAACCAATTGGTATCAATTGGTAGCCTAAAGATAGCCGATATCAATTGGTATCACCTTTAGATAAAACAAATGAAAACACTACCAAGCGAGGATGGGGTAAGATGAGCAGGTAACAAAGCCGATCAGATTATATTACAACAAAAAGGAAGTCTCAGAGCAATCTCATAGTCATCAATGTTGAGATTTTACAAGAATTTTTGGACTGTTTCGATTGCGCGCAGGCGGATTTGGTCAATCTCATCGATAGCATGAATGTCTTGTCCATCGGTGCCTGGGATAGTCTTCAAGTTTTTGCGCCGATGAACAACTTGACGCACTGCTGCTGCAACCTTGGCTTCTTGGTTTTGTATTGCTTGTGGCAGGCCGATGAGCTGGGATTCTGTTATTTCGAGGTCCTTGCGGATTTTTTCAAGCTCTGCCAGCAAATCGGCTTCCCTTTTCTTTAGTTGGTCCAGTTTGGATTGGAGTTCTTGAGGGGCAGCTGCCATGTCGTCAAGCTTCTTCTTCTCTGTTTGAGCTAACAGCCAATCGTTGTGGATGTCTTGGACCATCTTCTGTTGATTAGCACGATCGGCTATGCGCTGCCTAAGCTTGATGAGCTGGAATCTGTGGGATTCTAGGTATGCAGGAGGAGTCAATGCGTCAATGAGCTCTTCGGGCAAATGATGTTCGATTTCCACAAGTCTTGCCCGAATCGGCCCGCAATCTTCCACCAAAGCGTCGATTGGGTTTTCCAGCAGACGGATGATATTCAGCAGATATTCACGCACGTCAGCTGGAAAAGATGGCTTGGTTACCGCGCTGGTGGCCGTTTCTTCATCTGCCTTTAAGTACTTGCCCATGTCGAAGGAGAACAAATCGGCTAAGGCCTATAGATTGACATCGGTAAAAGGATTAGCAATAAGTTAAAATGAAGTATGGATGCAGAGATTACCTTAGGCAGGACATCGCAGCTTGAGCAGCATCGGCATCAAGTGGGTGAATAGGTTGTTCTTCGGGCATATTGTTAGATGCCCCGAATGGGACGTGCCCCGCTCGCCGCGCTCGTGCCCGCTGCCTGGCGCCCCGCATCGCCGCGCCGCGCCCCGTGCCCGGGCCCTTACCGGGACCGTCTGCCCCTCTCGCCCGGGCAGCTCCGTAACCACCCGGCCCGCTCGGGACTGTCTGGGCACGGCGTCGTGCAGGATCAATCAAGGTCACGGATGGCAAGTTGCTGACCATCGTCTCCAATTACAGCAGTGACCGCAGACAACCCAACACCGGCGTCATGGCCTGTTCTACATCCTTGTTGCAGAGCAAGAACAGCCTCCCTGCTCCCAAGCTTAGCTCTATGCTTCAGTTCCCAGTTCCATGTGAGTTGAACAAAATTTTGCCATGGTTTTATACACCACTTCTTGCAATCTAGTTGCTAAAAACGTTCGAAATGTGCATGTCATTTATCAATCCTTGTTCTTTCTTTTGCATTTGCAGGGTGCTTGCCTTCATGGCTGACCAGCAATCTCTGAATGTTGAAGTGAGACTTGAAGAAGTAGATGAATGAGTAGTAAATAAGTTACCTGGTTTTTTGTGATTATCTATGTAGGTCAGGATGAGTTGTAGTAGGTTTTTGTGCCATTATATGAACCATTGGGTAGCCTGTGTCTGATGATCTGTGGTATAGTAGTACAACATGCTGGGTTATATACAAGTGCATTGGCAACCATTTTCTCCACATAACGGTACTCCTCTGAAGAAGCTAGTGAGAACTGGGAACCAGATGTACAGTCCCTCTTGTACTGTTATATGCTGGTGTAATATATGTATATAGTTTTCAGATAAAAAATGGAATAAATAGTTATATGATGGTTTGTATATGTATGTACCGAATACCTGATCTAGTACTTGAGCTCGTTGCAAACTAAATTTTAGGCATTCAAACAACATCGATAATCCACACATAGACACTGAAAATGTGCAAAGAAACCGGCAAGAAGAATCCACAACTAATTCTATACAACTACGAAATGCAGCTCATCGGGTTAGTGCATTTGCACACAAATTTTTCCTTGACGCCTCAGTTCAATGCAAGCGAATAGTGCTCATTCAACATTTAACGATGTAGAAAACAGAGAATCACCCAGGCCATTTTTCAATAAAAAAATGGTCTCTACCCGAGCTTCTCACCTCATATTCCATTGATTCTCACAAATGAGAGGTTCCACCACAAAAACAAAATGATACTACTCAACCAGTTCTTCAGGGTCATGGAAAGGCCTAGTAAGATTTATTACTGCATCATGTTCTCACAATTGAGCAGTCAGTTTCTCTTTGTTCCCGATCTCAGGGAGGGTTAAAATGGTCGCTTCTTGTGTAAAAAGATTAAGAAAAAAAAATGTTCACATCCTTCTTTTTTCCACGCTGGCAAAAAATAATGTGTTATAATCTTCAACTTCAGGTTTCCTCACAAATAGCTTCGGACCTGTCCAAGTAACAGAAAAAGAAATGCATTAAGCATGCTTACATTCCTGCACTTCCTCTATTATATATATTCAGATATCAGCTTACTTGCTCCAGTGTCAAGAACAACTTGAATTCGATAACTCTAATATGTTGGTAAGGCTAATTGATACTGACTAGGAGCGTGTAACTTCGATTCGCAGAACGCACTCTTGTGCAATTGTTTTACTTTCCGGGCTTACTTCTGGGTGCCAGACTTAGTAATATTTGTTTCTCTTTAGTTTGTTTCCGTGCAACGCTCTTTGAACCTTGACTAACTTGATGCCTGTCTTTTGTAGTACCATGTGTTGGTTTCGAAAACCTTCCTTGCCCTCTTTCTATTTGCACTCCGTACTTATCATCACATCGTCATCACAGAACCTTTTTACAAGTTAACAAAGAGAAGGGTTAGAAAAGTTTACTTAGGTCTATTTTGGGAGGTATTTTTTTGTCAATACAAATATCCAAAGTAAAAGATTACAATTGCTTTCTAGTTAAACAAAAGTGGTTTCAACATTTTTTAGCAATTAGGATGAATTTTCTAGAAATTTTATAAACTTATAGGTTATAAAAAGTAAATAAAAGGTGTTTCCATTTTTAGAGAAAATCCTATACAGAAGGTCTCACTTTTTATTTTACAAAATTAAAGAGCACAATTTTTTTAATGAATCCACACAAATTTGGTTCACCTCAAAAGGAGTTTATAATGAATTTATAGAAAGGCATTTCAAGTTTTTCTATGGGGGCACAAAATAAATTACTATTGCTTGTTAATATTTATGGACATTTTCTGTAAGACAGAAGTTGTCATATTTTATTTACAGTAATAAAGTTCACAAATTTACAGAGCTAACAAAATTGGTTTCACTCAAAATGAGTTGAAATGAATTACTTATGAATTTTTGAAGTTTACAATGAAGCGGACCGTCGGTCTAGGAGAGGATGGTCGGCGCAGGCAAAGAGCAGAGCCGGCGACAACGGATCGGACCGTCCGAACACACGCGGAGAGGATGGTCCGGTGGGGTGAAACAGAGGAGGACTGAGCCGGCGAGCTTCTCGGCGCGCGACGGCGATGGCGGCGTCGGCTGTAGTCGGGCCCAAAATAGAAAGGTAGGAAGTTCACAGTGGAGCTAAGGCTGGTCCCTTCTTGACACTTCGGCCCCCATCGGGTGACCGTAATCTCGACGGCGGACGACTTCCAGCGGCGGAGTGTTTCGGGTCGTCCGATGTGTATCCTGTTTCAGGCTCAATCTAGCTGTGCACATGCGGTGAGGGGAGGCGCGGGCGTGACGCGAGCGCGACGGCGGCCTCTGCTTCCGGCTTCGCTCGCCGGCCCACGGTGAGGGGAGGCGCGGGCGCGACGCGAGCGCGTCGCGCCCGCTCGCCGCTCTGCTTCCGGCTTCGCTCGGGGGCTCGCCGGCCCACGTGAGGGGAGCTTCGATCTGGGGGATTTTAGGGCAAAGGGACGACGATTGAAGACGGCTCGGAGAAGAAAGGTTGGGGCGATTGAAGACCGCTCGGGATGAGGCTCGTGCAGACAGACACGATGGAATTAATAAATTACCCATTATCCCTGTTAATGTTATTTTTCTATTCCTAATTTGTCCTTTAAACATCAATGGCTGATACTACTTAATTTAGAAGGTACCTAAGGTACCTTCCAAGCATCGTAAAAGAGCTCGAAAAGAATAGGCAACAAGCTTTATTCTGCAGCGGAAGGCGCGCGAGGGGCACGGGCGAAGGGGCGAGGGCGCGGGCAGCGGGGCGAGGGCACGGGCGCGGGCCAATGGGGGAGGGCACGGGCGCGGGCGAGGGCGCGGGCGGGGGCTGTACGCACCAGAAATTCGCACGAAATTCTGAACTTAATGTGTAATAAATCCCCTCTAGGAAAGCAGGGACACAAACCAAGTTGCCCATACAGAGTGTCTACAAACAGAGTAAACTGTAAATTACATAAAGCAGCGGAAAAAGGTAAAACGGAGTCTATAAACATCTGGCCAGCAGCCGATTCCATTCCCACAGGCACCTTGACGGCGAGCCAGCCTATTCTCAGGATGAATCTTCATCTGACCGTCCTCACAACACTGGGGGGGAAATTAGCAAGGCTGAGTACACCCACGGAGTCTCAACAAATCCCACCACAATATGCAATATCACCGGGTACAAGGTGGGATAGGGTTTAATTTTGCGGAAAAGCAGTTGCAAAAGGGGTAGTTCGGGCAAACATTGAAAATTGATTTAATTAACAATATTCAATCTAGGGCACTGATTACGTTACACGCCTAGTTAGACCGCAGCCGGCAAACCCCATTCTCATGATTGACCTCACCACGTCAAGCCAGTCTTGCCACTGATTGAACGCTACAAGACCGATCGTTCACGGGAGACACCTCCGGGTAAACCGTTACCACGTTACCCCGGACTCCACTGATTAACGCGCTACAGACCACGTATAACGCAGGTCACCCGACCGCCGGACAAGCGTAAACCACGGGCTGACCGCCGCTTTTTCCGACCAACGCTAAACCGGACGTCTGACCACAGGGGCCGCGCTGAAATGGAAGTTACACACCGACCACCAGGGCCGCAAAACTGATGAGGAGTATAACCACACTCATCAGTTCCACTTCGACCTAGCCGTTAACCACGCTAACCGGTCACCCCTCGGTCCAGCTCAATCCACGCCGACCGGCTGGACACACTCCGTTCCATCACATCACCAGTTTGATAAACAGATTAATTACTACGGGTGAGACTAATCAGGTGAGTTTTGGCCATTGTGCCCATTAACCGCGGCCGGGCTATTACCGAATAGGTTTTACTCTGACGAGGCGTGTACATGTACCCAGCAAGACCCCACACACTTCCGTGTGCCCAAGTACCTCACCACGATGTCCCGTGCGGCGCTGTGACAGGACCGTCCACGCAACCCCCCTAACCAATCTCACAGCCACGCTGAGGTGCACCTGCCTGACAGGCACCATAGTTTGGCCAGGCTACCCCTTGCGCACGGTGAATCCGGCAGCGCGATCACCCTAGTACTCGGGGCGCCGGCGAACCAACTCCATCAAGCCCACCCTTTCTCGGTGCCTAGGAGAGGGAGAAAAACGCTTCAAGCTCAGCCCCCTTGGCCCACTGCTGGCTGTGGCAAGTACGGGAGTTGCCCAAGTGGTTTCCCGCGAACCGGTCTTATTGCCATGCGGTTGTGACAAGCAAACCATACATACCCAAGCCACATTTTCGGTCAAAATTTTAGGAATTAAAAAACCAACTCTATCCATGGTTCCATTTTTCCGACATTGGAGTCGAAATCATATAGAAAGACATTATTTATACCCAGTGAGCCTATGTTGCTAGCAGGCTAAGCATCCTAGGATCCATATTTCTACTCAAATTATTACCCCAGGTGACAAGGATTAGTTATAGACTAAGGCTAAACCTAACATTGATAGGCAATACCATCAAATGAATATGGAAATAATGCAGTTTATTTTGCGTCAACAAGAGCAATTTAAATGCAAAAATGGCTACGAATTGATCAATAGTATCAGTGCGGACTTGCCTTGCTAACCGGCTAAGGTATTCGGCTACGATCTCTGAAATTAACCAGCATGAATTACCCGGCGTCGGATTCTATCAACAAACAGTGCATAAACAATTAAAACAGTAACATGGGGTCAACAAACATGGTGGAAGTAAATTTTTAATGGATTCTAGATTTCTGGTTAAATGAAATTTGAATGGACTAATCAGAGTTCGCTAATGAAATAGTTATTGAAAATTTAATTTGAAGTTTACTGCATTTTCAGGTGAATATAAGTTTAACCAGTGATTTTAATGCGCATTAAACCGATTAAGGACGTACGGACTGGGAAGCCGCGCCGACAGGCGGGCTCACAGCCGTGGCGTGCGAAGGCAGGCGACACGCGACCAGTCACCGCGGAGCCGGCGACACGCGCGAGCGGGGGCCGCCCCGATCTGCCACACCGGCAGATCGGACGCCCGGGAGCGGCGGCCGAATGCCAGCCGTCCGAGCGGGAGGCGGCGGCGCGCACTGCGACCGATGGTCGCCGACGCGACCACCCGGCGCGGCGAGACCACACAGGGAGAAATGACGGGATAAACGGAGGGGTTCTTCACCGGCGTCGCGACGGGAGCGAACGGCGCGAGACGACGTGAAACGAAAAGGGCCGGCGCGGCCTCGGGACGACCGGACAGTCGGGACCCGGAGCTCCGACGGCGGGTGAACGGGCGGAGGGCGGCTGCCGAGGTGTCCTGGAGATGAGGAGGGACGGGAGAGGAGTTAGGTGGGAGAATGGAGACACACGGCGCGGCAGGAAACCATCGCCGCAAAGGAGGCGGAAGGCGATACTCACCGTGGCAACGCGGGCGAGGCGGTCGGCGAGTTCGGCTTTCCACGGAGTGCGGCCGAGATGCGCGCGCGGCGCGGCGGAGGTGCAGGCGGTGCGGATGGCTGCGGCGTCGGAACGGCGGGCGAGCGTGTGGCCGGGGCGGCGAAAACGTGGACTCGGGGTGCGCGGTGGCGGCGGGGGGCTTCTGGGGCACTGGAAAAGCTCGCGATGTTGGGAACAACGACGTGGAGGAAGAGGGTGGAGATGGTTTAGGTATACAGTCGGCCGGGGAGAATTCGAGGGCCCGAACGGCTCCAATCGTGGCACGGGAGGTTTGGACGGCGGCGTGGGATCGGTGGCGCGTTGGTTCACGGCAGAGGGGGACGTGGACGGCGGAGAAACTCCGGGGGCAGTGGGCGGACCTCGTCCGGAGCAGTTGAAACGCGTGCGCCCGAGGCGGGAGGATGAGGAGGAACGGGCGCCGCGACTGCTCGGAACGGGCCCCAGGGGAGTGTTCCCCTGCAGACCGCATCTGCGGCACGGAGGGTAGGAAGATGAGCTGACGGCGGCGCCCGGGCCCTGTCACGGGAAGGATGTGGGCGCCCGTACGCGACCACCGAGAGAAGCCGCAGGGGAACGCGGGCAAGGCGAGAGGGCACGGACACAGGTGCGGGCGCCGGGAGCGGCAGGGCGATGGGGTCGGAGCGCGCGGCGCACGACGGGCGGCTAGCAGCGGGGGCGCGAGGAGCGAGGGCGCGGGCGGCGTAGAAGCGGGCAGCGGCCCCGAGGGAGAAAAAAGAGAAGGAAAACGGGAAAGGATTCCAGGAACGATGTTAATTCGATATAGCGTATGATTTACTTAAAAATACGTTCGGGCGCTCTGTAACATTCCACAAAAATCCAGGTATGTATTTGGCACAGAGATACAAGAAAATATCCCGGCCAGAACATTTATTATCTGTGACATTTTTAACACCATCAATAATTCTCTAGGCATTTTGAAAATTCCTTTCTTATGGTATTTTCTAACCGGTATAGTTCTTTCGTGTGGCAGAACTCAAGGGTGGTGTACAACTAACCCCTCTTAAACAAAAAAACTCGTCCCGAGATCGAGGCGCTGGGCGAAAGGTGGGACTGGGCAGGACTTCAGTTTGTCTTCGTCGGCTCCCAGGTGGCTCTTCCTCTGCATGGGTGACTCCACTGTACTTGCAAATTCTGATTAACCCGACTCCTTGGTGTTTCTTTCACTGATTCCAGGACCGTAATTGGCTCTCCACAAGGTAGGTCTTCTGATCTCGATGTTCCGGATTGCCTGTTTCTGGCTGGTACTCAGACACTCTTCAGTTGGTGACACGTGGAACACATCGGTCAAGCCGTCATTGGAAGCCTGGGGCTCAACTGATATGAACTTCCCTTTAACGGGGCTAACAACTTGGTAGGGTCCCCACGAAACAATGGTGCTAGCTTCCCTTTTGGTTTGGAACCTGGTCTCCGCGGAGTGGGTGACGCGACGGTACACGTAGTCTCCTTCCCTCGAAGCTAGTCTCGTCGTCGTTATCACATAAATCTTCTGTTGGATTGAGGCCTCTTTAACGCTCTCGATATGGCTACCTTCTTCTGCTTTTTGGTCGTCGTTTCCAATACTGACGTCCACTGTCTGATCCCAGAAAGGGTGTGCGGCACTTCTGCCATACAGAGCTTCAAAGGTCCATCTGCAGCTGCTGGTAGCTGTTGTTGTACGAGCACTCTGCGTAGGGTAAGCTCTTATCCATGTTCCTGCCGAAGTCTATCACAAGCTTCAGCATGTCCTCAATATCTGATTGACTCTTCTCTGACATGCTGTTTGCGGATGATATGCGTCTGAATTTCAGTCGGGTCCAAATTTCTTGTAACTTTGCAAAACTTTGGAAGGTGAACTGCTACCACATCAAAATGACTCTTCTTGGTACTCATTAAACACATTATCGAGCCATACGTTCCACCTAGTTTCTTACACCGAGTACGTTGTATGCACGGGATGAAATGCTAACTTGGTGAGTCGACCACGATCACCCAATTGAGTCATACCCCGATGACGTTCGGGCAGCCGTATAAATCCACCATCTCTTCTCCAACTTCCACTCTGGGAACACTTGAGTGGCTGTAGCAGTCCTGCAGGGCCGTGGTGTTCTGCCTTGACTGCTGACCACCATCACAAAGTGCCACAAACTCGGCGATTTCCCTCTCATCGCTGGCCCACCAAACTTGTGTTTACAGGTTTGGTACATTTGGTGTCCTGGATTGAATGGAGTACTTGCGTCTCATGGGCTTCCCGGAGTAAGGTTTCGAGTTCTTTATTCTCTGGAACGCACAAAACGTCCCCCATTCCATACCGTACCGTTCTCATCTTCCGTAAAACCTTGGCTTTTCCCGACTCTCATCTTCTTCTTAAGTTCTTCGACTTTCTGGATGTTCTTTGTGCCTGCGGACTTGATCAAAAGCGTGGGATGAGCCCTAGCGGGCTGCCAGATCCATGTTTCAACAAGCCAGATTCCAAGCATTCAACTCCTGCTTGCATTTCCTTGCACATTGCCCATCTCCTGAGCGGTGTTGCAGTAATTTTCTGCTCAAAGCGTCTGCCACGCACGTTGCTTTCCTTGATGGTAAGTATCCCACATCAATCCTTATCAGTTCCAGCCACCTTCTCTGGCGAGGTTCAAATCAGGCTGGGTGAAGATGTACTTCAAGCCTTGTGGTCCGTATAAATCTCACTACGGTTACCAATGAGGTATGCCGCCAAATTTTCACCAGCATGGACCTGGCGGCCAATTCCAGGTCGTGTTTGGTAATTGCTCTCATGGGGCGAACTGAGCGATGCAAGGCCTACAACCTGCTTTCTGCATCACAACACGCACCTAGCCCTGGCGGAGCATCACAGTTGCTTGGAAATCCTTCTGGGATCAGTAAGATCAAAACCGGTGCTGAAACCCTTCTTCTTGTAGTTCTTCAAAGCTGTGATTGCAGTCAGAGGGTCAGAAAACTTAACATCCTCTTCAGTAGCTGAGTCATAGGTTGGCAATCTTCGGAAGTTCTCGATGACCCGGGTAGTATCTCGCACAAGTCCAAGAAAACTCCTTACCTGTGTACTGTCTTAGGCGGTTTCCAATTGGTGACAGATTCCCGTTCGTTGGATCCACGGCAACTCCTTGAGCGGTGATGAATTGTCGACGGATGCTACTTCCTCTTACCAGAAGTCGCATTTTGCTGAACTTGGCGTACACTGGTGTTCTCTCAACTTTTCCAAATCGCAAACGAAGATTTGTTCCTGCTCTGCGTTGACTTTGATAAATCAAGATGGTCGATGAACACTACACAAACTTGTCCAGGACTCCATGAATACTTTGTTCATCAAAGATCATGAAAAGGCGGTGCATTGGCCAGTTCAGGACATAACAGTGCACCATACAACCCATACACGGTGGTGAAGGCTGTCTTGGAATATATCCTCCTTCTGATCTAAGTGAATGATAGCCTTATCGAGGTCTATCTTGGAGAAGACGGTGGACCCCCAATTGATCGAACAGATCAAACTTCAATTCTCGCAAAGGGTATTGTTCTTGATGGGTGACATGTTAGGTGCGCGGTTAGTCCACGCACATCCGTTTTGTCTTGTTTTCTTTCCACAAAGATGACTGGTGCCCCCAAGTGATTGTGGTCGGAGGTAATCCCCTTCTGTAGCAGGCCCGCGATTGCCTCTTGACTTCGCCATCTCATCGGTGCCATTCTGTAAGGCTCTTGTATATTGGTGCCTGTTCCAGGCAACCCCGATTATCCTGATCACTTTCCCTTTTGGTGGCATCCCTGGTAGTCTTCCCGGCAAACACATCCTGGTATCCTTACATTGGATTATCTTTATTTCCTTTCTGGGCTTTGCGTCCCTTCTGGCGGTTGCTCCCGCGACCTTGATTCAAGCTTGCTTCTGATGCAGGGCACGGGTTGATTGAGATCACCATTGTCTTTGTCACCACTGAAGGAAGAGAGCAAAGAAGGGAGACAGAGGAGGAGAGGAGAAAAAACAGGTGGCTCAGAAACAGGAGTGGTGATTAAGGATTGGATTAAATCAACTGAACTCTCTTGGTTGGAAACTAGGAAAAACCAGTTCAACTCCTAATTACGGGCGGACATACGACAACAGCGGCATGCCACCGATAATCCAAAAACAAACATTCCCTACATACACTAAACAGGAAATCAAAAACTAAGAAAACGGCAAAGCTAAGGGTGGCGCGTTATGCTCCCGCAGCCGGCTTCCGAACGGTCATCCGAGTCGTACTCCGGCTCCTGCTCATCTCCGGCCTCATCGTCTGTCGGCTCCTGGCCCCACAATCAACTCCAGTGGCGAAGATGGCTCCGCTGCGCAGTGCGAGACCCGCTGAAGGAGCTGCTGTCGTCCGTCGAAGTGATAACCTCCATGGATGCTGGTACCGTCCTTGACGAGCATCGCATCTAGATGATGCACTGATCCATCCACCCGTCGGGTGCTGGAACTGGAGCAGTGCAGGCACTTGGAGCTGGTCCGGTGGGGGGTGGTGGTGCGTGAGGCCCGTTTCCGGGAGCCAATTGAACACGACCGGAGGAAGGTCCTCTTCTCGGAGCCAGCCGGGTCCTGGCTCAACCGTGCGGCTGTCCGTAAGCTCTGGAGCTCCTTCTCAGGCGTCGACCTGGTTCTGGATCCCATGATAGTCATTCCTGTTGGCGTCTCCGTCATGAGCTTGCACGACCTAGTTGCGTGCATGTAGTCCATAGCCATATCATATGGCCTGCCTCCTGTGACCTGGTAGTGTCGTCTCATTGTCTGCTCGCTGGAATACTGTATTCTTGGTCGGGCGTCGGTAAGGGAGGTCGCGGTAAGAAGTGGTGCGGAGAGTAAGAGTGATCTTACCGGCGCCAAGCTCCAAAGAAGGCGGAAAAGCCAGCTCCTGACAGGCGTGAGTTGAAGGTACGCCGCCCAACCTCTACCTCATGGCAGGCAGGAGGTACATCTCGCCCAGGTTAACTCCACACGAACCGATGTGTAGCTCACCTCCCAGGGCTTCACTGCGTGTATTCAGTTCTAGGGCACGGCTGTACCCAAGGTGAAGCTCATCATCCGCAGTTCTTCCACGTAGCCACCCTGTCGGT